>CP137669.1:27852025-28458447 GCA_037976565.1 Mesocentrotus franciscanus | reverse complement strand
ACAAATGTTGATGAAATGCCCCCCAGGTCTTTATCTTTAAGTGAAATTTTGCCATCAAATATTTTGAGAATTTGGGGCTCTCAACACTTTAGAGGGGCTTTAAGATGTAACACTACTACCAATTCCTTTGAGCCAAAACTAAAATTGATTTTAAGGATATGAAACACTTTCCTCATGTTTATCATACTCTGATGGTTCAAGAGGAGTACTGACTGAAAGAATTTCCTCGTTTGTAAAAGTTTTAGAAAAAAAAATCCCACTCTACACTAACAATATTCATATCAATTGCATTCCAATTTAAAGCTTGTAAAAAATTGGAGACAAATCTATAACTCTGTGTGCCCAAATTCCCTGGTTTAACAAATCCACACCACTCATGCACACAAAATTGTGTGTGTTGCAATGCTTCAGCATAATCATAATAACCATGATCTATAATTGGAATGATTTAGCATACAGTAGCTGAGCAAACCAAGCATGAATTTGAGTATCCGGTATGGGGGAGGGGACTATGTACCGGTACTAGTTAAGAATGTTTTGGTTTGGCTAGAAACAAAAGGTGCAATACCTTTGGTGAAAATTCCCTCAGATAATTTTTTTCTTTCCGGTAAATATTAATGATCCAAGGTTCAAAGCCTTCACAAACAATTGGAATGAAATGTATGTTTGGAATGGATGACTGGTATTTACTCTTTATAATCATACGCTACACACACGCCACTTTGGACACATATTTTAGACTTAACGACTAGCAAATGATTACCATTGAACTAGTTATGTAAGCAAATTCTGTAGAAAAAAAAAGAAATAGAGAGAAAGATGTAGTGATTAAGTATCAAATTAGAATACAATTGACATATTATGCAGAAGAGGCCATGACATTTGTCACATCCATTTTTCTAATATATTTAGTACTTTGAAGTTGAAAGTAGAATTACCCTTTGGACAGCATTACAAATATCAAACTTTGGTTTTAAACCGTTTTGAAAATGAAATTAAAACACTGGATCTATTTTCTATCCTTATCCCCCTTTGGTACTCATTGATTACACTGCTGAGAACCAGAAGGGCATTAACTTGTATACTTATACATTGATTTAACAACCTTATTGCTCTCAACAACAAAAATCCAAAATCACAAAGTGCATTATGACGACAAATATTGCACACATCAATGTGGAACTCTTACCATTGATTAGAATTAGCCACTTTGGAAATGCAATGTCAGGCAAGTCTTACACAAAATTCAAACTATTCCTCATGCATAGGCAATAGGCAAGGAATAGGCACAGGATTTTTCCAGTTTTCAAACCTGTTTTCTACATAGAAAAGAAGGAAGAGATACCACTTTGGTTTGTTTGCATGAGGAAGTTTTTGTATCATAGAACAATGACTTCCATTTTCTGTTTTCATTAGCGACGCACAATAAGAGCTTTTTCCTAAAGTCATTTCCTAGCCCCGCTCAAGGTGTTTGTTGTATATGTTATCATTATGATTGGCAACAATATACATGTAGGAACTATAGTGAAGGTTTATCAGTATGAGATCGGAAGTGTTTGAAGGTGGGGTGTTTCTAGAATGTTCTGAATGTTCGGATATTGCAGTGGGCACAAAATACGATTGGTAGTTTTGGTTCTGACATGCATGTTTTGAGGAAAGATCTTTTGAGTCAAGTTTTCCTGATGCAAGTCAATGAAATGATCATATAGTATTACCCAATTTCATAGGGACAATAATTCCTTCCATTCTTCTTCTTCTTCTTCTTCTTCTTCTTCTTCTTCTTCTTCTTCTTCTTCTTCTTCTTCTTCTTCTTTCTTCTTCTTCTTCTTCTTCTTCTTCTTCTTCTTCTTCTTCTTCTTCTTCTTCTTCTTCTTCTTCTTCTTCTTCTTCTTCTTCTTCTTCTTCTTCTTCTTCTTCTTCTTCTTCTTCTTCTTCTTCTTCTTCTTCTTCTTCTTCTTCTTCTTCTTCTTCTTCTTCTTCTTCTTCTTCTTCTTCTTCTTCTTACTTCTTCTTCTTCTTCTTACTACTACTACTACTACTACTTCTACCACTACATCTATCACTACTAATACTACTACTTCTACCACTAATTCTTGTACTTCTGCTACCACTGCCACGACCTTCTTCTTCTTCTTCTTCTTCTACTACTACTACAACTACTTACTACTACTACTACTACTACTACTTACTACTACTACTACTACTACTACTACTACTTCTACCACTACTTCTACCACTACTAATACTACTACTTCTACCACTAATTCTTGTACTTCTGCTACCACTGCCACGACCACCACCACAATTACCACTTCTACTAATGTTTCCACTGTATATAACCCTTTTCTGCATCTAATCAAATATAAAATATATACAAACCAAACCCGTTCTCCCAAGTCAAACCAAAGTAATTGCTTTTGCTCTGAGTTTCCATAGCCGATTCAAACGTCATTAGGACAATAAGTGATTTTTTTATTCATATAGATGTACTGAATAATCATGACCATTCATAATGCTCTCTTGATAGATTGATTCCGTTATTAATCTGTTTTGGTAATTTCCGTCCACTAAAAGACTCCGCTTATTTCCTATTCTGAAGGCACTGCACTTTCTTCAATAGGTGATTGTCCTGTGTTCTGTACTTTGTACAAATGGAGAAAAAAATCCAACATCACACCTCACCATACACAATATAAAATTGTAAAGATGGGGGTGATAGCAACAATGATAATGGTGACAGTGATTAATATGTTTGGGAGGAAGGGATAAAGAACAATTGACACTGTTGTTAATATATGAGTAGCGTTGCAATGTAGTTGTCGGTTGTGATACATGTAATTGACAGCATTGTTGATGTCAGCCTACAAGTAATATTGCAATGTTGTTGTTGTCGTTGTTGGTGGTGGCGACTTTGTTGGTGCTGATGGATGGATGAATAATGGATTTTGTGGATGTGATATAGTGTTCTGGTGGCAGACATCGCTGGTGTGGTAGTGATGATGACAGTGTTGCTGGTGATCAAACTTGTAAGTACAGTTGACAATTATGTTAATTACTGGTGGCAATACTTGCCAGTGTGGTGGTTGAACTTACAGTCGTGTCGCATTTAGCAGAAACAAGTTCAACAATGTTTCTGGTGGTAGAAATGTTGCTGTGGTTGTAGGGATGATGTCTCTGGTGGCAATGGCACAAATGGTAAGTGGTAAGTGGTAAGAATTGCTACAGGTCTATAGATGCAGCTGTATCTGGTGTTGCAGCAATGCAATTGTTATAAGCAGCTGTGGCAGGTGTGGTAGTGAACATGTTTATTTACATGGTTATCATTTAAGCAAACACATCCAAATCAGAAGACTTGGTTCTGGGTGGATATGTCATCGGACTGTGGATCACAAGGTCCGCGGTTCAAGTCCCACCGCGGCACTAATGTCCTTTGGCAAGACATTGATCTACATGTACATTTGCCACTCTCCACCCAGGTGTTAAATAGGTACCCGGTAGGATGCGAAAGCTAATGTGCTTAGATTAGCAAGTGTGCGCTTGTAAAAATGACGCCTGGCTGGAATGCTCCCCAGGGAGTGGAGAATGTGCATACATTGTGTGCGGGTAAGCCTGAATCCGATGACCGGAGTAATAATATATATATCTGTAAAGCGCTTTGAGAGGGCCTTCGGTCCTGAAAAGCACTATATAAGAACTAACTAATATTATTATTTAAGCTTAGGAAAGGTATATATAGAGGTCACAAAAAGAAAACAAAGAGACAGAACTAAAACAGCCCAAAACACTTTTCTTTAAAAAAACAAACCCATGATTTTGTCCATCCTCTTCATTGATTACCAAACTTACACACCGTTTCCTTCCTTCCAATTTGTAACCAGCTGCAATTCCTCCATGACCAGATGTTTTCTGATAATTAACATGAAGCATTCTAATTAGAAGATTCTTCTGGTATCTGACCGAATTCTCCAGAAGATAAGCATCTTGGAAATAGGAAGTACCGGAAGCTGCCTCTCCAAATGGTCTGGAGTTCATACGAGATCATCTGGTTACTATTTAGTCAAACTCATATGTAGTTTACCCATAGGAAAACACCCTATATATAGAGGCTTCATGGTGCATGACCATTATTTATTGGAAATACAATTTCTGATTAGTGAAATATTTCACTGATTGTAAATATGTCAAAGAATGTCCAAGGGTATACACACACACACAAAAAAATTTTGAGTTAATATATGTCTCATATGAGTTCAATCATAAAACAATTATGAGTTAGAAAACAGCAAAATGCTGATTATCATTTGGTAAAGCAATATCATACAGGAACATTGTCAGTTCACATTTTTTAAAAGGGGAGAGAGAAGAGATTATGGGAAGGCTCTATCTTACAGATCCTTTGAATAAAACTCCTTAATTTTGTTTGTTTTGTAATTTTGTTTACAGCAACACACCCACCCTCACAAGAGAACCAAGGAAACAAACAAACATCACTAAATAGATACAGAACATTTTTTTAATGTAGCATTAATTTATAGGGCAGTGACATAAAGAAAGCACTTCAAACGTACATTATGTTCAGAGTACCCAATTGGTAGTTTCGCTATTGCTTTCAATGTTTGTCAAAGTCTGTAGTTCAATCATTTTCTTCTCATCGTATAAAGCACTCAATAGTTTCCTGCACGATTTGATTGATTGATCAAACAAGATTGACATTGAGCATAAAGAGCCAGAAGGGCGTTAATTCTTCGTTAACGGACGTGACTTAAGTCCTTTCTGAAATTCACGGAATAAGATATGAGAACAAATATGAGAACAAAGATAACAAAAAATCCCCAACTATTATCCGATTCTTTAACCATGAAAATGACAAGCACTTCCACAACTACGGTACTAACATCGAAACTTGTACTCAAGGGCAGGAGTAATATTTTATATTTCTTAGTACAGACCATCACGAAAATTGTTTTGATCACTGTCATTTTCCGGTCAGCCGATATCCGTAGAGTATGCCTCATATTTATCTTTTTTGTTATTAATATATTTAAGAAATATGTGCTTTGTGCATCTTTTGGGGAGGATTAAGACTTTTTGAATATGGTCTAAAGCAAGGAACAAAATAGGTAGCTTGCAAAGCATCAACAATAATGTCCTCTGCAAAAGCCATCAAAACTCTTGTAGTGTATATCCAGAAGAAATCATGATTGGGTTATGTAACAGCCTATATTGTTCTGACATTACAATGGGCAGTGGGCCTGATAATTGTCCAGTTTGTCTTAAAAGCCAACTTGAAGATTATGAAAGAGTTGGTTCATATAATTTGAAGGTATAGTGCTTTACTAAGCCAGGGAGAGTTATATAGCGTATGTCAGTAGTTTGAATATCCATTCTCAAATCTATGTTAGCAAAATCCGGCTTTTTGTTAGTAAAATGGCAAAATAACAACATTTTAAAAAGAAAAGAAAAAAAAACTAAAAAAGTTGATATTTTCCATCATGAATAAAAGAAAAGCATGATCAGATGTTCAAGGTGACATTCAAGAATTGGAGTCCATTCACAAGTATCGCTTCTACAATTATGTCATTATGACATCAGTAGCTAATTAACAATAACAAGACAATATATGCCAAACATTCTCAGTGAGGAAAATAGAGTTGTCAATATTGAGATCTACATATCTCATAACGACCCTGCCTTGCCTCTTGAACTCAAGGAAGTATAGGTTTCAATACATCCTGTGGAATAATACCAGTAAATGCAAAAACATTCCCTCATATTTCTGGCACAAAGCCTAACTTTGAAAGACTTAATCACCGAAAAAGACAATAACAAGGATATCCATTCTGTATAACATAACTGTTAGCAGCAAACGTTATGGTCGATTGACAGAGGAAAATTGTTGACATTTTTTATTTCCTGCCCTGTCAAATGTGTTTTTGCTATCATTCAGGAGTGACAGAAATGGAAGTAGGAGAGAGAGAGAGTGTGTGTATGGGGGGCAGGATCAAGAGGGCAAGAAATAATGCCATAACTGAGAATGAGTGACAGAAAGTAAATGTTAGGGACAGAGAAAGAGAGAGAGTGTCAGAATGAAAGGGTAGATGATAGAGAGACAGACAGAGAAAAAAAGATTGGACAGAGAGAAAGTCAAAGATAGGCAGAGAGAGAAAGAGAGAAAGAGAGAGAGAGAAAGAGATAAAGGAAAAGAAGTAATGACATAAACATGCTAAAGTTCATATTAGCATTAAGATCCAATATCAAACCATTATGTGTCATCGGATTATTACTACCTCATAGATTATAGAGTTACCGATATGTATATCAATATATCCTTCCTTGTAGACACATTGATAAATCATAATACAAACATTTTATTATCGGTTCACTTTTTTTTTCCTTCTAAATTTGGCAGCCTTTTAATCCTGTCAAGTTTTGACCTCTTGTCCTTGTTTTATCTGTGGTAAAAGAATTCATGTGATGCACTTCAAAATGCTGGTTGAGTACGGTATCAGTGAGATTAATATCAGTATACCAGTATCTTGCACTTGATTGCATTGATTATGATATTCTCTTACATGATTACATTACGAGGATTTTCCAAATAGAAGCTCGGCTTTTATGTTGAAACACGGAAATGTGAGACTTTCTCAGAATTGTGTACGAAGAGTGACCTACTTATTGGGGGATTGGAGAATATATTCCTAAATCATTACATCGTATGCTCAGAGCCAGAAGGATGTTAAATCATATACATGTATATCAAAACAGAGTTACCGGTAATGCCTTTCTGGCTCTCAACAGGGCCCCCTTTTCACAAAACTTGTCATCAGTGACAAATGACAGTTTTTGTTACAAGCTACTGAAATCCTTGCTTCTGATTGGATATCAGCAGATTTGTCACTGATTTTTGTCATTTGTCATTGAAAAAAGGCTTTGTGAAATGGGTCCCTGATATGATGTCAGTTTGGACACATAATCTTCAATATATGAAGTAATCTAAAATATATAAATGTACCGATACATGTAATCTACAATATACGAACGTACATGTAATCTACAATATATGAACATGCATGTACGGTACATGTAATCTACAATATACGAACATACATGTAATCTACAATATATGAACATACATGTACATGTAATCTACAATATACGAACTGTAACTACATTCCCCACCCAAGTGTAAATGGGTACCCGGACCCTGTTTCATAAAACTTGTTCTCAAAACAAGTTACAAGAACTCTTTTTAAGCTACTGAAATTGTGGCATTTGATTGGCTGGGGGCAAATTTGTCACAGAACTTTAGCATCTGTTATTGATAACAAGTTTTATGAAACAGGGTCCCGACATACTGCTACTCTGATAGTACACTGAAAGTGCTTATAGAAGTTCTTTAACTGGAAAAGTGTTACATGTGTATCAATAACAAGTATTATCATTGATTGACAAAGAATGATTCAAATATTTAACAATTTTTTTGACATAGGTACTAACTTAATCTTGAATCGTCCTATATCTATCGAAATACCACAAAAAGAAATTGAAATGTATTAACATTATTTCAGCTGTAAAAAAGAAATGATAGGGAGGTGAATCATGTATATTGTTCATAGAATCAGAATTTAGCTCAAATCCTAGTCAAGCCAGATACTTCTATCACATATATGTTGCAGCTATGAATAATTTCATCTCGACTTTATTTGTCTCCAACAAATAATGCCATGGCATTCATGGGCACCGAAGAGACAAATTATAACCCTTACTGCACCCCGGCCTCTCATAACAGAAATAGAAATAGAAGTATAACAAAAGTAGTCAAAGTACTACCTCATAGATCTTATCTCGTGTATTTCCTTACTTTTAGCAGCACAATTTGTCAGTTACACCCCGATTGAGCACTTCCATACTGAAGGATATATCATTTTCAAAAAAAGAGGATACAATCTAAATTAGGCCTCTGCTCGTTTTTATTTCGCAGAGATTACATTTCCTACTTATTATACACTCTCGAATCACCCACAGGAAACGATGCTATATCGACTTACATGTATCAAAATAGACATTTGCAATTAAAACAGTGTACTATTTACTTGTTGATGATGAAGTAGGGCCAGGCTAAAAATAAATACAATTGACAGAAATTAGACATGTTAGTAAAGTTCAGGCTGTTTTAGTTCATTCAAATTGTGACTCATGGGGAGACCGGAAGCATTACGAGTCGAACCACACAGCAGAATAATTTCTAGAATCTTAACTATATTTCTTGGAGTTCTAAGTGCAACACATTGTAAGGGGTGAAAAAGCATTTTCTCTTTTTTTTATTTTTTATTTTTATTGATGATCAGATTTGTATACTTGTTATAGCATAGAAGTAGAATTTATTATTGGTCCTATGCCCATACAGTAAACAATGCAGGATAGTAGAGAAGCATTGACATGGGCTGGAATGGAATGTGTAATCATAATGACTTGAAATACATGGCCAAAAAATGAAAATGAATTGTAAAAGTCGTTCATGGAGAATTTGAAAGATTTGATCCTTTCTATCAATGTTACTTCACATAACTATTGGCAATGAACAAAATATGCATCCTTGGTTTATTAGGCAACAGTAAAAAATGTTGAAAAATTTCAGGGAAGATCAGAGGAAAAAGCATAAAAGAAGGGGGGTGGGTGGGTGTTGTACAGAGAAAAAGACAAATATTAGTAATAGATGATAGAAAGATAGAGACACAGGCAAATTAAGACAGAAGAGAGAGAGAGAGAGAGAGAGAGATATGGAGAGAATTGGCTAACAATCAAAATATAGAATTTAAACATATAGCGCAATGTGGAGAGTAAGAGTTGGAAAGAAGGTGAAGATAGAGAGAGGGAGAGAATGAATGATAAAGAGAGAGTGTGTGTGCAAAATAAAGAGAAATAGAAATAGAAAAAAAAGAGAAAGAGATAGAGAGAAAGAGAGAGGGAGAGAGAGAGACACACACAGAGAAAAACCAAGCAAGAGACAGACAAGGAGACACAGACCACAATGGAATTACCACACAACAGAATGCCGACATTCTGTGTGCTCTTTGCCCACAAGTTTGAAAAACTTCAAAAGAAACCCATTTACCACAAGGATTTCCCCTCTTATTTTCCCTTTTATTTGCCGCATTCAACAGGAAGCACATGGTTTGGCTGTTAGTCTTACTCATTCCCGGCGAGCACTCTCAACGAATACCCCCAACGAACACCCCGACAAATCCTAGTATAGACATTCGCAGATTGGCCAAAAATCTGTGGAAATCGCACGTAGGAAACCTGATAGTCCTCATATTCATCCAGAAAAAGGAAATGATAGATTTAGACTGTAATATGAATTATTAAGCCTTTCTAGTGACATGAGATTCAACTGTAACAATGCATGTGAATCACTTTGGCACAGACACTGCTTGAACGCGTGAATTGTGCTGAAAAACACATTTAAAAGAAAAGGGGGTTTTATCACTATTTTGTTGGTTTACTTTTATTAAAAAGCAAATGCAATAAACTCATGTGAGGTCCGAAGTACTATTTCGCAATGTACCGATTTTCTGACATCACAGGAATTCTACTCTTCCTAGAATATCTTCTCATTAGGACTTTTCATATCTTTAAGCAAAAATTTCAGATTACCCATACAACATATTTCCACTATTTACCCCCTCCCTCCCATTGTATCTTTTACATATGTGACTGAAACATATAATTGATAACATATAGGGGGTGGAAGAGTAACAGATATAGTTTACCCCAAACCTTCTGGCAAATTAATTCAATTTTTCTCACGGATATAAGCACAACATACAATTTTTTTTCAAGGGCATCATAATATCACAATAAAGTTTTATGTCTGTTTTGGCCATAAAAGTATTATTCCGGTAATATCGCTGGTAATATCGTGTAGATGTTAACAGTTGACGTCTGTTGAAAACATCACCCTCCCCCCATTACCAAATTCAATTTCAGTCTGCAGGACATGTTTTGCAACCAATTTCACAGGATATGATGGATAAATTCTGTGGTTTTCTCTCGAATAATTTAGATTTTGGCATTGCTTGATAAATGCTTTATGCCTGCTTTGAAAGAAGTGGTTACATCATTATAAGGTATGTTCTTTGATTAGAATTTCAAGTTGTGAAGGAGCAATTAAACATATTGATTTTAAAAAATGGTAAATATCATTATTTCTTTCGGTCCAAACGACGTTAGAATAGGATTTTCAATTAACAATTTGACTGAACAATTTACAAGTTTTAAATGATCCAATCTGAAATGTGAAAAAAAGTAAAGTTCACTACCAAACCCCTCAAGGCAGATAAATACAGGTGAATTCTTATCTTTGTTTGACCGTAGACCTATTTTGCAAAAAAAAAGATGTAATATCTGATAGACAATTAATCATTTGAGAGAAATTAGACATACAGTTAACAACTAAATTATTTATACCCTTATCAAGTTTTGTACTTTTCTAAGTACGTGAAAAATTCATTTGTCCTGTTTTAACGTTTGATGAGAATGTGACATATGAAAGCTTACGTCTAATAAACAGTACCGGTATTCAACAAAGGCCCTAATTCAACTAGTCCACCTCTCATTCTTGAGTTTTCAAACACACATAAACCATCAAATTTACAAGGGGTATGAATAATTACTTTGTTTACTGAACATATGATATGACTTCACTTCGAGAGAGTAAAGATAAGAAAAAACAACAACCAACCTGAGATGTATAACATATATCATGTTAAAGCCCCTCTAAAGTGTTGGAGCCCCAAATTCGCCAAAAATTTGATGGCAAAATTTCACTTAAATTGTATCATAATGTGAAAAAGGATGTCATTTAAGACACACTTTTGCAAAATTTCCCCCCCAAAATGTGTTTGAAGACAAATATTGATAAAAGAATACATAATTTTTGGTTTTCTGTTGTACGCAGAAAACCTAAATTTTGTATTCTTTCATCAATATTCAACTTCAAACACATTTGTTTTGAAAATCCTTGAAGAAATGTGTCTTAAATGACATCCTCTTTCACATTATGTTACAATTTAAGTGAAATTTTGCCATCAATTTTTTTTTCCCAAAACTTTAGAGGGGCTTTAAGGACTACAGAATCTTCAAAAGCTCTGTTGAAGCCAGAGGGCGCTAACTCATATACTTCAACACAAATAACGCCTTTCTGGCTCTGAACAGACTATATATATTCAAGGAAATGAGAGCGAGAAATAAAAGTCTAATCACATTTTTTAAAATGCACAAAGATGAGTTATAGCACACCTTCAAGTATTGTGGTTATTAAACTTGACTTTAACTGTCAGAATGATGTGCTAGGGAGGAGGACTTCAAAGAAGATAACAGAGGATTTAACAAAAAAACGATGTCAAATTAAAAAACCGATGTCAAATTAAAAACTATATATATATAAATTAAAATGAATGGGTATCCCCCTACGTCATATACTATAACGAGTTAGCTCCCCTTCCAACATACATACACCAAAGAGCCACATCTCATTACTCTAAATATTAAGGGAGGGCATTAAACTTGTGCAAATGGACCTTACTATCTTAGACCATGATTAATGACATCCAATTGGCCCTCTTTTTTCAAGAGTTCATCAAGGAAACTAGATGCAAACCATATGCCCAGTTGAAAGGCTTGTATTGCGGCCTCTGTGTAGTTGTGCAACATCATTTTATGAGATTCATAGATATTGGTTGATAAATACAGGATTATTGTTTTTCATTGTATTCCTGGGGTCATATGTTAACAAAGAGGATTTCAAGCAAAAACAAAAAAACTTTGGAAATACATCACAACAGGTACCAACCTTAAAAGCTCACTCTCTCTCTCTTTCTATATATATATATATATATATATATATATATATATATATATTATACCACTAAAAATGACAGAGTACACTTTATCTATTTCTCAATATGACTTTCGTCATTAGATCTGTTGCATATTCATATATTGATGGGTGTGGGGAAGGGGAGGGGTGGAATCTTTCCTGGGTGGGGTGGATTGTATGCTTGCTCCACCCACTGCTGGGCATGAACTTTAAGAAAACTGATTTTTTTTTAAAAAGCTTACATTTCTTACATGGCTACAAATAGTCAAATACATTACAAGCATTTTTCTTTCTAATTTCTTTAATAGTAAAGCAATTTTTTAAAGAATCTACCAGCATGCCACATTTTGAATGTAGAAGCTTTCTTACAATAAAAAGCAGAGAAATTATCAGAATTAGAACCCCGCTTCCCATCAATTTTTAGACAGATTTTTCAACATTTATTTTTAAAACTTAAAGGGATATCGAACTTTAATAGCAAACAACTCTAAAAGAAAGCAGAAAAATGAGAGAAGCAGACTGGTGAAAGTTTGAAAGAAGTAAGAAAGTTATGAATTAAAAAAAAAGTTGTAATCACTAAATGTATGGGAACTGCAAATTGGCTGAATCGGTAATGTTACTTTGATGTAGTGCCGGACAACTTTCCCATTTGTTCCAACACACAAATTGACTAAAGTGTAAATTATTTTTCAATATGTATCACCTGGGATGGTCTTTTCTTTTTAGAGGAACTGTGATAATATACTCTCCATAATATATTATTTTCAGGAGTGCCCCAAAGCTGAAGGCACTTTTTGTACACGACAAACAGAAGAGTTATCCGCGACTACGTCACAATCCATTGACCAAATTGCCAATTTGAGATTTGCACAGATGTAGTGATCTCATACTTCAAACATTCATTTATTTTGTATCATTAGTCTGATTGATTTCATACTTTCACCATTCTCTTTCATTCAAATGAACTTATTACAAGGGTGAGATTGCCCTTTAAGTACTGCAAGAACCTTCAACCAAAATTAAGCTCAGTTTGACACACAAACTGACAGACATGAAGCTGTACAAGTGTATAAAAATATTCAACTAGAGCAAACAAATAGCACAAAAAATAGAGTAATCAATAACATTTCTTTGGCTGCCGTTTGGAAAACAGCAGCCATTCAACAAAACTTTGCATCCTCTATCAACATGACTTTGAACAATGAATAATTGACACCGGGAGGAAGTCTGCTAGGAAAGGTCAACTCGTAATTTAGTCTTCACGTTGAAATAATTTCCTAACATGCCCGGCAAGGTCCATGGCATCAATCATTTTCTTTTTTTGGGTGTCAGACAGTTGGGGCTGATGGAGGGATTGGTACTGAGCTACCGGACTGTGGTCTATTTACCTGACCCCGAGATGAAGGGCAAACGGTCATTGACATGTTGAGACAAATGGTTGGTTTTAGATCTCCCCTTCATTCAGAATGCCATTATATAGGAACAATCCTCTTCATTAAAGAGTGCTCCAGAAGAACACTTGAGTACATGTTTGAAAGTTTTGGTTTCATTTGATACTATGAGTCAGCACACTCTAGGTGATTTACCTCCTAAACTCTTGAAATTTACATATCACAAATGAATTTTAAAAAAGAAGAGCCATTGGTAGATCTATACAAAAATCTGTCAATGGATTGTTATCTCTGGATAATCTCTGCATAAAATCTTTAAAAGTAGCTGTTATGAATTAAATTTTACTTTTCATCCTGGCTATACCACTAGACTACATGTATCTCATAGAGGTAATCCAGCAAATGCCGTTAGAAAATGGTTCCAGAGGCAGTAACACAGCTGTGAGTCTACACCGACATAAGGGCACTATCGATAAGATTGACCCGGCTAAGAACAATCTTATATCTCATGTGTGAAAGAGGTCTTAGGGACAGAACCCAGCATGTAGAGTAGAAGCCATGTGTATGGAGAGGTTCTGAGACTGGTGTGATGGTAAAGTAATGAGGGAAGACATACAAAGCAAGCCGGTGATGGATCTATCCCACATTAGGAGAGAGGGGGTAAAAAGGAAAAGCGGAAACGAGGAGGAAGTGAATGTAGAAGGCAGACCGACAGGAAGATTAGACCAGCTGAGACCAGGTGAGAGAGAGAATGAGAGAGGGAGAGAGAGCGAGAGAGAGGAGAAGGAAGGGGAGGAGAGTCACAGAGAGAGAGAGAAAGAGAGAAGTGGGAGGAGAAAGGGGGAGAATGAGAGAGACCAAAAGAGAGAGACCGAGTGAGGGATGAAAGAGGAATACAGAATAAGATTTTTTTAAAGAGAGAGGGGGTGTATGATATAGAGAGTCACAGAATGGGATGGATAATATTGAAAAAAAGGGATGTTAATATTTAAGAGAAACAAGAAAGAAAGCCAATAGCAAATGGTGAGGAGGAAAAGATGGAGACAGGGAGAATGAAAGAAAAAGATGATCAAAAAAAGGACAAGAAACAGAAAGCAGAGGTAATAGCAAAAGCAGGTAGGTAATAAGGATGCACAAAATAGTAAATAAACCACACAAATATAGCACAAAAGTTTTTAAAAATGGAAAGAAAATGAAACATGTTATTAAAATATCTAGGTGAAACCAAAATTTCAACTACGAAAAATGACGAAAGTGAAGGAAAAAAAAAGAGGAGAAAATCCCCTGAACTCCAAATATCCAAGTTACATAAATAAGTACCAGTAGATAGGAAGGAAATAAGGAAGTAGGGCAATGTAAATAACTGAACATCATAACAGTTGAAGACATTACCGCTATGATGGAGACAGTTGACTAACCCTTGAGGTCGAGTGGAGCTAGCAGAAATAGATCTTAATATGCCATGGAACTAAAAGCAAACAAAGGAAGGAAGACATATGAAGCACATACACACTAGATTTACCGTAACCAAGGTATTGCATCAGGGACAAAGTCTAATATTTCAGGGTTTGGCACATTAAACTTTTGATTTCGAGTCTAAAAAAATATATTCTGGAGCAGAATTTCTGGGCAACCAGTTTTGTTGCACGATAACACCAGAAACTAAAATTGCGGAGGAACCGAAATGGCTATGTAGCAACAAAATTAAAATTAGCAACAAATTGAAAACACATTTTACCCATGAAATAGGCACTCGTTAAACTTTACAATAAAGGAGGCATTATGCATGGTTCAGGGTAAAGGGGTAGAGCAATGGTAGAGCAATCGGGAGATACTGATCGAAAAGGAAAACTTGATGTGCTAGTGTATGTGTCGTTTGGTAATGCATTAATTCAAATTTACCAACACCCTCAGATAGGACTCACATCCATTGGTCTCAGAGTTGCACATCGACACATGAATACTTGCTTCTTATGTATAAATCAGATAAAATTGATTAATTTCCATTCACATAATTTCAGCACTAAAAAGATAACATCAAGTAAAATGATAAAACAGTAAAACATGACATCTGAGTTTTCAAATTGAAGAAGTTCAGCTCGCTTGTTTAACTTTATATATATATTTCCTTCATGACTTATAAAATAAATGAGGTTAAAAAATGAAATCAGTCACTGCCTGTTTACATTTGAGGTTATTGTTCTTCCCTCCACAATTTAAATATCATAAAGAAACTTTTCATACACCATACTATAGACACATACACATATTCTCAAGTGGCATACATTTCAAACAGCTCAATTGCCACTTTTCCACCCCACATTTTTCTTGATGCATACAGTGTTTTAATCTGACCTTTCAGCATTGCTATACATTACAAACAGCTATTTAACCATTCACACTTTGATGAAAACAGTGCCATACTCTGGCAAACTTTATTCTGTACAAAAGAACACACATTCAATATTTCAGTCACAAATAAAACAATGTTCCCACAAAATTGGCAATTCATAATCCATGTTCAACTTTGTATCATCTCCCAAGTAGAAGAAGAGGAGATAACTAACTGGTAGTAGAAATGCCAATTTCTGTCTCTGAAACATCAAACAAGTGAACTAAAATCAAAAACCTTTTTTTTTCATTGTGATAGTACCCCATTTGTCATGACAATACATCTGTGCAGACAGTTAACTCGTTAAATATGGATCCACGTATCTGTTTCTAATTAAATGCAGACATGCGCACGACATATGGAACATATTCGCATCAACAGGTCCGGTAAAACTGGTGACATTGAATGCTTCTGGAAACAAATAATTGACATGTAATGTATAAATCTGAGTCATCACCACCACCCCCATATAATATCCTACCCATGGACATAGACCTTTATTATCACAATCATGAATATGTATTTTGTAAGAGACAGAAAACAGATATATTCTTGTGAGTCATCCTTTTGTTTATCTGTATCCCAAACAAATAGGAAGTGTCTCATATTAAAATATGACCTACACATTTTATTTCAAGATTTGTTAGGATATAATATTAAAGTTTACGTTTTAAAGATACTGTACAACATATAAACAAAGAAAAAAAACCCAGACACAATCCATTTCCAATACTAGTATTGGCTATGAAATATTTTTTTATTTCAATGTGGTATTTATTTCAATTAGCCAATTGCATTCAAGGAAGATCAAAATTTGGTGGAATGTCAAACTATCATTGCAGAGACATCAACCAATACCAGTAAATTACAATTATCAAAAGGGTATCAATCAAAAAGACTTCTCACAAAATTTGTATTCAATTGAAAAAGAAAAGAAAAAGAATACTGCCCACTGGCTTGAACAGTCTGCTCTATAGAATTCAAGAAAAATAATAACTAATACTTTAGTCGGACTCCCGAACTGACTCCACACCTACGTACTGTAATTTCTATTTTCAGTCTAGAGTCTCTTTGATGTGACTCGGTTATTAAGAATACTTTTCAGACTACTGCCCTTTCATTCATTCCTCCTTGTCCGAATCCATTTTAAAGAGACCCAAGGAGAAGTGTATGACTGAATGATGTCTTTGGAAGCTGATTGCTGTACAGAGACCCAACGAGGGAATGACTAAAAGTTGATTTTCAGAATTCTGTGCAACTGGCATTTTTTGTTTTTGTTTATCCATTTCACCATGTCTTGTATATCTTGTACAGAACCCTGTGAGGGAATGACTAAAAATGACTTCAGATGTAGATTGCTTGATGTACAGAGACCCAGAAAGATGGTTTCCAGGATACTGCCCATTTGGCCTTTGAGCCATCCCTCTTTGACGAGTCTGTTGGACACAGACCCAGCAAGGGGATGACTAAAAGATGTCTCCGGAAGGTGACTGCTTGTACAATGACCCATCGAGTGAATGATTAAAAGAGAGTTTCCAGGATACTGCTCATCTAGCCTATTATCTATACTATACCTCCATGTCTTGAGTCTTTTGTGCAAAGACCTAGCAAATGGTATGACTATCAGGTGTCTTTGGAAGCTCAATGCTGTACAGAGATACAGCATGATGGTTTTCAGGATACTGTCCCAATGACCTTTTAGCCATCCTTCTTGTCCGAGTCTATTGGAAACAGATCAAACAAGTGAATGACTGCAAGATTTCTTGGGAACTGCTAACTGTACACAATCCACAGAGAGCCATCAAGGGGGTTGAATGACTAATAGATAAGTTTCACGATACTTCTCCACTGGACTTTTCTCATTTTCTCTTTGGCTAGTCCGAGTCTGTCTATTGTGCTGGTGCTGAGACCCAGCGAAGATGGAATGACTAAAAGATGTCTTCAGAAGCTGATTGCCATACCCAGATTCGGCAATGACTAAAAGATTTCTGTGGAAGTTGATTGACACCGTGGGTCTGTCAAGGTGTCTGCTATCAGTCCCATCATATCTCATTACTCATCCAGTCATCATGATCCATCAGCGTCTCAAACCAGTCGTTACCCAGCTCGCCAGACAGGCTCTGTCAATCAAACAAGAATCACAGATGGTACATGCAGTGAGTGTATAGTGTGAGACGACAATGCTGCTTCATTTGAACTACATATGTTCCGAGGGGTGTTTTATCCATTAAAGTTGAGAACGATATAATTGATTCAAGTGTGCTAAAATCAATGAGATCATTTAAGATTGATTTTATAGCTTTTTGAAAACACCCCCATCCTCAGTCACAATTACTCTATTGGAATGAACATTGGTTACATTCTGAACTTTAACTTTGAAACCAACACTATGCCTAACCCTAATTTTGACTGCCTTACAGGTTTAAAAACTTAATGATCCTTTGGAAAAGATTCCCAAGAAATAAACATTTTTGATAAGGTCAATGCAGAAGAAGTTTTCAAACTTTCTCCTCTTTTAAAAGCAATTGGGTTTATTTCCTTGTTGGCAGCCTTCCCCTAAGAGATAATCAAATCTTGAGCTAGAAGCTTAGTATGTGGTCTCCCTTTTGACATTTGATGGTGGCACAGGAATAGATGAGTCACCGCTCTTTAAATTGGAACAAAGATCTTCCACATGCAATCCTGAAAACTATTTGATGCGGTGTCAAAGACTTTAAAGATCAGTGGTATAGTAACCAGAAGGTTCTGGGTTCAAGACTGGGTTGGTGATAGAATCTTAGTATGTGGTCTCCCTTGATGGTTACCCATTAATAAAAGAGTCACTATTGTATACATTCAAACAAAAATCATCCATAAATGCTCCTGAAGACTATTTTCCAAGGTGTCAATCAAAGACTCTAAAGATCAGGTTCTGGGTTCAAAACTGACTTCATATTTATAGAAATGTGTGGTTTCCCTTCAGACATTTGATGGTTACCTAGGGATAGATGAGTTGCCATTGATCACATTCAAACAAAGATCATATGAAAGATCAAAGGTTGTGTGCCTTTTTTTTTAAAAGCTTACAAATTTCAATAAACAAACTCTTTTAAGATCTTTCCTGTGTATAGTTTAGAACAGTAACAAAACACATGAGTTTTAGAACAATCAATTCAAAAGCGTTGACTACTTATGAGAATCTTTTTATAATTTCATTCACAATATGATCCATAGGGAGAACAGTTTGATTGCTATGGTTATCCACACTGTTATCACAAAACAAAAATAAATCAGAAACAAAGAAACAACATTAAAATGTTTTATCAAACTGGACAGGCCATGCATTGGTCTGTACATCATGGGTATATATCTAAAGGGATAACCAATGATAAATGTTTTGCTTATTCCAAACAAGGTCCACAGGTTTCCTTCACATACAGACCTACATGTATATGCAAGTATTCAGTCATGTTCGGTTTGAATATGGATGGCGGAAGGAAGATATAAAGAGATTTTTGAACAATCGTTCAGAATTCCTGACAATCAGGGCCACTCTATTGTAAACCAACCCATTCTTTCTTCTAACCTCTTGCATCATCTGCACATCATGGTCTTGGACCTTGTCCATCTCTTGCTCATCACCATGGGCTGGCCCTGCATCAGGTCTCCCTGATGAAGCCTCCATCCCATCTGCAGTCATGTTACCATGGTAACAGATATCCTCACATGGCTGAACTTGAAATGAAGAACCTGGTGGTAACGATGAAGATGAGCATGAAGTCGACCAGTTTGCTGCTGAAGGTCTCGCTTGTTTTTTTGCTCGCGCAGATGATGAAGGAAGAAGCTGACACGATGCAGAGAATGAGGGTAGCGTAGAGGATGGATTGACTGGTAGGGCTGACATGAAGGGGGATGATTGGTCCTGGTTACGTTGAGGACATGATGATGGGCGGGGTACTGAACAGAGCGAAGGAATGCCATCTTGGTTCACTTCCATGGAATCGGAATGTTGAAGTCTTGTCTCATCCAGGAGATCAAAGTCTGCATCCTCTTCACTCTCCTAGAAAAGTGAAATGTGAAACAGAAAACAAAGATGGAAGCTGGAATCAAAGATATCCAAATGTTAAAATCTTTAATTCATGATACAATTGTTTAAGAAGCAATTGAGGCTACAGTATCTTCATATCTCCTGCTGAATCATAGAAGAGGGTAATAATTTGGTGTATAAGTAAGAGTTACCATAGTGCCTTTTGGGCTCTAAGCACACACAATTATATCACAGCATATGAAAAGAAAATGACATGACATTAAAGAGTCATGTTTCTAATATTCAGATTTCATGCAATTTTATCAATTTGAACAATAGACTCTCAAAAATTTCCCCAAAAAACTGATGTATGACATGATATCAAAACAACTACCATGATCTCCCACTCATCCTTCAGTGAGAGTTTGAGGGGCAATTAAGATGATTTGTTGACCAGTCGGGAAAGAAGCCATATATAACATGTAAGGTCTTTATCGAGGGAGCTTCTCCATAATCTACATGATAGGTATCCGAGAAGATTAAACGATGTGACAAGCACATCTGCAAAAGGGTAAACAATCTTTTTTTAAATACTTCTTATATTATTTCCTCTTATATTATTTTTGTACATCCTTTTCCAATAAAAAAACACAAAAACTAATTAACCACATAAAGAGATTAATTTTAGGATGGATCTCATTTTCATTTCCTTTCAGTTTCAAGGATGAAATGAACGTCAACTACAACATTAATTATTCTATTGCAATTAATTTTAATTAATATCATTTAAAGACCCTGTCCGATGAAAATACGACTTTATATCAATGGAAAGCTGAATGAACATAGAATACAAATATAAAGGAATTCAAAATATTTTCCCTTTCAGTATTGCACAAAAGCGAATTAAAACCTTATTTTCCGCACCTCTCCAAATTACAGGTCAACAGGGGTCAAATTTGCCGCAGTGACAGTGACGACATAACATGCGCACCCGATCGGCTCGCCTTAATAGCTGAGGCGATGAGCCGTGCTTAATTAATGCAAAGTCATTGTGAATATGCCTACTCCACATACGATGATGTCATCAATTCGATAGCTAGTTTTTAGGTAGACAACTCCTGATTTTCAAAGCTTTAGATTTTGAGTTTTCAGAGAGCTGTTACTCATCTGACAGGCACTAAAGTAGCATATAATTGGTATTATTGTAATCTATGGCTTGTAAGGTTTCCTTTTATATATAATTCATCTATTTCATTTTCACTTCCGACCGGGTCTTTAACAACTCAATTAAAAAAAATACAAGTCCAACCAACTTCTTATCAACGAAGTAAGAACATTTCTATGTAATATTCTACAGTACTTTTCCACATCTTTATTCACCATCAAAGTATTACAAGTACATATATTAAATTATGATTTTAAAAAAGTTGCTAGATTAAGTTTTTTCTTAATATTTTCATACATCAGGCAGTATAGCAGGCATTTCTCACTTTTATGATTTTCATGGAGTTTATGTTTTACTTTGATCCAGAACAATGTTATTTCTATGTAAAGTGTACTGCAAATGGATTAACATGTATGATATATTATTTTGGGGCCCAGCAAAGTAGTGACCATATGGCCCTTGGTGGTCTAAGTCTGCACTTCCATTATTTATCACGATTACAGCAAACTTTTACTCTATTCATAAAGTCCATGTTTTACTTTTAATTGAAAGTGTTATCGTAATATAAAAGATCCTGTTCATCTCCCATAAGAATTAACATGGAGGCAAACACAACTTCCAAAATTATATGCACTGCGTATAACCCATGTATGAATATCTGATAAGTATTACAATAAGAAAAGATAAGGTCATTTATAAAGTCCCATATTTTTGTTCTTAGCTAACTCTCAAGGAAACAAAGATTTCAGCTTTTTACAAATAGCCATTTAATAATAATAATGGCCACTTCTATAGCGCTCATATCCGTCACATGATAGTGATGTTAATGGATTTTAGACATTAATACCCTGGTTATAGCCAAGCTGCCAAAGCGACTAGCGCTCAAGCATTATCAGGTACCCATTTACACCTGGGTGGAGAGTAGCAAATGTAGATCAATGTCTTGACACAGGATGTTAATGCCGGGCTGGGATTTGAACCCCTACCTTGTGATCTACGGTCGGATGACTCATCCACTAGACCACAACTCTCTACAGATTTTTGCAATCTTCATCCCCCACAACATCACTGATGTAGAAATTTGGGGGTGTATACCCAAGCAGCCAACTACTTTTAACCTTGTCAGTTCCATATGTAGAAGTATGTAGTATCATGTGCTGAATCAGCTGCATTTGTGATATTTGTAGTGGCTTTATCATCAGAACTTTGACTGGACAGAGTAATAGCGATAGTGATTCACACCAGGCTGTTTGCTATGGCTACAGGCATGCAGTCCTGGCTGCTCTGCACAGTTTTGGCAGGGGTAAGTACAGGCTGCAGGCTAGGAGGGTTAAGCAATAGGCTTTGAGCGCCTAGGTGTGTTAAGTGAGTACATCCCGCCTAACAAGAAAATAAGCTAATTACAGAGCGCTGTTTTAATTTGTTGTGCAAGGAAATCATTCATAAAGCTTGTCTGTTATGACTGCAATGCTATGGCTTCCATGGAAGGTAGACAGAGCTAGCCAGGGGCAGGATGGGGCAGGATGGAGTGAGAATGGGGAGGGGTGGGGTCAAGAGAGAGGACGTGGAAGGTAGACAGAGCCAGGGGCAGGGTGGAGTGAGAATGGGGAGGGTGGGGTCAAGAGAGAGGCGTGGAAGGTAGACAGAGCCAGGGGAAGGATGGAGTGAGAATGGGGAGGGGTGGGGTCAAGAGAGAGGATGTGGAAGGTAGACAGAGGTAGGGGCAGGATGGAGTGAAAATGGGGAGGGGTGGGGTCAAGAGAGAGGATATGGAACGTAGACAGAGGTAGGTGCAGGATGGAGTGAGAATGGGGAGGGGTGGGGTCAAGAGAGAGGATATGGAAGGTAGACAGAGGTAGGGGCAGGATGGATTGAGAATGGGGAGGGGTGGGGTCAAGAGAGAGGATGTGGAAGGTAGACAGAGGTAGGGGCAGGGTGGAGTGAGAATGGGGAGGGTGGGGTCAAGAGAGAGGATATGGAAGGTAGACAGAGGTAGGGGCAGGATGGAGTGAGAATGGGGAGGGTGGGGTCAAGAGAGAGGACGTGGAAGGTAGACAGAGGTAGGGGCAGGATGGAGTGAGAATGGGGAGGGTGGGGTCAAGAGAGGGACGTGGAAAGTAGACAGAGGCAGGGTGGAGTGAGAATGGGGAGGGGTGGGGTCAAGAGAGAGGATATGGAAGGTAGACAGAGGTAGGGGCAGGATGGATTGAGAATGGGGAGGGGTGGGGTCAAGAGAGGACGTGGAAGGTAGACAGAGGTAGGGGCAGGGTGGAGTGAGAATGGGGAGGGTGGGGTCAAGAGAGAGGATATGGAAGGTAGACAGAGGTAGGGGCAGGATGGAGTGAGAATGGGGAGGGGTGGGGTCAAGAGAGAGGACGTGGAAGGTAGACAGAGGTAGGGGCAGGATGGAGTGAGAATGGGGAGGGTGGGGTCAAGAGAGAGGACGTGGAAAGTAGACAGAGCCAGGGGCAGGGTGGAGTGAGAATGGGGAGGGGTGGGGTCAAGAGAGAGGATATGGAAGGTAGACAGAGGTAGGGGTAGGATGGAGTGAGAATGGGGAGGGTGGGGTCAAGAGAGAGGACGTGGAAAGTAGACAGAGCCAGGGGCAGGGTGGAGTGAGAATGGGGAGGGTGGGGTCAAGAGAGAGGACGTGGAAAGTAGACAGAGCCAGGGGCAGGGTGGAGTGAGAATGGGGAGGGTGGGGTCAAGAGAGAGGACGTGGAAGGTAGACAGAGGTAGGGGCAGGATGGAGTGAGAATGGGGAGGGTGGGGTCAAGAGAGAGGACGTGGAAGGTAGACAGAGGTAGGGGCAGGATGGAGTGAGAATGGGGAGGGTGGGGTCAAGAGAGAGGACGTGGAAGGTAGACAGAGGTAGGGGCAGGATGGAGTGAGAATGGGGAGGGGTGGGGTCAAGAGAGAGGACGTGGAAGGTAGACAGAGCCAGGGAAGGATGGAGTGAGAATGGGGAGGGTGGGGTCAAGATAGAGGACGACATGTCATACAACCATTTTGGATGGTCATGGAGTTTTAATGAATTTTCCAGAAGGCTGTGTATCCAAATGGCATTTTGATGAGTGTATGTTCTATATTCTTCTTGTTTCTTTCACTTTTAGTTTAAGGATTATTTATTCATCTAATATTTTTATATGGGAAAAGTATGAGGCCTACAAGCACTACTCAGGTCTATGAAAGCTTATCTAATTATTAAAGGAATTTCTTGTCCTCTTTTCTCTAGAATATTACAAACTTTGCATCATATGCAAGGAAAAATAGTGCAAATATTGAACCATTTAAGGAAATTGCTTTTTATAGGATATAACGTGGGCTATTTCACTGCGCATTCACTGGAAAGTAAGCTTTAAAATCTTCAAACTGGCAATACTGCTTCAAACACAAAAGCAAAATCACCATTTTCCATTATAAATCTTCACTTGTGGTTTGGTGCATTACATATACATTACAGTTTCATCAAGTTTGAAGACTATACATGGTATTTTGGCGGAAGAATGAAACTGTAAGAGGAAAATACCGATGTTGCATTTGGAGGAGAAAAGGCTGATTCATTCGACCCTTAGGAGTGCTCTGCTTCATGACAAACATTGTCCATATTTCAATAGTAAGAGTGGAATTTGGAGTACCGGTACTCTATATTTCAAATCTCATACCTGCCAACCTTTCACAGCAAAAATTAGGAATCTCTCAGTGCAAATTAGGAATACAGTCTACTTTGTATATTGCAGGAAAAGAGAGGAATCTAGGGTTAAAAGCAATAGCTTGAAGGCCAAAATATAGAAATCATTCCTCCAAAATAGGAATGGTTGGCAGCTAATAGGAAGAAGTTTGAACACCTGGTGGAGTCACACAGTTGTTTAGTTGTTTCACAACAACATTTCATCTACTCAAGAGTAACAACTAGTAAAATGAAGCGTAAATATTAGTCACATTTGTATAGAGCTTAATACTATGTTTCTGAGCGCTTTACATTGTATTATTATTATGTCATCAATTGCTAATCTGCATATGATAGTGCACACACTCCACTCCCTGAGGAGTAATCCGGCCAGGCGCCATTTAACAAGCGCACACATGCCAAACCAACCGCATCAACCTTCACATCGTACCGGGTACCCATTTTACACCTGGGTGGAGAGTGGCAAATGTAGATTAATGACTTGCCAAAGGACATTAGTGCCATAAATTTCAACAATATGGACTCAATTAAAAAGAAAAAAACCAATGTATCCTTCGACTTCTTATTACTAGGCGAGATATTTTCCAAAATAGATTTTTTTTTTAAATGACAAATATGCAAATCCCATATGTTTCATTGGACAAAGTTTATACATTTCAACAAAAAAAATATCTGCAATTTTGAATTTTGAAAATTTGAAATTTTGAATTCCTGTCAACTTGTTTACAATGTTTTTCCTCAAGTAACATGTAAACAGGAAGCTGGAAACAACAACAGTTACTTTGCTTACTAATGTGAGAAGTGAGTGAAGAATGGAACCAGTGACAGACTGAAATTACAGGGGAATGGCTTTGGCAATGAACTGCACAACAGCTTATTACTAAATTAACAAACAGGTAAATCTGGCACCAGGTGAGTTGGCAAATCCACTTGCCTACATGCGAGGGTTACTGGGACAGGCAAATATTTTGGCTTAAAAAAATTGAACTTGGTTCAAGGGAGTTGTTGCAAGCAGGTTGCAATACAGGCCCAGTGAAAACAAAATAGGAAATTCTTTAGTTCACTAGAGCTTTTCAGAGCTTGCTGTTGTCAAAGGGACATTTCAATAAAGATTACAAATATTCTATGCTTGTTTTCTTTATGTGAGCTCTATTGGATTTTTTTCACAGTGAGACCACTATCTGCTTTATATATTTTTCTTTGCTGTGTATTTTCTCAGAATTCCCTAGATATTTTCTGTTTTTGTTTCTTCCTATCTTTAAACAGGCCCCCTCCCCCCCCAAAAAAAGTGAGTCTTTTAAAACGTAAATACATTAAAAGGCCCAGTTCAGAATCTCAAATATCGTTGAATAATAGAGAAAAAGTTATGAAACAATACAGGTATATTATAAGCAAAGCAAACAAATTATTAACCCAATTCTACAAGGTAATTGGCATGTTAAAACAACAAAATATTGTACATCTACAGATTCATTTAATTTACCATAAAAACACATTATCAACTTTGACAGAGTGAACACAAGACATAGTGATACAAAAAATCTTAAATCATATCAAACTAAACTATAAATTTATCATCAAAATTGGCTCCCTTTCCCGACTTAGATTTAATATTTCCTGTTGTATTGTCAACTCAGATTTAACACAAAAAGGAGCTGTTTTTGTGATCAAAATAATCAAGTTATTCTTTGCCACTTCCTTGCTCAAATGTGGCAAACATAACAATGGTGAGACAATCCAGTGACTGATTTTGAATCAGACTTCTAAAAAAAAAAAACATTGTTCACGCATCTCAAAATAAAGAGCATCAAGGATATCAAGGATATCAAAGTTGGAGGGTGAATCAAGTTTTATGATTCAAAATTTAGGATCAAACTTCACTGCTTATTACTTCACTTCGTCTCAATGAAAACCTTTATAGCTGTTGTTAATTATGAATATGTAGCTGGTCATCCATTAACATGACAGAAAACTGACCAACAGAAATAGGACTAGAGGAAATTTGATAGATGACTTGCAAATACTATTCATAGAGTTTGATACTTCAAGAACAATGGTTGGGAAATCCCACCGAATGCGTTTGGACGCACAAAAGCGATTCCACACTTCCGAAACAGAAACAAGTACATGCAAACTAGATTCTAATTTACTAAGTTTCCTCTTGAAAATGAAACAAAGAATTAACCTCAAAATTGGACATATGGAAGTTAATTCATGATAATTATCTGGTACATTGTCTTAAACTCTTTGGCCCCATAATCCCATCTCACATTTCCTTGTTGGGCAACCACCCCCCCCCCCCCTCCCCCCTCAACATACCTTTTAATCTGCCGGGAGCCAGAAAGGTATCAACTCTTACACTGGTTCTTAGCAAACGATATATGGGTTTGTTTTTAAGTATGACCTATTCATCACACCCCCTTCAATACAAAAAACAGTCAAACACAAAACAAACATTTCCCAGGAGTCTTGAACCAATGACCCATTCCTCATTCAAAAATAATGCAGTAAACCACCCTAAAAATACTGCAGCTAAAAAATTTCATGTGTAAATGAATGCCCCGGGAATTAAAAATATATTCATGCAACAAGAGCCCCAACTGATACTCTGTGACGTAGGTGTTAGTATTTGTAAAGCATACAGAAATTACGTCATTTTTTTAATTTTTGTAATGCCATGGCAGTTTTGCTAGGCAGTTTTCTGCACCATGCATGAATGAATGAAGCTTTGAGGCGAAGAAGGGGTTTAAGGTTGTATTCTTACCTCTGTCAAGAGCGTATCTTGGGCAGTTTCTTGGTGATGGGGCATCCAAGAGGAGGAGGAGGAGGAGGAGGCAAGATTGGAGTCATCCGATGGGACCCTGCCCCCATCCTCATCATCACCCTCAGAAGGAAATTGGCGCTGGCTGTCGACTGCACTCTGTGGGATGGTACATAGGGGCCAAGATTCAACCAAAGTCTTGATACGCACGTATACCTTATTAACTAAACACACATTGTGAAATACGATGCTGTACTGAGAGTGATTCAAACTTGATAATAAAGGGAGTATCCTAAAGTGATAAAAAATTATGTGAAGAGGAAAGTCATCCTCATGCAGTGTAATACATGTAGTACTAAAATGGATTAAAATCAACAGCAGATATACTGAAAATATAGATACAATCTTTTTAAGGAAGAAATACGTATCAGGATACACAAACTAAAACTTTTTTTGGTGATTTGTTTGTTTTTCCAGAGATTTTCAACAAACAAAGGTCAACTCAAATTTGGGGGTGAGAGGTTGGGGTGAGCACAAAAGGAGAAAGAAATATTTCCAAAGCATTTTATTGCTGCTATATGGTAAGGTACACATTCCAATATTTATTAAAATGACTGGTCAAACAATGATCATTTCATCTAGAGCTTATAGGCCAAGAGCATTAGTTTTAACATGGACATTGCTCATAACAAGCTGATTTTTTCAGGATAGGTTTAGGAATATGTCTACGATAACATACTAAAAGTCCTCATAAATCCTCCTTGAGCGTTTTCCGCAATCCAAGATGGCGTACAAAATGGCCGCCATTTCCTGAATTTCTTATAACTTTGCTATTAGATAACCCAAATACATAATTTAAATGTCTAGATATATGTTTTTTAGCATAAGGAACTCATTAAAATACTTATTGGTAAATTTTGAAACACACAAGTAGCAGTAAAACCACCTGTACCCTTCTCGAAATCAAAATGGCGTCCAAAATGGCCGCCATTTCCTGAATTTCTTATAACTTTGCAACTAGATAATCCAAATACAAAATTTAAATGTCTAAATATATGTTTTTCAGCATAAGGAACTCATTAAAATATTTATTGTTAAATTTTGAAAAACACAAGTAGCAGTAAAACCACTTGAGCCCATCTTGAAATACAAAATGGCGTCCAAAATGGCGACCATTTCCAATTTTATCTCATTGTATTAAAGTAGATACGTTCTGAATATAATCAAATGAAATCGCTAAAGCGTTTCATACATAATATGACTGTAAGATATAGGTGCGATATGAATGTTGCTTTGCTGCAGCACTAGTTGGAGGTAGACTTTCTAGCTGAAAGGACGAACTCAGAGAACTGCGACCGATTGCCCGTTTGTATGCAATGTGACGGTAGTCATCAAGAGATTCAAAACTGCTGGCCCCATACAGCTTAAGAAAGAAGGCTTCCCAGCTCTTTTTACCTTGTCATGGGTACTTCCACTGTCTGCAAAGGTATCAAGCAAGTCATAGTCCTGTTTCTTGTGGACCATATTGAAAGTTTTACGCTTGGCTGACGGTAGATTGCAGAGACCGTATCATATCCTGTCACAGCATGAAGAAACATCAGGTGATTTCTAGTGTCCCCTATGGCATGCTGAATTTCATGAATGTTGAAGACCGTGACAGGATTACTGCGGCATAGCATGTGCATATCTGTGGAAGTGGGTGCCCGAGCAACTAGCAAGACAAGTAAGTCTGTGTCCGTACCAACGACAACAACTGGCACCTGTTCTGACTCTGCTACTGCTAGTGCTGTGGAGACAATCAGGGTGTCGGCATATGCTTCTGCCTGCTTGATACGTATATACCAGCCATGAGCATTTTGTCACGTAGAGTTTATATAAGTCTAATCTTATTGTGGTTGTTGGCATATTATCATCAAATATGATGTCACTAGAGGTACATTTCTGGGCTATTCATCTCTGCTCAGCTACCTTTATCGAAGTTGCACTTTCATAGGCATTGAACATCACGTACCGTCGAATGAGCTCCATAATGCTTAAGGATGTATGAAATATATGACTGAACAACATCAGCAGAGGTTGACGGTTGTGGCCAAACAACTGATTGCAGTAGGTGACCACCATCTAAAACAAAGAGACCATTTTCTGGCAGGTTGGATTGCTTGCTGGTGAACAACTTCAGCAGGAGACCCGGAGAACTCTTTGTTGGCTTCCGCATCACCCACCTTTGAGAGGGAAAGTGGGTGGGGAGCAAGTTCATATTACCGGTAAAGCAAAGAACGATTCCATCTCAGTGCTGTTATTCAGTTTCATATCCAGCAAATGGTGATGTGCCTGCAGCCATTTAGCAAAGATGCATTTATCTTTATTGTCTCTTGACCTGGTACTTTGCCGTATGTCTTTATGTTGCTCTGATGTACCAGTTTTTACTCCGGTGAACTGTTTCAGTTCATCACAAATCATCACGCAGCGAGGAAGTGCATGCATGAACCCACTTTGCCAATGTACTATCTGCGATTCCACGTCCACGAGTCATTCCTCCAGATGTTTTCAGCTGCTGCATCAGGAACTGTTCAATGGTCTGATCAGAGAAGTTTCCACCCCAGAATGAATCCACACGGCGGATGGTGAAGTATCCCTTTTCTGCGAATTGTGTATATTTCCTGGTATGGTTTGCTCTAGGGCTTCCATCTGTTGTAAATACAATCTGGCAGATTTGGCATAGGGAAGATGTCCTGCAGCATGGAAATGTGGTATCATTTCCCTCACACAGCTGAGATGGAGCTTACAGTCCCCTGTCCTTTCAGCTCGAATGAAACATTGCAGAAGAGACACTTAATTGTCGGATATACTGCACCCAAAGCTTTGCTGTCCTACTTTGTCCTGGTGCCCGGTCAAGGAGTTGTGAAATGAGCTGACTTAACTGTTTGACACACTCCTCCTCAGCTACATCAGTCGCCTTCTTGTCCTGGTTGAGAAGTGCACCATACAGATTCGGTAAGTGGTCCTTATCTATGCTGTCTAAGATGCCAGGTTTACCCATCAATATGCCAATGAGGGCAGCTGCAGTATGAATGTGAGCACGAAGAGAACGGGAAAATGCATGACCAGAATGCATATGTATGACAGACCCTTTGGCGTACACTGTCTCCCATAGCTCTGCAATTAAGTCCACTTCTGTCCATGATGTGGCCTATGCTGCCGAGATATGACATGAGGTGATGAGGAGGTGTAATCAACCAAGACGGACGATTACTTTGTCTAGGTCTTGAAAAGAAGCTACAATCTCTGCTGTCTTGATGTGCAAAGGCTGGCCAAATGTTACTTCCAGATTCTCAAGTTATGCTTTTCACATTGTGACTGTGCCGTGTAGATGGTAGTCGGATTGGATGGGTCCAAATTGAGGAAGGTCAGAGTTTCTATTCTCGTCCTCTCGTACTGGTCACTATGCATGGCCACTCTCATGAAACCACTCCATGAAGGACACAAGTCTAGTTCTTGAACATAGCCAGCTACCCAGAGGGAGTCTATGGCAACTGCGGATCAGACAGACGGGAGCTCCTGTTCAGGTTTCTTGAGGGGATCTATTACTGCAGACTGCAAGCCAGGAACAGCAGGTTTGCTGTTTGTCTTTATCGGAATATGTCCAAATGCTCCAACTTTGTCAGCCGATTGCAATTTTACTGAACGTTTAATGGGTGAAATATCCACAAACCCAGGCGGAGTAACACAAGCGATTCCTCCCTCGTTGTGGAAAGTGTTGTGACCAGTTACTGTCGCTACGTTAAAGTCGGCATAGTCTAAAACAAATTGGGTAAAACCGCCCAGGTGATAGGATGGTTCATCATTTGGCAGGAGGGCTTGTTCAAACCGTTGTACTTCTTTATAGTCATCAGCAAAACTAGACCTGGGTCTACTAGCAGAGATGATGGCATGTGCTATTGAGGTGCATTTCCTGTTTGAAACCATGTGACTTTTGCCTTTGCTGTTCACTAAATTATGTACAGTATGAAACGCTTTATCGACCTTGGTACTAATGTGTCTCCATTTTCAGTTCCATCTAATGTTGAGTACTCTTCACTTTTGTACACTTCACTTTTGTACACTGTCAGTCTGATATCGTTGAGGATGATGGAAGCAGCCATGTGTGTGCGCACGTGTGTATGTGTGTGTGTGTGCGTGTGTGTGGGTGTGTACTTTATGCCTAAGAAGTAATTTTTTAATGAAAATGTTGTTTGTACTGATATGTATTTCAATGGTGCTATTCTAGTCTAGACATTTGATCATATTCAGAACGTATCTACTTTAATACAATGAGATAAAATTGAAAATAATGGCCATTTTGGGTGCCATTTTGTATTTCGGGAAGGGCTCGAGTGGTTTTACTGCTATTTGTGTGTTTCAACATTTATTAATAAGTATTTTAATGAGTTCCTTATGCTGAAAAACATATATTTAGACATTTAAATTTTGTATTTGGGTAATCTAGTTGCAAAGATATAAGAAATTTAGGAAATGGCGGCAATTTTGGCGCCATTTTGGATTTTGGGAAGGGCTTAAGTGGTTAATAGCTACTTGTGTGTTTCAAAATTTATCAACATGTATTTAATTGAGCTCATTATGCTAAAAAACATATATTCAGACATTTAAATTTTGTATTTGGGTTATCTAGTAGCAAAGTTATAAGAAATTCAGGAAATGGCGGCCATTTTGGACGCCATCTGGATTGCGGAAAACGCTCAAGGAGGATTTATGAGGACTTTTAGTATGTTATTCTAGACATATTCCTGGACCTATCCTGACAAAATCAGCTTGTTATGAGAAATGTCCATGTTTAAGCCTATTTTGACCTAATGCTCTTGGCCTATTACACTGGATGTTGCTGTAGAAAAATGCTAAGTTTCGAAGAAAAAAAAAAGGCACTAACTATCATTGTTTCATCACTTTCATTGAAAAAAAGGACAGCAACTTTTATATCTTTATATGTCATGTTTATTCAATTCATAATTCTAGAAATGGGTACACAAATGTGTATAGGTACTTCAAATTAAGATACAGGTGAATTGCAAACCAACTACAGATGAAAGTCGCTTTAGAAAAGGCTCATAGATTTCACCATATCATCAGCATATTTTACCATATCATCAGCATATTTTACCATATCATCAGCATATTTTACCATATCATCAGCATATTTCACCATATCATCAGCATATTTTACCATATCATCAGCATATTTTACCATATCATCAGCATATTTTCAATATCAAATACAAACTTGTAATGAACATGTCCCTCAATCATATGTTTGCAGAAGAAAAGTTGCATGTTGGGCCAATTTCCAGGAAACATGTCATAATCATAAAAATACATTGCTGCAATCATCTTTATAATTACGTAATTGCTTTTGACGTAATGGTTTATGAAACAGGAAGAAGATGATATGATGTCATATGCCTTACACTATATTTCCTAATTTCCTTGACATCATAAGGAAGTGATTACAAAAATGATGGATTATCAAAGAGATGTCATGTCTTTGATTTGACTGAGTTTTAATTAGGGCAGATGATTCAAGTATTGCTTTAAAAAGCAGATTCTCTGGCATAAAGTTTCTGAAGATCATGCCAGGAATGACTAAATTTGATTACCGTAAATTTGACCATTCAAGTTCCCTCCTTGTTCCTAGAAAGTACCTTTTCAAAATACAGATGAATGACTTGTCCTCCTTTACTACTATCAACTATAAAAACCCACAGTACATGTAATTACTCAATAAACATCAATGGTTGCATAAATATTTGCTTTTGATGTAATGGTTTATGAAACAGGAAGAAGATGATATGATGTCATCTGCCTTACACCATATTTCCTAATTTCTTTTACGTCATAAGGAAGTGATTACAAAAAATGATGGATTATCAAATCAATGTCATGTCTTTGATTTGACTGAGTTTTACTTAGGGCAGATGATTCAAGTATTGCTTTAAAAAGCAGATTCTCTGGCATAAAGTTTCTGAAGATCATACCAGGAATGACTAAATTTGATTACCGTAAACTTGACCATTCAAGTTCCCTCCTCGTTCCTATGAATGAATTGTCCTCATTTACTAATCGCTATCAACCATAAAAACCCACAGTACATGTAATTACTCAATAAACATCAATGGTTGCATAAACATTCAGTCATTATTCTTATGGTGTAAGTAAACAACTTATAACCTCCTCACATTGGACCCAAGTCATTGTCACCTTTCACTCTTACAAATTTAAAAACATCAAAATGTACATGTATAATGAACCAACATAAATAAAAATAAGGCCGATTTCTTCTTCTTCCTGTTCCTGTTCAGTACAGTCCACCTCGGGTGAAAAGTCGTACTGTCGGCAGGTATGGTACACAGGAAGTTGTGCAATACTATAGTGATGATTATTTTCACTCTGCATTGCCAATTTAGATACATTCCTCCTTATTTTCAGTTACATTTTTCTTATTGAATGTACTACACAACGAACTGTAACAAAGATGGACTGAAATTTTAAGTAACTGTTGCTCTTTTTGTTCATAAATTATTTGTACATGAAAGCATTCTGGATTCAAAAAGAAAATGATGCAAACATGTCACTAGAAAAGGTTGAACAATGAGCTGCTAGTGGTTAAGCCTATCTGAAATTGTAGGTTGTAGAACTGACCTGAGAATGATCATTCCATTGGTGACGAGGACGTCTCTCACACAATGCATTGAGATGTCTGGATAGTCTGTCAGTCAATTCAAGGCAGTTGGAGGCCTGAATGGAACAAAACATGAGAAAGAATCAAGATAAGCTCCATTGCTTCATTTAATCACTCACTCACTCATCTGGTGATATATAAAAGTCCATCTTAAAATAATTAGTCTTGCATAGCACCAATGCAAGATGGTCTAAAGAAATAATTTGTATTATGGCTATGTAGAGAGATTATATTAATTTGTATAAGCTAGAACAGAAACTCTATAATTCTTCTCAATTTTCCTTAGACTTAGAGACAGTGCCTTGTATTATCTGGAAAAGGCACTATATAAATCAAATTACATACATATTAATTATATAATTTATTTATTATCATTATCATCATCACCACCATCATCATTATACATGTACCTGCACAGCATCCAAGCAACTCCGTCTAAACACATCATTTGTACTGTGGCTAATGATTTTATGTAGAGACGACTTGATTGAAGGCACAGCAGATTTCATGATGGCTGCTCTCTGTAACGATGACAACGTTTATATAAACAATTTAAGATTCATTTATTTTAAAAATATACATCATTAAATAGCTACATACTATAACACAATAGACAAACAGTGCTTAGCCAGATTTTTTTCTCCATAACTACTACTGGTATGACTGCAATACCATGTCTATACCTGCATACATAAACAAAATGAGTAACAAAAAGGAGGTAATATTATAACTTGAGGTATTCAAGTAGTTTCATTCACACAGCTTTGTTTATCTTATATATTCTCAACTCGTATTGAGTGACAAGTGGAATTTATGAGCAACATGATAGCGAAGAATTCATCTGCAAGACTGCAACTCAAATGGATGCCTTCTACACCTAAGCCTTTTTAGTCCTACGACAACTGCTCTCTGGTCTATATCCAACACTAACTGAAATCTGAACTTCAACCCTGGACCTGGACCAACACTCTACCTAACCCTATCCCGGAACATGAACCTAATTTTAAACCCAATTGCGATCCTAACTCTACATTATTGATGAAATAAAGCCCAGAGCACTTGTTGCGAGAGCAAACCTTGGATTACCACATTAATAATCTATATTTAAAAGTGCAGAATAATGACACTGGCTCATATTTCACAAGCCAGGAGGAGATCTGTGTATCCATCAACAACCATTATCAAAAGTGACAGAAACGTATTCCTCAAAGTCATTTTAGAGGATATCTTACAATTTCCATCCTCATGATTGAAAAATAACATACTTCCTCTCGGGCTCTCTCCCTTTGTAAGAAAATTAGAAACTTCATAAAAATGACGTATAAAAATTGATACTAACAATTTTCTCGAAGTATTTTTGCTGAAGGCAATTCCACTTTATAATGCAACTTTTTGCCAGAGTTAGACGAGTTGCCAAGTAATTGTTACCATCAGCAATCTTGAAATCATAAAACAAGTAATAATCCTGCTTTAGTATTGTAAACCACCTTCATGAAAAGACAACCTGTATATATATAATGACCAAACTTTGTATTTCTGTTAAACTAGTGTTTCCCATTGTTAAAGAAAACCTGAATTTAGAGACCACCTGCCAAGAAAGAGCACTCTTTCTATACAGGCTTGCCTGACTGTAGTAATATAATGTAAATCAAGGTATGTACTCTCAAGAGTGAACATTCTAAAGCGATTTGTTAAGCATCTTGTTCATAATGGCCTCAATTTTTTTCAATATTTATTGTCTACATTTGCTGCTTGGAATATCAGATCTAGTCTATAAAGTCTATAAGTCACTGAATTGTTTTTCCCTTAGAGATTCAATTTGATGTTCAGTCTCATATGTATCGTGATTTCGCATTAGTATTCTGATGGCCTCCACAATCCACACATATGCTTCAGATTTTCACCAAAGCGCTAACTCTACATCCTTGACGAAATAAAGCTCAAAGCGAACGTCGTCGCCAGAGAAAAAAATTGAATCTCCCATCACAGTAGGTACCTCAGACCAATAATCACTTCCTACTATTGTAATTGGTCCCTGAAGGAAAGGGGGCATTGTAACCACTAATTGGTTGGGGCTTTCAATTGTCTTGTTCCTCTTGACACAACCCACACCAGGGTCATCCAATGAGATAAGAGGAAGCCAGCTTCATTGCCCCTCCCTCCCCTTGAGTATTCCCCCTTCCGCTGCATTCTTCTAGGGATGTTTCTCCTGTCCAAGTGTCAATCTGAATGGAGACTTTCATTGCTGTGTAATTGAATGCATCTTAATTCATTTCAAGGTGTTTTCCAACATTTTCAAGGGACTATGCAAGTGACAGCACTGTGCACAAACCTTGATAAAATGTATTTTATTTTACCTCCATTCAGCATACAAAACTGATTTCTTTTGGAACCACATTATTTACTGATTTGTTTTCTTCTTCTTCTTCTTGTTTCTGCTTGCCCAACTATTGAAATTGTATGTCATAGCCTCTCCCAACATATTGTCATGGCATCGTCTTTAAGTGATTGAAAAACATCTGCAACAAAGACATTTACTTGAAATCCGATGTGTAAAGAATTGAGAGGTTAAAACAAATAAAGGAAACAAAGCTATTAAACTTAAGATGAATTTACATCACATACTTTCTTATCATTCCTCTCTAGCAGCAAAAAGGAATGTTCTGCTCAAAGTTGTCATCATCTTCATTATTCATCCTCGAAAATAAAAGATATCGGACAGGCTGAATTTATATATTCTAGATAATAACAGCTCTTTCTATAATTTACTTGAGAACTTATCTAAACATTGGGCTCTGTTTTGAATTTGATAAAACAAAGACTTGTGATAGCCCAAATTGAAATGGTTTCACTCTCATCTAACATCCTCATCTCTCTCTCTCTCTCTCTCTCTTTTCTCACGCATGCTTTCTTCTCGCCCCCTAGGTGTGTTTGTGTGAATCCCTCCAATCGGTCTACCCGAGCAATTAATATTCATCCATGCTTCTAATTAATCCTATTTCCTTGTAAATTTTTATATTCATCCTGTTTGTATGAACATACTATTTATATCGAAAATAATATCGCTAGTGATATTTGTTTGTCTCGCAATGTATGGTCAACAAGGGATACAAACGAATATCACTAGCGATATTATTTTCGATACTACATCTGCAATGAGTAATATATTTAGCATTATACTATTTATAGTTTTTTTTTCTTTTAAAAATGTAAATAAAAGAAGGACTTTATTGAATGCTGGTCGGATAACATGACTCTTAGGGATGTGACAAGGCTGACTAAATAGAGAACTGTGTCATACCCACAGCAAGGCAGAAAAAGAGAAGAAGAAAAAACGCATCGGAAATGACATGCAGAGACCCAGCAGCAAAAGTTTCAGCCAGAGATATGCAGCTGCTATATAAATGTAACATTTCATGCCACAACTGTGTAAAACCACATCAGAATGTGGGCTAAGTTGACAAGCAGTAGCATAATGTGATGTAAGGTGAGATTCAGCGACTTGTCAGCCACGTTTTGTGCCATATCTGAGACTCGCAACATCACTTTGGGCTAGCAGCAACATATAGCCCTGCATCAACTTTTCAGGCCCTCTGTGATCCCAATGGAAGAATATCAGACCACAGCTGAAACTAGCAGCACAGTTTCAGGCCACATCAGTGTCACAAAACTACTTGGCCTCTCTCTTTCTCTCTCTCTCAAAAAAAAGAAAGAAAGGTGGCCCACAGCAACCGAGCCTAGTAACACACCTTAACAACTTAGCCTGGTAAAAAAAACAAAGAGGGGGGCTGCAGACCAGTTCTGAATGTAGGATAAGTTGACACATAGCAACTAAACAGCAACATTTTCTACCACATCAGAGCCTACAAACAATATCTTAAACCAGAACTTAGCCAGGCAAAAAAGTAGCCTTCAGCAACGCTGCAGACCAGTTCTGAATGTAGGATAAGTTGATTATGTGTGCCTAATCCCACCGCTGCCACCATGAACTCGTCTACAATGATGAATCGGAAGTTGTGATTGTCAGCCAGGAAACAGGAAGCCAAGAGAAGCAACTGCCTGCCAATATCTTGGGATTCACATAACCTTGGCATACAGAGGGACCATCATCCTTCATCCCACGATGACCAAAAAACTTTAAAAAAAGGATGAAAAATTGTCAGTCATAAAATAAAATTGCTGAAATCCTCTCAAGTTTTCCACGTACGAAATTGCCCTGCCTACATTAATTTCCGGCTCTGTCTTCATGTGTGAATGCCACCTAATAAGGTTCAGGATATGGATCAATTGCATCGCACTTGAGAGAGAAATAAGGATCCCTAATTTTATCTCTATTACTAAGATTGCAGCTTAACTCTTGGTACTATGGTCCTGTCTGGATTGCTCACAGGGCATTAAAAATATCCGTTCTACCATCATCACCTAAAGCTGGAAAACCTAACCCAAATAAATGCAGAGTAATCTGCTCGTTTCCATTATCTCTGATCAACTCACATCTTTCCTGGCTGGTCGAGATGAACCAAGAAGCTTGGCTAATGTGTCATGAATAATCTTCTGGATCCTGGAGAGTTGTTGGGCACAGATGTGAGGAAACTCCTGCCGCACCCGATTCAACAGAGCTAGGGAGGAGGCGGAAGTCATGTAAAGTGGAGAGAGCGAAACCAAAAGAGGGTGAAAACAAATTGTGCACATGTGCTTGCTGCATATAAAGAAAATGAGATGAGTTGAACAAGAAACAAAATAAACTAGAAAAAGAGTATGTTGCCATCACAATACCATGCTATCATCCCCAACAAATCTTTTACTGCTTAAGCACTGATACTCAGATTATTTGGCTATTTTCATGACTACAGGATTTGAAGAACGTCTAACAAAAAGTTGAATCTCCACTCCTAATAATATAAAAATTAATACATTAAAAAAAAAATCCAGTACGTGTAGAAGAGGTAACCTGTCAATATTCACTATTGTTCAGGATGGCATAAATAAAATGAAGATAAACTATTAAATGAAATCTATAAACAGCCAAGATGGGATGTGTGTATTGAAATAGTGAAAAGGAAGTACTGTGCCATGAATGAATAAATTGTCATATTTTAGATGGCTGTAGAGACCCAAGAAAAATAAATAAAAGAAACACACAGAAAGAAGACAGAGAGAGAGAGAGACAGAGAGGAAAAGAGAGAAGAGGAAGACAGAAAGAGAGAGAGAGAGAGAGAGAGAGACAAAAGAAGGTAAAATTGGCTGATGAATATTGAAAAATCTTTAAAGTTGTGATATTTGATTTATGTGGAATAAAACAAATTCTGAATACTTTTATTGTGATGTAAGCTGCAACATGACTTAATAAAGAGTACCGGTAAGCAAAGTTATAAGGAATGTAATCAGACAAAAAAAGTCTAGACTCTAGCTATTGATTTCTTCATCAACATCCTCACAATATGCAACCTGTGTTTGGAGACAGTATGCTCACCTAGCCTGTTTGGAGCAGTCATCGCACATCCCTTGAAGTTCTCCTTCAAGAAGAGCATCAAGTGAATGATGTAGGAAGGCTCACAGGGCTTGGTACATCCACCGAAAAAGGCTTGCAGGTCGGGTTTGAAGCAGTCTTATTGGAAGGAATAAATTAAAAAAATAAAAAATCAACTTTCATGATAAGTGATGGACCAGTAATAACTCGTTCTTCAGGAACAATACCTTTTTCAAACTGTCAGGGAAATAACATCACTTCCATTGTATTCAGCATCTCTATGATCGACACTTCTTCATGTGGCCAAGCAAAATTATTTCTTTGTTTCTTGAAATGACTTGTTTGAAAATAAGAACAAAGGGGTTTTCATAGTATTTGATATTCAATATTTTTCCTGCACACACAAATCCCATCGGGTCAATCTATACAGATTTTGTTGACAAAATCATTGGCTAGAGGCTTGAAACAAGAAATAAATGTGAATATTATATTGTCTAGACTTCATCAACTCCTTTTATTTAAGTCAGAACAAACAACAACAGCATAAACCTAAATTAAAGGTACGAAGAGCTATATCAAGAAAAAAATTAAAAAATTGAGTGGCCTAAAATTAAACTTATTCTACATCTCTGAAAGCAATGTAAGTCATCATCATCATATCACAGAAAATGGGGTCAAATACATTTTAGCATAGCAGCCAAGTATATAGTAAGGTTTTAGTAACAAAGATGCATGGCAATGGCCACTTAATCCTCTACAAGACATACAGTAGCCTAAAATAGTGCGACCAAGTAATGTCTAGTTTAATGGAGGTCAAACACTTGGCAAAGAAGTCTTGCTTTACAGACCAGACTGGTCGAACTATCCTGGCCAAGATGTGCATCTGTCACTCAGCTCACGAGGGGGTTCTCATCACAGGGGAAACTTTCATTAGCAAATTACTCTCTCTCTCACTCACTCTCTATCTCGTTTACAGCAAGATCTTTTTTCTCTCAATCATCCTTTTCTGTCTCTTTTCTAAGCAGTCGTCCAACTGTTGGAATGCTCCATCAGAAATCATTGTGCAGATAATGAACGTTAATGGCCGATCCCTGATTACCCTAGCTTCTGACCTAGATAGGAAGCTTCCGCTAACTCACTACCGAGAGCTTTATTGAGGGTCTGCTACCAAGAACCTGCTGACGGATTACTAAACCACACGGTTACGCACACATGGGCCACGCACGCATGGGAGGGACCAGCAGTGACCTCTGGTGGGCTAAAGCTTGATCCACATCCAACTGCAATCTCAACATTTGCTCAAACAAATTAAGAGAGATTTGCTCTCTAGCAATATTAGCTGTGAAGATAATCGGAAGCGCTCTCTCTCGCTTGGAAGTTGTTCGTTTTCGAATCTGAGGGGAACACCCAAGCCACATGGTCTCACTTTTCAAGGCAAGGGAAGGCAATACTGTTAAGCTCTTGTGGTTTTGATGGGGAGCCAATAATGTCCAACTAATTAATAACCTGGAGGTTTGTGGCTCTTCCCTTCGTCAAGAAAGACGCTTCCTCTGTTTCCAAACATCTTCAAGTCAATGCACTGCTGCATGTTCAAGATGATTAACAGAATGAGGTCAACGACCCTTGACACACTGCCAGGTCAATCAATAATTTGACGTAAATGTAACTGATTAAGCGAAAGTTTCTCCCTTTTTAGCACATCTACAGCAAACCTCAAGTGATTTTTGCATATATTAAAATTAGCAAATTATATTTGGAAGTTCTTACATTCTGGTCAATAGGATAAATAGGAATTATTGATTAGTGATCTTCTTTTGGCACTATAACAAATTTCTCCATTTTCATCAATGAATTTGCACTCTTATCCCACATTATGCATGTATTTCTTATTTTTTAGCCATTAAATTTTGTATATTTTTGAAATTTTTGAAATTTTTGAATTTTTTGAAAATAATAAAACTATATTAATACATGGCCTGTTCTAGTACTTCAGGTGTAAAGGCTTTCAATACCAAACTAATAAGGGTCTTGTCAGAATTAAAGTTTTTAAAATGGATCTGAATATATATATATATCCTTAAAACATGAATTTTTTTTTCTTCTTCAAAATTACAAAATTAAAGATTTAGAGACATTCCCCAACCAAAGTTTAAAATAAATCTCTCAGCTTTTAAATGAACAATTGTTCGGGGATGCAGAACATAAACTTTATGATTTCAAAGTTTCAATACCTTAAAAATCACATTTCTTCTTGTCAAAATTTAATTATTTGTCTGCTTCATTTGTCTGCTTCATTTGTCTGCTTCATTCTTCTATCTCCTGGGCCTTAATTTCTAACCATCATGTTACAACATTTCATCACTTCTGTTTGATTCTAGGACAATTACCCCCTGGACAATCGCCCCCCGGCCATTTACCAACGGGACAATTAACCCCCCCCCCCGGAAAATTACCCCCAAGGACAACCACCCCAAGGACAATAACCCCGGAAAATTAACCCTTGGAAAATCGTCCCCCTGAAGACAATTACCCCCCGAAAAAAATTAAAACCGACTTATTATCAGGGTGGACTTCCCCTTTGATCAGCAGGGTGTAATTTTCTGGGGGTAATTTTTCGCGGGGTTATTGTGCAGGGGGTAATTGTCCTGATACGCTTCTGTTAAGGTGCGACCACATCCCAAATCTTGGTGTACCTACATTAAAGCATTTTCTCGTCATCTTCCGACCCTGTAAATCTCTATCACGTCTCTACTCTTTTTTTCTTCTGCTCCCTCATCACTTTTCTAAATATTTTTCTGCTTTCTTTTTCTTCAGTTCTCTAAATTAGCAAATCATTCTATAAAAAAGTACTTATATATAAGGCTTCCCTTTCAATTTGTTACCTAACCATTCTTCCTGAGGACAATGAAATTAAGTATCATGGGAAACATTTTGCACATGGCAATGAAAACAAGTGATGGTAAGCTGTGACAAAGGAAAGATGCATCTCTCAGAGAAGATCATACAAAGTTTACAAACACATAGTTATTATCTGTTCCAAATCTGAAGGGCATAAACTCTGTGTTAAGGTATATGAGTTAATGACTTTTTGGCTCCAAATAGATGACACGTTTATGAACTGCGAAAAAACATCAGAATACAACCGCGAGCCAAATTTTCCCTTCCACATCCTTTTACTTTCTTACTTTCTTTTTTAGTTTGGATTACTAGGCTACGGTGACCATGACTTTTACTTTCCACCCTGTAAACATGTCTGGCATTGATCAATGGTGAGGTGTTGAATCATCGTATACAACATTCTGTTTGCTGCAAAAGAGTCCATCATAACACATTAACACTGACATCTGGAAGCAAGGGGTTGGGTTTGACTCCCAATTCTCTTCCTTCTACTACTACTACTTCTTTTACTCCCACTTTCCCCCCCTCTCTATCACTCTCCCTACCCCTCTCTCTCTCTCCACCTCTCTTTCTCTGTCTCTCTCTTTTTTTCTTTCTTTATTTCCTTTTTCTTTTTCATCTATTATATTTCTTCCCTGTCCTCCTTTCCTCTCTCTCTCTCTCTCTCTCTCTATCTCCCTCTCTCTCTACAATGTTTGAGTTCTATCCCTTGCCTCAGATCCTCTCCCGCTCTGCCAAGTCTCTCCCACTCTCTCTTTCTAATTCTTTTCTAAATCTTCTTCTATTCCTTTCCCCCCTCATAGTCTGTTCCTCTCCCTAACCCCTCCATCTTTTCCAGATCGTTTTTTTATAGCCTTATGCCTTTCTCTAATGTATATCCCCTCTTTTCTTGTGCTCTCCCATACCCCCTTCTCTATATATCTCTGTCTGTCTGTCCGTCTCTCTCTCTTTCCCCCTTAATATATCTCTCTCGTCATCTATATTCATATTCATAAACAAATTAAACATTAACTCTCCTTTCTTATTCCAACATCTCTGGCTTCTTCTCTTTCACTAGTGTATCTGTCTGTCTTTCTCTCTCTCTCTCTCCTTTTCTCTCTTGCCTACTGTTTCTGTATTTTTATTTCTCATATAAGTCCTCTTCTCACTTCTCATCTCTCTTTCTCTCTCTCTCTCTCTCTCTCTCTCCCTCTCCATTTCTATTTCTTATCTCCCACCTTGTCTGAAATTCAGCAAAGGGTTGCCAGGCGACAGCAGCCACATTCTTGAGGATATTTTTTTCCGGATCATCTGGTGAATATTGGCGTAATCACCAGCCATGATTTGCATTTTTTGAAACATCAATGATCTTGAATTAGCAAAACATTTAAGATAGCTGCCTTCCAAGTTAAACTGATGTATTTTGTTAATATAAAACATACCATAAATCATGTGCAATTTATATCAACAAAAATAAGAGTTATATTAACAAAATATCACATGACTTGCACATTTCCATGAGCAAAACATGAGTTTAACTGTTCATGTCACATAAAATTTTCAACATGTATATGTAGCTACTGGAAGTGGACAAACTGTTTGAAATCTACAACTTTAAATATGAATGTCAATGAGTCAAAGGATTTGGTTTAAAAAAATGGAGGTTACTTTCAACCTTGGACTTCATGACTGATTAGATCTTGAGGCATGATATGAAATGTATTCATAAGGACATGATGCTTGTATATCCCTCCAATTACCTGTAGCTAACAAGTTCAGTGTCTCCTTCTTTTGCTTGCCCAAGAAACCTGGGGCCAACCAAACGGAAGATGTATGATCATCAATTTCTTAATTCCTCTTCTCCAGACATCAATCAAACAATTGAGGTAGCCAAACCGGATGGGCCACAGCCACTTCATCATTATGCAATCAGTCATGATTGGTTTGTAATGACCGACACCGTAGCTACAAGACGGTTTGCGGTGTTGTCAAATTACTCCCAAGATCCTTCCCAGACATGTCTTAATTATCAATCATTTATCAAGAAATTGTACTAGTCCAATCGTCTCCTGGGCCTTTACCAGTTCAAATCAAAATTTCCGGGTATTGCATTACGATTGTGTAATGTGCTACATTTCGTAAGCATGTTCCGGATGTTTTGCAACATTCTCCTACTTCCTTCATGAGTTAATTCTGGAAAGGCCTTGTTTCTAGAATACTGACTTTGAATGGCTAATAAAATCTGTGATGAAGAATATGAGCCATTAAAGGACAGGGATTCATTTCTTCTAAAGATAGAGCACACATGACTAAAACTCATTTGCTAATTATGATCAAGACAGAACGAGACCTACTGAATCTCTTTCAACTTGGTGTATCAAAATCTAACAGAAAAAACAATACTGAACAAAACGATTTAGATGCATGATAGGAAATCATATGAATTTTTTAAAGAATCTGCTAATTTCAGACAATCTTGAAAAAAATTAAGTGATTATGAAGCACATTCTTCAAAAAGTATGATGAAAGAATGTGAGAGGGGATTCCTACAATAACGTTCCTGAATGGGTCAATCCTTACACAGATTACCAATGAGGTAAATTACATCACCGTCACCGTCATCGCTCAATTTGCTTGGTGAATTCCAGAAGCAACCACTACTAGGAATGAACCTTGCGGTTTGGCTACAGTAATCAAGGTAGACCTATAGTCCAGACTGATGTGCCAAGGTCCTGTTACCTCTGACGTGAGCCCCCCTCCCCCTCCCCCGCTGAGGAATCATCATGACGAGCTGGCACAACCCCAATGTCGCGCAAAACAGACAGGAGGGTGTCAATCACTCACCTACATACTTCTTTTTTTCTAGCCGTGGCTTTGTTCAAAGTTATAGAATATTTTAAAGACTTATGTTTTGAAAGTTTTACAAGTTTCTAAGTTTTAAGAGAGTTAACATCTATTCCCTACACCAATGATTTAAAACATACTTATTGGTACACTGATTCAGATTACATGAAGTAATATATGCATGAACACTGTATTGATATAATCTAGCACTCTATAAGGAATAAAATATCTTCCAGTAATCCATAACCTATATCTTAATATCCCTTAAGCCTAAAAATTGGAACCATTTTTTAAGCAGTGCAGAAATAGACACTGGGACAAGAAATTATACTAGGAAAGGATTTACGGTTTACGTGGGTATATATAGTGATTCAACAGGTAAACTTTTCCAAACTTTGGATGACATTGAACATATCAAACCTAAGTCCCATCCCAGCAATTATTCATAATGCCCATGTTTTTCCATAAACATGATGAAAACTAAACTGGCAACATAAAGCAAAGAAAGTGCCAATTTTCTGTTTTTTTTCCTTAAATGTAGGTCACTTTTTGAAGAATGTCACAGTAAGAGGCTTCCACCCGTCAGCACCCCTAACACAACAAGGTGCGTAATGCTACCTTAGGGACAATACATTGGAGGTATTTGAGGTGAGTAGCTCATGAGCAATTTGATGACATCATCAAGAACTTAACAGAAATTGATGATTTCTGGCACATTCAGTCTCCAAAGTCATTGCTCACAACCTATTCCCTTTTACATAAAATAGTCAGAGGCCCTTACCACGGTGAATGCTGATGGAAATACCTATGGGGTATGCATTATGTGCCCTTGACAGTATGCTTAGTCCCATCTACCCACAGCTATGTCAATGTAAATGACTTTCAAATGTGTCAGAGCAGGTCATATGGATACACTTTCTCCCCTTCATGACCTTCACAAGTTTACATAATACATGGTCATGAGGCACCGTTGTGTATCTTACAAGGGTGCCTTTTTTTTTCAATCTTTTTTTGCACAAAACAGGTTACGTTATTTTCTAAATAGTTTCTATTTAGTACTATAAAACCATGGAATGGTATCGATCAGATCCAAACTGCAAGGGATAATGAATTAGTGATACAAAAAAGCATAGGAGCATTATGGCAGGTATTGAACATTATTAGCAAGACAAACTTACTACACTTCAAAGTTCAACTTAAGTTTGCAATGTAAGATTTTCGGTATTAAACATCATGTGGTAGGCTTTGTAAAAAAGCAGTTATGGTATTATGATATCACCTATTATAAAAGCACCTGTTAGTCAGAATTTTATAGGATTAAAAGCAAATTAAGGCGATCAAAAGGGAAAGGTAAAAAGGAAGTGATGAGGAAGTGAAATTAAAACACTTGCACATCACTATTCTAGGCCTTTGTTTATGGCATTTACACTAAAAATGAGGTGGAATGAAAAATAGATGGGGAAATAAAAAGGGGACATAATTTGTCAACCAAAAATGAAGAAGTGAGAGTTCAACCAAACTATCATCCTAAATAATCCTCACTTTATTAAGATAGTTGAGCTTTGTATGCATGTACAATCTCAGTGTTTTCAGTATATGGCAAGTCATAATATTCAACTAGAAAATGTATGTGACGACAACAATTATCGGTAACTCAAAATTTAATATAGAGTAATTAAGCAACAACAACAAAATGTGCAAATGGATCAATCCATAATCTTTCATACGACCAAAAAAAAATGATGCAATGCCAATTATTCCATATCAAAGATGACTTTTATATTCAACCTTCAGTATCACTCTGTATTAAGTATTCTTATAAATACTGCATTTTAAGTGTAATGATATACACTTTCAAAAATGAACTTCTACCCATTCAAATAAGAATCAGGAGTGATCCCCAAAAAAAAAAAAAAAAACAAGGAAGAAGTTCCAACATAAACAAGTTTATGATGATATAATAATAATAATAATAATAATTGAGATTTGTAAGGTGCCAAATCCACTTTAAATACATTGATGGTTTCATTTAATTCATATAAGATACCTTTTAAAAAAATTCTTGATGTCAGCAACCAAACTTCTTAACTATCCCCTCTAGAAATCCCCATCCTCCAATGTTTTCTCCTTTGTGTTTAGAGGGATGCTGAGCAGTGATTCATATGCTGTTAGCGATTGAATCATGGTGCACCAATTTAAAACCTCATTTTCAAAAAACTTTCTATTTGAACATGATTCTTCACTGACTTGACAATATATTTAGAAGAGAAACAAAATACATAATGGAGCTCAAATTCCTCCTCTTTTTAAAGATGTGTATGTCGTTACAGCCAGTACATGTTAACTGTTCCATTCACTCATTCCGAAAGTTGATGTTCCTGCTCATTACACATGCAGAAACAGAACTAGTCATGCTGGTTTGGAAATAAAATCATGCAATTTTGTAGGTCTCTTGGTTTGACTGTATCATTCAAATCAGACACCTGAAAAACAAGTTTAATCTTGAATTGATGTGAGCACCCAAATTTCTACTAGTATCACCTCTAGAAATCCCCACCCTCCTTTGTTTTCTCCTTGATGTTTAGGTTTGTGGAGGGACGCTGAGCCATGATTCATATGCTGTTAGCGGATGAATCGTGGTGCACCATGGGGAATCAAGAGGGACATTCTGCTTTTATGGATGGATATCCTCTTCCTTTCACTCCCTGTCCCCTCTCCCTCTCCCCTGTCGACCAACATCTCTCCATAGACTTCTTGTTTTTCTTTCTCTCTCTCTCTCTCTATCTCCCTCTCATTTCTCTTTCTGCCTCTCTCTCTCTCTCTCTGTCTGCCTCCCCTTCTGCCCTATTTCTCTCTCTCTTACCCTCCCTTTCTCTCTCTCTCTCTCTCTCTCTCTCTCTCTCTCTCTCTGTTTCGATCTCTTCTTGTTTCCATCTTTCATATATTCTCTCATTGCTTCATATCTCATTCTGTCTGTCTCTTTCTCTTTTTTTTTCTTTTCTCAATCTCTTAACATGATGATTTCAGATTTGTTAATGCCATCCTTATATCAGCAACTTTAAATCACTATTTTTTTCCTATTACTTCTCTCTTTCATCACTTTATTTCTCTCATGCTGATTCCTCATTACATCTTTATTTGCTATATTTCACTTCTCAGCTCTACAATATCAATATATTAAATATGCAATTTTCATCTTTGAGTCAATCATAACTCTTTTGTCAATTCCAATTAAGTCACAGATCTTGTATCTCATGTTTCTCCTCACAGTCACCTTTCTGAATATTTAGTTTTACTCGCAAGGAGACATCAAGTGCTTTATTCTTAACATGAACCATCTTCTCACCACTCCCTCAGTCCATATCCTTTACCCAATCTTTCTCTTTCTCTCTCTCTCTCCCTTCAATCTCTCTGATGTTTATATGTAATATACTGTAGCATATTTTTGCTTTTTCCTTTTCATGAATGCTCTTCTCCTCACTACCCCACCTCTCTCTCTCTCCCTCTCTCTCTCCATCTCTCTCTCCCTCTCCACCTCTCCACCTCTCCCTCTCTCCCTTCAATCTCTCTGATGTTTATATGTAATATACTGTAGCATATTTTTGCTTTTTCCTTTTCATGAATGCTCTTCTCCTCACTACCCCACCTCTCTCCCTCTCCATCTCTCTCTCTCTCTCCCTCTCCACCTCTCTCTCTCTCCCTTCAATCTCTCTGAAGTTTATATGTATTATACTGTAGCATATTTTTGCTTTTTCCTTTTCATGAATGCTCTTCTCCTCACTACCCTACCTCTCTCCCTCTCCACCTCTCTCTCTCTCCCTCTCCACCTCTCTCTCTCTCTCTCCCTTCAATCTCTCTGATGTTTATATGTAATATACTGTAGCATATTTTTGCTTTTTCCTTTTCATGAATGCTCTTCTCCTCACTACCCCACCTCTCTCTCTCCCTCTCCCTTTCCATCTCTCTCTCTCCCTCTCCACCTCTCTCTCTCTCCCACTTCAATCTCTCTGAAGTTTATATGTAATATACTGAAGCATATTTTTGCTTTTTCCTTTTCATGAATGTTCTTCTCCTCACTACTCCACCTCTCTCTCCTCCTCTCTCTCTCTCTCTCCATCTCACCCCCTCTCTCTTGCTCCCTCTTTATCTTTATCTGTCTGTCTGTCTCTGTCTCTTTCCATCCATCCACCCATCTCCCAAGTTTATGTGTAATAAAACCGATTCTCACTCTGCTTTCCTGTTCACCTCTCGGCAGACTGAGCTCTCTATCCTGTTGATATTATTCAAACCAGATGGTCTGACTTTATGCTCGAGTCGTCCTACTTTCCGCTTCTTCTTCTTTTTCTTCACTACGTTTAGAATCAGTGCAGATGATTCTGAGTCTCATTATGTCAGCAAATGGCCGAAAGGCAGATTTAAATAAAAAAGAACATCAAAGGCCACTTTCAAGACAAACAAGGAATAATTTTGTTCTTCTTTAAATCATATTGTTATACATTGGGTGGTAAAATTTGTTTCCTTCACACTCAGATCCTTGCATTCTGATTTTCATTAGAACAGATTCATAAACATCAAATATTTGACAAAAGTTAAACATGTTGGTTTTGTGAGAATTACCAATAATGTAATCAAATTCCTTAAAAAATCGAACTAAACTAAATCAAAATGCAAATGATACAATATGGGATCACTCAAGATATATTTCATAAAATAAAGGGGAAAATTATCATAAGTCCATTCTTTCACATCTCAACCCATTATCATTACAGACAGTACAAAATGGAGTAAGTCACGCTGTAATTCCGATGGCCTTGTCTCTATTTGTCCAGTATCCACTTGTAATTAGAGAAATATGAAGCGATTTTAGCCAAACATCTTGGACGACATCGAGGGACACTCCATCCTGTAGGAAGGGAAAGCAAATTGGGGAAACGCCATTGACATTCTGGAGAGCCACTCTGGCAACATTTGAATTAGTCTACTTACCTCTGATTGGCAGGTTATGGGAGCCAGGCCCCGCCTCCAACTCTTCGCCGGCCAGGGCTAAGCCCAAGTCTTCCCACTTCACAAGATGCTTTAGATTAAGCCGAGTCTCCATCGGGCTCGAAGCAGGATGAACTAATGGGAAACTTCCCGGCCCGTACACGCTGAGGTATTTTTGTGATTAAGGGAAATGAAGGGGGGTAATTGGATGGAAAACAATGTCAAGAATAAAAGAATTCTGTTGAGAATTCAAGCAAAGTGAAATAATATTTGGGCAGACTCGCTATGAAGGCAACAACTTCATAATTCTTAATAAAAACGTTTGGCTCCCCATATTAAAAGAATTTTGTTTTCGACCCTGAAGAGTCGACTGGAAATTTGGTAAGCTTGTGGGCAAGTCCAAAGTGTATATATTTTCCCTATTATGTTACAGACTAAAACAAAGATTTTAGTATGATTATATGAAGTTGAAAAGCCAAATTAAACCTCAGAATATACTAAATTTCAAAGAAAATTATATTTCAAGTGCTGATTATGTTGATACTTTCATTATACTTGGGAAAGTACATGACACACAAAATGACAACAAATTCTTGCACTTCTCATAATTCCACATTGTAACAAGTTCTTTGCAAACTAACTATCTCCTGATTATGTACTACTGATTTCATAATACATATGTTATTAATTTCACTGAATTCGATAGACAGGTTTAAAACAATTTAGAGGAATGAATCCCTGTGTACATGAAGATGTTAATTCTTTAAAATGTTGTCACAAATAATTTCTATTAATCTACAATGTGATTTTTTTTTAAAAGCCATATCTCATAGGGGCTAAATGACATTTCTAAAAAGATAACTTCATAGAAAAACACTGATTTCTTTCAAAACTGAACAAAGTAATACACAAGGGAATTAATGCTCAAACAGACACCGATTCATTAACAAATGTCTCCTAAAACATACTTTTATGGTTTCCCAATTTCCATCAACCTTCAAGTAGCTCCCAAAGTATTATTCAAAATTAAACAAAATAACATTCTATGATTTACTGGCACACAAGCCCTGAATTATATCTTCATTATTAGACCCCCTCTAAAAAGCATAATAATAAAACTAAAATGCAGTAGTCAATTAATGAGCAGTAAAGACTTCAACCCGAGGTATATTTCAAACTGCATCATTTTCCCCCCTTTTCCATTGCTTCTCTTCCGTCCATACTACATCCGCAGGATGTAGTTCATTCGGGAGGGCCTCAGGGGGAGAAATTAAGGGCCCAGAAAGAGAGAGAGAGAGAGAAAGAGGGAGGGAGGGGGAAGAGAGAGAGAGAGAGAGATGTCTATTAAATACATCCCTACAAGTGTGGTTGCATGCTATTTAATTTAGATGAGGATGTAGCTGTATTTAGCATAGTACGTTCAAGTGGGAATACATCATTAGCCTTCAAGGAGAAAATGTTAGTTTCTTGGTAAAAAAATTAATATAACCAAAACGGGTGATTGCAGGAGGTTACGAACTCTGTACTTCAAAATTAAATAAATAGTGGAGAAAATTAATAGCCTTTAAAAGGTCAGGTTAATTTAGTTCTGGAGGAGGGGGGGGGGTTGGATTACACCCCTCAAGATCTTTGTCGCAATATGATAAAAACTACAATCTTGACATGAATATCGTATAATGAATACACTTACTAGTTTTCATACAAATATCCAAAACTAATTTTTTGAATTATTGCTAATAAAAAATGCACATTCATGCACCGACAATTCTACACTTGTGTACCATACATTTTGGGGAAAAGCACTCTGATGTTTGACATGCCTTTCAAACTCTTCTGTTTTAATACCTACATGGGTCGCTACTTTTTCCTCTTTTTCATGAAGATGTGAAATGTGAATGAACTGAATTTATAGAAAAGGAATGCATTGACCAGACCATCGTTGTCAATTTGTCATCCACAAAATCATGCTGATCCTGTAATATTTTCTTCATTAACAGACAAATGTTTATTCTAAATTATTAGTAGCTCTTAGAATTTGAAGTACCACTAGCTCATCAGTAGTCTATAATAATGGTATTGAAGTGCAAAGATTACAAAGTCCACTGTGGCAATATTGTGTTTTTTTGTATGCATTAGGGAAAAGTCTTATTGAGGCTAAGACAACATTTAAGGAAGTATCTACTGCCATTGAAATATTTTTTTTCTCAAAGTAATGCATACTGAAGAGGGAGAGAGAGAGAGAGAGAGAGAGAGAGAGAAAGAGAGGGAGACAAACAGAGAAGAGAGTGAGAAAAACAAACGAGACAGAAAGACAGAAAGAGACAAACTGAATAGGTTGAAGTACACAAGAAAATTTGTTTTTAATCTTTTGGCTGCAGAAATATTTGAGTCATTGAATGGGATTATTCCCACTGACATTTACTCCCAAAAAATCATCTCACCGAATTTCAAAGGCTCAAAACTTTGAGGCTTCAGAGATAGAAAATGGCATACATGTACATCAAAGCCACATATGTATAACAGTAGTCACATAAACCAACCAAATGCAGGAACGAGATGAAATATTGAGACAAATAGAACACGTTGAAGCCGACCGGCAGTGAGAACAGGAATCTTCTGGACATACAGTCACAGCAGCCATGCAAGCAAGCAGGCAGGAAGCCGAGAGCCTGACAGAGGAGTAGTCTCGGATCTGCGCATCACAAAACAGGAGATATTTGTCATTTCCTAACGTTTCTGTCGGCATGGAATCATCATTTCGATATCCTCCTGCCAATGGGGCAAGGATATCCCCTCCCAGCATGCGGGAAGTCTTCTAGGTTTGCAAGGCTCAGGGTCTTGTCTCCACTGCATTGGAAAGTTCTGTCTTTCCTACCTTGCCTATGATGTTTCAGTTTAATAGCTCTACCTGGATTTTCTTTTGTAAAAGTGAGATTTCCTGCAGCAATATTGTTGGGCTATTAATCAAAGCATTTGAAGAAAACAAAACTTAAAATACCTCACAGCTTTCTTTCATAAGCTTTCTAGAGCTATTAAATAACCCAAAGTGTCTGTTTGTTTATTTCTTATTTTAATTTTTTTTTTTATTTTGCTATGATTTAGGTAGGCTAGTGATTGTCAGGGTAGAAAGACTTGCAAAATGACTCCAAATACACTTTCTCAACATGCCAGGAATTAAATATTGTCAAATTATTGTCAAATTATAATAATAATTATACAGTGTATAATAATGTACCTATTTTGGGCAAGTACATATACATGAACATACTGTGCAATTTGATCATGACAAAAAAAAAAATTGCATTTGGACTAAATCATCTGCTTCATTATATGAGCAAGTGCATTTGACAAAGATTATAGATGTAAGGGGGTATGTGGAAAAAATTGTGTTATTGAATATGTCTGGCTCATGATTATGGCATTCGTGACATGATCATGGCATTCGTGACATGATTATGACATTCGTGACTTAATTATGACATTGTGACATAATGATGATGACGCTCAAGACATTATGATTATGAAATTTGTGATATGAAGCTTAAATTTTCTTGCTACTTGAGGAAGTGCTTTACAAAGCAATCTCTCAAGGTACTGTGTCACTACTATGGATTCCCATTGTAAAATTAACATGCCAACAGTTTTCATCAAATAGAGAACATACAAGCATAAAATTAAACATAGAAAGCATTCTTTTCTGTGTTCTTGAAATACGTCAATTTTTTTCTGTAGGTTTTGAGAGGATCTTTCCCCCATTGGTCCACTCTCCATCTATTCTACCCTATATTTAATCTCCTTTGAACTCATTCAGTTCCAGTACTTAACCTATTTCAAGAATGGAATACATAAACATGATTATTTAATTTGTTCGTTTGTTTGCTTGTTTGTTTGTATGTTCATTCATTCATTCATTTTATTAGTTATTTATTTTCTTTTTGGGAGCGTTTGTTTTATTTGGATTTGACTCTTTTGCTTTGTGATGCCTAGGTTATAGCCCTGTACAACCCTTGACTACAATCTGGATAGTGAAGTTATATGCACATAGGACAACAATCTGACTCTTCTTTAACTTTGAATGTTATTACTCCAAATATAAACTGGATATAACGCCATTCAGCTTAACATTCGCATCCTTCCAGCTGGTGCAGTTTTCTACCTCGTCTCGTCGTCACTGATGTCAAGGCACAATTTTTTTGTTGGCTCTGAACCACTATCAGGATGTTAATACTTCATAGGATATCCACTCTACCCCCTGACTGGCAAAATAAATATCCGATTCTCACTAAGACGCCACTGCCTGTTTGTTTGCATGCGGCATATCCAACCCAGAGTTGACATGGCTATGGGTGCCGTTGCATTCATGCCAAGTTTTGTTTCACCCGATATGTTTAGTCTCACTTAAAATCAATACAATTGAGGATTGAGAAAACTAAGTGACTTCTGGCCCTGCCTGTTTCATAAACAATATCAAACGCTAAATTTCTATGACAAATTTGCTCTCAGCCATTCAAATGCCACGATTTGGGTAGCTTATAACATTTATTGTAACTTGTTATTGATATCAAGTTTTATGAGACATGGCCCTGTTCTGAATAAAGCAAAGGTACATTTTTAAAAGTGAAAGTTATCACGAGAATGAAAGAATTGCCATCTTAAAATGCCTTTCTTCTGTAATTTAACCAAAAACTTGAAATGGTTCAAAGGTGAATTCCAGAAGTGGTAGATCTTAAACTCATACGGTGTTTACTTGATTAGATAAACAGGACAAATTAAGTCAAGGTATTTGTCTTTTGAATAGGAAGGTTTCCTTACAATGAGAGAATGTCTAGCAATAGAGTTTTAGGGTAAAAATCTGTGTAAAAGATAATGGGAAGTAAAAATCACACTGATGGCAAAAAATGACATTGAAATTTCTCCTCTATACTTTAGATATTGAATTTAAAGCCACAAAAAAAAGTACTACAGTACAGATCAAATTTTTATCATTCCATTTAAAATCTGCATATCATTTTCCCTACCAAATAATAATGGTGGTCATTTTTCTTAATTTTTTTCAGCCCTGGATGTTTTGTTCTTGCACTCTATGACAACTTAATTAACAATTTAATAAACAATTTGACTTGTTTCAGGACCTTGCCAAATGTGAAATAACTATATCAAAAGAGGGAATTCACACAATATGAAACTTTTTCCTGATTAGATTTGCTGTCTACACAGACCTTTTCTTTTCAAATCTTTTACAAAGCATATAGTCTAGATTAAATCAGGAGATTTCCTGATTGATTGAAGGATAAAAAGGTGTATGGACACACTCTCAAGAAGGGCCAGCATGTTTTCTAGCCATTTATTGACATTGACATTGCCCATTTCCCTCCCATTAATGAACCGAAATACTTCCAGAGGGAGGTTGTAATAACTAACAGTGCATATCACCCTGCCCTCCGTCATTTAACCATGTTATTTTTAAACATGACTGCAGTAACGGAGCTCTTTTTCAATGATGTGCTGACTTGTATCACAACACAGGACTCTAATCATGTGAAAACGACAACAAAAATTAACATCACACTATTTTTTTCTTCAAAAGAATGATTTTTGCCTTATGAGAATCCTATGGTATACATATAAATGGGTGATAAATGTTGTGTGATTAGTCAGTGGATTGGCTAACAATGTATTTCTTAATGAACAAAGAAGGGAAACAAAAATAAGCCATAGAGCATGTACAACACTTTGTGAGAGGTTAATTAAAGATATTTATAATCAAGTAGGACTTTCCACGGTTGAATATCTTTTGTTTATTAAGGAATCAAACACAACTTTCCCCAGCCTTTAGCAGAATGTTGTTTTCAGAGAACCTGCTCCTTCCTGCACCTGTGCAATTAAAATAAAAGGGTAGAATGTGCACGTCTTTCTCCACCCAACTATCATCTCCTATAGAGATAAAAGACTCTTTCCTAAGAAGAGGGGGGAAATAGGTTTTAACAACCCCCTCTCTCACACCTAAAGGGGTTCATGTGCCCCCTTCCTGTCAATTGTACTTATACCTAATCTTTAATGCACCTGCACAATATAGAAGGGTACAATATTCACATCCTTCTCAACCCTACCCTGCTCTTATCTCCTGAAAGAAACAAGTCTCCTTCCTAAGACGAGGGGGGAAGGGGGCAAATGGGCTTCAATAAATCCCCTTTTTTCAAAAATAAATAGACTTAAAGGGGATTCATGTGCCCTTTCCTGCTCAACTGTACCTGCCCCTGGCTGCACCTGTACTACAAAAAAAAGTATTAAGGATATTAACATCCTAAACCCTACCCCTCCTCTCATCTCCTTAGAGAAATGAGTCTCCTTCCTAAGAAGAGAGGGAAATAAATCCTTTTCTCCCACCTGCAGGATGGGGGTGGTCATGCCCCTCTCCCCTCCTGCTTTGAAAAGTTATAAACACCGCTCACCCAAATGAGGAGACATGTGTCCATTTCCATATTTTTCCTTGTTTGCAAAGTTATGAATAATCTTCATGAAAAGTAATGGTAGCAGCTGCTTTTGTCAAATCAGCCTGAGAAGTGAAAATAAACTCTGGAAACCGATATAAATATGTGGAATAAAAGCCACAATAAAACCTGAAACAGAGGGATATCTAGGACTGAGATCAAAGCAATAGCCCGACAACTCACACCCTTGATAATTGACATAGTAGATTTGTATGGTACATACACCGCCCATTTGCCAATACAGAGAGACGAGAATAAGAAAGAGATGATGGGTACTTCATTGATATGAAATAGAAGAGATTTAAAGATTTTTCGTAAAGGTATCAACAAAGGTATCAATATGAAGATCATTCCATAGTGAAGAAGCTCCCCATAGAACTTGCATGTTATGTAATATGGAGCATCTCTCCTGCCTTGCTTTGCATACATCTGGACATCCTCAATTCCTACAGCATCCTTGAAAACTCAAAATCTGTAACTACTTCATCAAACCATCATGCGATACAACACTGGCTCACAGTACTACTTCCAACAAATGGAGTCTCATTCCCATATGATGTGGTACCCCCCCCCCAAAAAAAAAAGTAACATAATGAAATAAAATTGAATAAAAATGAAATAAAATAAAATACAATACAATACTATAAAATAAAATATTGATTAAAATAAAATAAAATATTGATTAAAATTTTTTTAAAAGTTTAAAAAAAAGTTAAATAAAGTAAAAAATAATGACAGTGAATTAAAATCATTAAAGATATAAAAATTATGAATGTATGGCAAGTGGAGTGAAAGAAAGACGGTGCTTACAATAAGGGCCCCTATGCATACTGTGATCTGTGGTGTTAGATGATAAAGAAACGTGACATGCAATTCCATACTTTTTTGGCCCACACATGGTGTATTTTATTTTGTTAAAGGTTGTCCATTGCGTCATGTGATAGAAAGGCGTTAGCAGGAAGAAGCCAAACAAGAAAAATGTGCACTTAGGATGTGGCAAGATTAGAAGAAGAAGAAGAAAAAGAAAGGATTATAAGAGGAAATGACATTCGCTTTAACAGATGCGGCAGATTAAAGTTGCTTCTTGTATCCTTGGCTGAAAGTATTTTATGTGATCACCATCTTTAAATCATCTAGATTTTTATAATGAATTGTCTGCAAAGATGTTAATAGCTTTTGTTTAAATTCACACTAAAGCTTAACCCTTTGTATGTTACTATTGCATTTTTATGTAACAAAAATATGTAGAGATGTGCATTATTAAAATTAATGCAGTGTTAAATGGGTAGATTTGTTTCTAATTAATAACTTTAATTATAAATACAGTAACACAGTGGCTCTTTTTATGTTTGTTTTCATTGCTAAATTATCAATTATGAGTAATTTCAAGATATTTTAACTGGATCACATTTCCTTCCTAACAAGGCTATCAGCTAAAGTTAAATTGGGTTTCATGTACCTTTAAAGGAATTATTAAACTTGAAAACATTAATTAAAATATAAATCTGAAAGGTGATAGGAAGCAAGGGTATATATGGTATTGACATTGGTATGGAATTCTTTTTCTTTTCTATGATTTTAAGGGTTATTTCCTAATGCAATAGAAATTCAATTGTCATTCGTAATAAGTGCTATTATCAATTCTCCTTCATGATTAGTAAAAGATCATGGTTTCTTTAAATTTCCCAGAATGCTGATTTTCCCACTTTCTGAGATAAGGTGAACACACAATTCAAAGTACTGTCATGAAAAGAAACAAAATTGGACTGTTAACACCATTTCAAATGTGACCACTTACAAAACCTCCAGTCAATGAACAAGATCATATAACAACAGTAAAAGGAAAGCATTTTTTATTACTCCTTTAAATGAGTAATGCCATCCATTCATTTATAATTATGTGGTATCAAATTCATTTCCTCAAATACCACAATGATTCATTTCCTCTTGTTTGTATGGAATAAAAAAACGAAGTCATGCTCAAAGAATGATTAAGTCTGTTGACTTGTTTCACTGCCAATCTTACACTGTTTTAAAAGCCTATAAGTTTTGTAAAGTGCTTTTTTTTCCTTTCAAAATGTTCTACTACAATATTCAGTTTGCAAAGGTTGTTTACTTGTTGGAATGTCAGTAAGCATTATGAAAATAATAATGTTCACGGAATTGAATGATATACAGTAATAACTTGTATATCCTCTTAATCTTTATTGGAATGTACAAATCTCATTCTGACACCGTCATGGAGGTAGTTGATTATTTAACTTATCATAAATAAGTCCATTTGGCCAACATTTTACAATAAAATAAAGAAAAGGGCATAACCAGATTTGATGTGTAAGACGTACATGTACATGTAAAAGGATGTCATAGACACTTTTATTATTTTTGCATTGTCTTAATTTATGGATGAAACTCATCCTATTCATCAAGGACATGGATTTTCTTTTCCGAATCAAGCATTTTTCTCTAAATTGCCAGAAATGATATTCTCTTTTTAAGTACACCTTTCCAATAATAAACACATGGAGAGAATTAAGGGTAACAAGTTTGAGTGTGAAAAGTAGTGATTTTGGATTTTCAATATTCCCAGTTTAGGCATTCAAGTGCTAATTTTCCATTCCAAAGTTGCTCGTACAAAAAGAGAATTTGGTAACACAATAATGGGCACATGATTTGCTGGAATTTGATTTTTTTTTCTTCTGCTTTTGCATTACACAACTGAATAATATTTAACAAGCCAAACCGTAAATGCGGATTTCGTCCTTAACAGATTAAGATAATTTTTCTGCAAAGCATCTTATATGTCAGGTACATTTAGCATACAAGTCGGTCAGCCCTTTAGTCACTTAGAGATCATGGTTGGGGGGCTGTGTTTTCTTGATGTATATTTACGGCCCAAGACAAAGAAACTACGATTTCCCTCACACTCAGACCCAATCCTTTCATAAGAGAACAGCCTTGAAATAAAAGTCATATTTAATCTCTGATTCAATCATTTGGCCGGATCTCTAAATATAGTATTCTCTGAGGAAATTTTCAATCATTATTTTATATTTTGAGATCAATTCCGGTGCACAAAATCTCACCTGTGATTTATTAATAGCTCAGAAACACTTGTTACCGGTACTCTAAAATCTTTGGAAAGTAGATTCATCTGCCAAGACAATAGCCTTTTATTGTGGGGCCCTACATTGAGCAAATCGGTCACTGTAACAAAGTGATCAACACTATTGAATGTATGATCATGGCAATGCAATGGACATTTTATAGTTACTCACAAATCCTCAATTATTATGGTGTTAAAAAACTATAAGGTAAATTATAAGGTAAATATATATCTCCAATTACTCCCTATAGCATACATGACCGTGCGATTTACACTAAATCATAATCAAGGATGTTTAAGGATAACCTTATAAAACCATCACAAACAACTGATGTAAGTCTTGCCAAATAATAAAACTTTCATGTGAATAGATATATTTGCAACATCCAATAGAATAAATTGAAAAGGATAGCTTTGAAAGACAGATTAAAGAGCTGTCTAAATATATGTGTACTATGTATTTGCAAAAAGATCACTGCACTTCCGATATTTTTTGGCACCCTGCCAAACCATAGCCTATAATCAGCACTAAGTTTATAAACATCATACATAAACCACTGTGTTTATTCGTGTATCAGCCTGAAAATACGATGCAATTACTGACTTCCATCAAATTGCTCAACACGTTGATGTATTGACGCAGAAGGTGGTTTGTTATTTTGAAAGAACACAAGTAAATGCCACCAAATAAAACCTTAATTGGCTGACACAACATCCGATTTCTGAAAAATCGCCTACTAATTTCCCCACAGGCTTCTGCCCTTGGCCCTTAACTTTCATGTCCTAATGGGGAAAAGTATTGACACATTAGACCGGTAAACACTCATAGGATTTCAAATAATGAATCAAGGGTGGTCTCAAGAGGGAAGGGGGAGGGGGGGGGGGTGGTAGGATAGGGTAGGAAGGGTATATTCACACTTTATAATTTAAGACTTAAGACTTAAATGCAGATGTTCTGGAAAGGGTGCTAGGCACATACTGTAGTGCCAATTGTGATTTCTGTGTTGGGCAATATCTACATTTGATTAGTATGTACATATTTTGGCAATGGATTTTTTTTGGCAAATGGCAGAAGCGAAAACTTCGGATCTCGTATTCATATAAACGATTGTGACCATTCCTATATCATTTACACTGTAGCATGAAAGTAATGGAAGTTATGTTTCAAATATCGTTAAGTTTGATAGGCAACTTTTGGCCTAGGAATCATTGTTATGCAGACTGAAGGAAATATTAGCCAGATAATAATTGAATTCACATGAAATTTCAGACACCAAGACATTGTGACATTTGGCTTAATATTAACCAGATACTACTACTATCAAAACTAACAGACAGACTAGAGCACATATCCATCAGACGATTCATATGTCACACCAAGTACATCCTACTCTACATGTGCTTCGACATTCTGCTCAATCACAACTGCATTTGAATACTGATAGGTTATGAACTTCTCACTGCCTCAACCAAATTACAGCAATCTTGATTGAAAATCTTGCCCCTTCCTCTCCTTCCATCGCCCCCCTCCCCAACTTCCACCTTGAACTACGCCCTTGTCCCGATCTCACAGCCAATAAGAGAGGGTCCGTCTCTGCGGGATACTGCACTCACTGATGGATAGGTAACTCAACACCTGGCACGCCACGTAACCCTAAACGAAAAGGATCCAAGCTTGGTAACTCGACGCGCACTTCCCACTGGAGGAAAGCCAAAGCGCACCAAATTAGCGGTTCCCGTAACCTTGGTTTCCATCGCAAGACATCAGACTGGAGAACCGAAACTCTATCTTCTAGAACGCCGAGAGATTACATCCTAGATAGCACTGCTAGACATCCTCATAGAGTTTGCAATAAAAAAAATGAAAGAAGTATGAAAGAGGGAACGGGCACGTGAATAACAATAAAAATAAACCAAAGGAAATGAAATAAATGCTTATCTCTCGGAGCTACACTACATCAAGCTATATTTTGCCTCAAAAATATCAAGGTGTATCCATGTCCTTCCTGTGATTAAGTGTATCTCTCTAGTGAATGGGGAGACAGTCTGCAGGATAGCAGTTGTGACCCACAGAACATTGACCTCGGCTCCAGATTATCTTTCAAAAAAAAGGGTGCAAAAGTTTACATCAATACAGTCCTGCTATTTTCACTTTATCAATGTCTTAAAACCTTATAACCTCTAGCCATTAACTTCTTTGACTAGGGGATAAATTCAATTTTCATGATGTTCCTTCAAATTTCTGGACAACTGCTTAGTTTCCGGTAACACTACATACTCTGAAAGCATGGACACCAGATAAACATGTCTCTGATTATACATTGATGTAAAATCAAAGTCTGAGAACATTTTATGCAAAAGTCTTCCCTGTATTAATACACCCGAGCTGTGATCATTCAAATATTGCTACCAATTCAATACAATTGCTAACTGCAAATTCTGTAAATATAGTCCATGAGGATCAAGGTTTCATCCGTTGGTGATTTAAACTGTGGACCCATGTGGGTCAGTCTTACAGAATGATTGATTGATTGAAACTTGCATTCTATATCCAGGTTCTTTGGATCTAGGTTTCATGCCTGCATCACATCAAATGAAACTTGAGCATGGACGAAAATGGCAGAGTATCACAGGTTTAACATAAGAGCATCCTCGGAAGATGAACATTGAAAAATATAGAGAGGATGACATCACAGTCTTGCTTTCACATAAACTTCAAAATGAAGCTTGGATGTATTTCCTGAATCATATTTCAAATGCCAGAGTATCATAGAGCTAATAAAAAGAGGTTTCCTCGAAAGATAATCTAAAAGTGTATTTCCCTATTTCCATGTATGGAGTGCGGTCAATAAAAGTATGTCATGGCCCATTGCTGTTTTACGTCATAGTCATCAATCAAAGTGTGATGAATTATCATCACATCCTTGACAGCTACAGATCTCATCTTCCTCTGACCTTCAACAATATTTCTTTTTTTTTGCTTTCTAAAGATGTTCCCCCCTGATTTCGATTTAGTTGTCTGTGATGTTCAAGACTGCTTTCTACACACTCTCTATCTGTCTTATCCACATGAGATGAGAGTATCAGAAAAAAGGAAGGAGGGAAGAGAGAGAGAGGGAGAGAGAGAGAGAGAGCGAGAGAGAGGGAGAGAGAAAGAGAGAAGGATGACATCACAGTTTTGTTAGCAACAAACAAACTCTTCATTTGACACATTCAAGTACGGAAATAGCCTTCCAACTGTCCTAAATTAAAAACACTAGGTATAGTGGCAAAATGTTGAATTTCACTTCATCCTTAATGCGGTGTGACATTTGCTGACACTATGTACAAAGATGCTTTGGTGGGAATAATTTCCCTCTTGAATTTGTTCCCTTCATTTGTTTCTATGTCAGTTAAATAATTTCAAGTCCTACTCTCCTACAGATTAAATGTCTATTTTATAGGTCACTTCGCTCCCTTTTTTTGGTTCTATATAGAAAAATAATGGTGGGGAAAAACTCTAAATTTCCTTTCCTGTGGTGAACCTTAGATGCTTTGCATGCACTACAAAATACGCAGTTCTCTTAGCCTTTCGATCATTCCGTTCAGCTGAAATGTCATTTATGATTGAAGAGAAGATAAGAGCTAAATCCAGTTGCAGGGTTAAATATGGAACATTGGCATCACAGCATTGACAGGAATGGGAAGGGAATATAATGGTGTTTGATGAAATAGGAGGGCTGAAGCCTGGCTACTCCCCCCAAGAGAGGCAAAAAACAAGGAGGAAATCATATTAAGATTAGGGAAATATGACAGGCAAACACACATTAAATATAAACTAACCACCATGCAATAAAGCCCAAGACCTGAAAAAAAGTTTGTAGGAGGATATATAAATTTGCTAAGTTTCATGTTATACATGTTTTGGGGAAGATAAAATTTGAGCTGCTTCTATACAGAAGATATCAGTACAAAGAAAAGTGAAAGGTCCTATGTGATGTCATGGCAATTAGTAACTGATAATTTGCTCCTAAAAATGCTTTGCACCAGGGAATGAACCCATTTCTTATTTCAAAATCGAAGTGGAAGATTAATATCATGCTTATGACATCCTCGATTCAAAACTTCCTCAGTGTGCAAGTACCACATGAAATATGACATTACAGCCATCAAACCATAAAGCTGTAGGTCCCTTTTATGTATACCTACACACGTATACTTGCTTGCTATGGGAGTAGTCAGGTAACATAACCATCAACATCTCTAGAATATTATTTAGCTTTATGCTACATAGCCAAAATGTAACAAATTCTGAAGAAAACGAGACAAACAAAGTTCTCTTGAGTACACTAACACCACCTTCTTCCTATTGATTACAGTACCCTATATTATCTAAAATCTGTCCACAATACTTTCTATCCATTGTTGTGGGCAGGTAATAGTCTGGGCCTGAGTTGGTAACAGTGAAAGTGACGTTGGAATGGGGTTGCTGCAGCTAAACATCTCACGGTTTAAAAATTAAAAAAAATACTCTCTCAGCATAATTCTAGGGACTAGAGGGGCGCTAGAGAGACACTAAAGAAGCACCTAGAGGAGCAAATATCATAAAATGTCCTTACAGTAACTTTTGTCAATTTCTAACAAGCTTTTCCAACACTTCTCAACTGTGGGGGTATTTGCCCTCTACTTTGTAATGCCTACCACACCATCAAACACATTGCACCATTTGCCTGAAGGAAATAAATGTGACTTTCATTTAAATTTCAAGCATGCTGCTATTTCAAAAGGATATCCATAGCTGCGATGGGGTGACAGCCTGGGCCTGCAGCACCGGCGGTGACGGTGGTGGAATGAGGGTCGCTACTGCCACGCACCTGAGTGACATGCGTGACTCACTGGTGCTGAGGGAAGGGGAGAGGAAGACAAAACTCCCCTCTGATACTGGGCTAAGGTGATGACATGGGGCACCCTCCACCCCGTCAGAGCTGCAAAGAGGAAATCAAAAAGGGGGGAAAGGGAAAGGAAAATTATTGCTCTCACATCTGATCTACCTGCACTGCATTTTCTGTGAGGCTATTGCTTCTCTTTCACTATTGCATGCAATCTATAACATCTATGATTGTATCATTTCTTGAAGGTAGTTCCAGCTATTTGCAAAGCTCAGCAATACTAACCTTCAAATTCTAAAAAATGACCAATCATCAAAATTGAAATACCTTAACCTAAAAAAAGGAGCATATGTTGACAAAAAAAAAAAAAAAAAAAAAATCGAATTGAATTTGTTTTTATCATAGGTGATCAAGAATTTGTGTCCAGAATATTGTCTAGCACATTTTCATTGAATTGTCTTTCTTTCATAAAATTGCCATTACTCCAATTCATAGAAAATAAACAAGTACATTGCAGAACATGTCACTGAGCAGACTCAGATCATCAGTTCTGTTTTATTTTATTTTATTATTTAAAAAAACACCTCTTTGTTGTCGTCAATCATTGCTCTAGGTTTTCTTTGCCTTTCTATGCCTCCAACTTACATGCTTTCATTGTGAAGGGCATATTAAATAAACCCTTTTGTCACTTTACATATCACTGTATTTTCTTTCACAGGGTTCTGCTCTAACCTTTTACATGGGGGTCTGGACAAAATATGGGGGCCCTTGTACGTATGCCCCTGTTTACATTTTTCACAGGACCCGAGTGCAATTTGGATTATTTGTGTGTACTAAGACCAGTCATTTGTTTTAAACCCTGGCGATGAGATAGATTGCACTCTTTGAAATGCATATACCAATATCTGTAGTTCCATAACAAAAATTCCTTTGATAACCAAAATCATATCTCAATCTCACAAATAAGAAGTTTTCCCTACTGATACACAATAGTATCAACCACAAACACTTTGACAACCAAAGAATGCCATTTTTTTTTCTTGGTCAGGATTTCTTTGTCTCCCCTGATCATCCTTGTCACGGTAAGTCAGGTCTTTGCCAAGAATTTGCAATGGCACGTCTGATCTCTACAGGGAGGGTCATGGCAGGAGGGGTAACCCTAGACCCTTGTTCTTTTATCAATGATGATCCATCTATCCCATTCCAAGAACCCAGCAGGTAATTAAGTCAAGTTAAAAAGTTTGTTGCTAGACGGATGAGTCAAGAATTTAAAGGTGAATGAGTCATGTTCTTTGCTTAAAAGTGATTTCAGTCATTAGCAAGCAATGATCGATCTAAATGGAATTTCATACTTATTTTGTGGGAAATATTAGGATCAAAAGTATTCTCTCACTACATGTATCTAACATCAAAAGGTTGGAGTTTTAGCAATGATGATCCATCTATCATATTCCAAAAACCCAGCAGGTAATAAAGTCAAGGTAAATAGTTTGTTGCTAGACAGGTGAGTGGAAACTGCAAAACATCTCAAACAAGAAGGTAATACCTGTAAAAATATTTCACCTATAGATTATTTCCATCTCACTATTACTTCCCAAACAATAGGGGCTCATTTTTGTTCATTACCCCTTTTAGAGTTTGCAATTGTTGTTTCCCATGTTAAGATTGACATGTTCATGGAAGTAATTAGCAGGCATAGGCTTGTCATCGAGCTGACAATGTGATATCATGTACAAAGTTCCCTGAATCTGTTTGCAATAATAATAGTGAACATTTGTAATGCATCATGTCAAAACTGACACTCCTGGCACAATCATGAGAAAATGGTATAATTGTGGGTATACATCTATAAATATATATCTTCCACCTTGAACTATATCTGTACACTGAAGAAAGCAACAGTTTTTTCTGATTTAATGAGACAACTTTGTAACATTTGCTCATCAAATTTTTGCACCCTGAGCTATTCTTATTGTTTTAGCTAGGCCCTCAAAGTAATGACGTCCTATGTATAAAGTACTGTAAAAAGAGTACAATTAAAATAGTTGAGACACACTACAGGGACACAGCTGTGGTGGCAAGTTATACAGACACACTGATAAAACATCCCCAGATAGCGCTTGAGCCTATTTGCTCTTACATTGGCTTTAAGAATAATTTGAAATCAGTATCCCTACTAATTCAGAAATAAATGACAAATCATTCAACAGTGCTACTGATTTATCACAAATTGGAAATGATAATTTATGATATAAAGATAAAGGAGCATAATTGAAAACTAATGAACACATTTCCTCTATGTCTCCATTCATGACTAAACAGAACCGGAGAGCTAATTCTCCATCCTGTATGCTTGGCATTTAATGCAAGTGAAGGACAAGAACAATGAATTCACAAGTACCAGATTCAGGACAAATTCTGTGGAAATGTGAAGGTTTTAGGATGTCTATCGTATCATTTTTCATTTCTATCACCACCAGTGTTTATAAATAATCCTCTTTGCCGGGATGAGCAGAGGGATAATACACCAGCTAGTGCTAGGGTACAAAGAAGAAGAGGAGACGACACGTCCTTGGACTTAAAGCGAGAGGAAACAATCAACTCAAAAGACCCTGTGAATCATTGTTTTCGTTCATCCCCGATATTCCCCCGTGCGCCTGAAAATAACCTTCATTAGGAGCGAGCCGAGCGCTGATCTGTTAAAGACGCTATTACTCATGCGGCATATCTCCTGTATCCCCCCATAGACCATAGAGGATATTGTGAGATCATACACGTAATGGCTTAGAGTAAATTAGCGCAGTGCGATTGGTGCGTTGCTAAAGGAGGTGCGCAATTAACAATGGGCATGCCCGCGCTATTCTCCACGGAGGATACGTAGCTCAACCGGTCGTTCTCTTGGGGGAAGGTTTTAATTTGCTTCCCTCCTTATCTCACGATCATGTTCAACTTGTGAAAACAGGCAGTACTTACGGTCAATTAAACAATTAAACATAATAACAATGCAAACGGGTGCTCAGAATAAACATTGAAGGCATTTAAAACTGTGGTTCAGGTTAGAGCCCCAGAAAGGAGTGCCTTTTTGATGAAGCCTATTCAATAATATACATGCAGTAGCTCACTAAATTGGGTACACCCATTAGAAAACTGTGACTAATTCAAAGCAGCTGAAATACAAACAAATCTGTAGGTTTAACAAAAAGAAGTAGACAGTGTGAGAGCTGTATGTCGGCAAAAGACAGTCATTCCATGAAACTAAACAAAAACTTTGAAAAACTACAGTGAAATATGCACCCCTTTTAGGGTGCACTTCCTCCTGTGAGCTGAAATGTACCACAATCTCAAGTTCCTCTCTTAAATATAGATTTCATTTTGCATATGTGCAACTCAAGTCAATGAAGTCATGCATTCTATCTTGAAATAATATACAGTACAATGCAATATTGTGACAGATCTGATTACAATTAAATACACTGGACGTAGTCCTTCACATCATTCTGTTTTATATGACTATATTTCATATGCATTTTAGTGGATTCATAGATTAGAACTGCGTGAATTGTTATCACGATACGTTAGCCTGCCATTTACAAATAATAACATACCCAACTTGTTGATTGGGACACACTTAATTCATATCCATTTTAAAAAAATAAATTATAAGTATACATCTTTATTTCAATCTAAGGAGGGTATATGTTTAGCTACTACGTATTGTCAAGATATGTTTGACAGTTCAAAATATTCTAGGATAAGAACTCTGGATTCCATGAGGAAAATAGGCTGGTGTTAGTTCAAAGAAAACCTATCACAAGAGCAATTTGGAAATTTACATAACTAGGAATAGAATATTTTTCTATATATTTTATCTATTGAAATCCATAAACGATTGCTACATCCTCTATTAATAGAAATATCTATCTCCAAGAAAATAACCATTTGCTTTGAAATTTACCAACATGCTGATGAAATCAATATCAAATCTTATGGATGTGTACAAAATAGTTCTTGTTAACAGTCAAACATGCAATGAGAAGTGTAGCTGCCACTAGATGGCAGTATTTCACACGTGTTGTATGCTATTTGCCTTCTGTGCTCTTTCATGTCGATGGAAATAATGACTGGATCCATTGTCATGAATGTTCTACTAAATGCATTTTTGTCAATTTATCAGGCAATCATAAAAGGGTAATAAAAAACATTAACTTTTCTGCTCATCAGTGAAATTCATATTTTGCGATAGCTTCTACATAAATAAGTACAATTTATTTGAATGAGTTGTTTAGTGATATAATGGATATTCTACCAACATGCTTATTCTTTTCCCATAATAATAATTCAACATTAGAGGGCAGTATACATATTTTTTCTTACCAGACACACCAGTCCCAAGGCATAATTATTCCAATCTCCAGCAAAGACGAAACATTGTAAGCGAAAAACCAACAAAACTGAACTGTGTTGAAAATATAAACAAGATACACAGTGATGTTACAAACATGTGCTAACTTCTGTTTTTCAAGAATTAAAAAAAGACAATATGAAAATAAAAGCAATTATTTAAAACACATTGAAAAAATGTGCCATAAGAAAAATTAGTCTGATGTTATTTTCTGAATCAACAAACAGTTCAACAATTTTAGATGAACAATAATACCGGTAATACTAAAACTATAACACATAAGTCAATTTCAGTCAACAGAGAAGACATCAAATAATTTTAAATATTACACATTCCCTAAAACAAAACTAAACAGCAATTAATGTTTAAAAAATAAAGATAAAATGCATAGAAATCCAAAGTTTAAAACAACAAAGAATACAAACATTTAAAATTTCATGAACAGCTCTCAAACAAGTATACTCACATTACGAAATATCGTGGGTCAGTGATCATATTTATACCATGGCAAACGGAAGCAGAATCAAATTGTTCTTCCCTACAAAAGGGAAAAAGAAATATGCATAAACCTCTCACAGTTAATAATGACACAAATACCTCTTCCACATTTTAACACGCATGATGCGAGTCCTGATATACATGGAGTAAGGACCACAGACCGATAATTGAACAAATAACCAAAAAAAAAGATTGTATGAGCAAACACATAGAATACAGGAGATATGACATTTGCCTTTCGATAAAATCTTGATAAATAATACAATATTTATTGAGCTTAATTTCAGACTTCAGTCCTTAAATCAAGTACATCTTCTAAGGAGAACTTAGATGCTCACTGAAGCTTTTAAGCTTCTAAGTTAAATGAAAAGTCAAGCCTCATATGGTTTAATACAACAACAAACATCTCTGTCAGATACAGAAACTCCCAATATTTAGAAGAATATCAATATAAATATCTTATTTATGACCCCTACTACATCCTCTCAATCTCATAATTATCCTTCTTATTCTGCTGTAATAGATTCTAATTTTTCTCTGCAGGAATCATCACTTGAGAGCCTGAAGGGTGTTTACTTGCATACCTAAGTGTTAATGCCCTACTGGCTCTCAAAAGATGGTAAATATTTTAATTTATACAACTCACTCCTAGATCCTAATCAAATGATTGGTCATGCGCAGTCACGTGTGATTCATTTACTGAGACTATCCCACGTTTTTCATGAAAAAGCGTGCAATAGTTTCCAGTACTATCCAACGTTTTTTTAATAGTGCATGTACATGATGCGCAGTAGTGCGCGTAAAGGTTTAGAGCGCTTATACTGTGTGTAGGTCTATTCTTGCGCAGCACTATGCGTAAATGTGTATAGAGGTAAGTGCGCTTATATCTATGTGCGCGCTAAAGTAAGCCTATTAAACTTGAGATTTATTTGTCAGCCATACTGTCACGAACAATCTTTAAAGTAGAAACGGATTCAAATACAATATTATATTAATGGAAAGCTTATGACCTAAAGAAAATGATAAGTGCCATATCTTTTCCCTAAAAACACATATGTGACCACAATCAGACATTTAACTTTGAATCTTGGCATCCCCCTCATAAACAAAACCGAAATCATACACATTGGGCGGTTTCGGTGATGACGTAGGCGATTGGGGTCAGATTGGGGTGATTACTTCCGCATTCACACAACACTGTACGTATCACACACGCTAGACGGTCGACAGTAGCCATACTCTCATCAATTTTAATTATTTATCATCCATTCAAATGAGTGAAGTTAGGCCAGTTAGTAACTTGGATGTACAATATTCATCGTCTGAATCCAGTGACGATGATAGTGATGGCATCGATAGGCCAGTTGGAACAATTACAGAATACCCTACCACGGTTTCACGGCCGGGCAGAATTAGAACCAACAGTCTGACAAAGGGGACTTTTAGATTGCGAACGTGGACTGCCACATGAACATCCTTTTAAGGCAATGTGACGTCCTTTTAAGGCACTGCCGGGCACTGACAGTGCCTTAAAAGGAAGTCACATTGCCTTAAAAGGATGTCCATGTGGCAGTCCACGTTCTCCAACTACCAACGACCATCGACCAACATTAGTCTAAGCACAAAGCTATTTTTCTTTTGTATTTTTAGCACGAGACATTCCACTATTATAAGCACAAAACTATTATTTTTCTTTTGTACTTTTAGAACGAGACATCACTTGTTGATTAAAAAAGCACAAATTATTGTTTTTCTTTGTATTTTTAGAACGAGACATCAGTCTTGTCGATTAAAATATCTGATAGGGTCTTTGACAGCAGACTAAGCGGTGTAAGAGCTACTAACTATAGCGGGTACAAGGTACATACAAATAGGTGTGTGGGACTATACACAGGCTGGACTTTTTGCGTTACTGAAATAGTGCTCAGAATTCAACTAATTCATCTACTAAATGACCATAATAGACAAGAAACAAGTCAAAGGTAAGGACAAGACTCAGTGCTTATCAATATAACATAAATTTTGGATGAAATATCATCAGGAAAGCCATCTAAATTTGTCACAAATTAGCGACGAACACACCAAATTCAGCGCTGCAATAACGGACAAAACGGTGTAAAATTCAACTTTTCATCCACCGAATGAATACGAACACTTGCATTATACAATCTTCAATACCTGTATCACCATTATCGCAAACAATAAAATCACAGTCTATATATCTACTGCTAATATATGAAGACTAACAATATGGTAGGGTATTCTGCAATTTTTCGATAGCACGAATGATCACCGGCAATATTAGTTATTACTTAGACATATCGTGTTAATTTTCATTGATTTCTTTCATCTGTATAATTTCTTTCATCAGTTTTATGTAATAAGGAACATTACACTTTTTTCTTTTTAGTTTATCTTTATTTAATTCAAAGAACAGACATGCAAAACAATCAAAACATGCAACAAACTTATACGGCAAAAGCCATAGACTCCATGTAGTGGGTACGAGCTTTTGTTTGTTTTGGGGACAATCCCCCAATCGCCCACGTCACATTATTTTGGGCGATTTATTGGTGTCATTTGGGCGAGAAAATCAATGATGAACAATTCATGGTTTTTGGGGTAGTTTTTTAGTTGTTACGACCTGATGGATTATCATAAAAATCTGAAATTTTTTTTTTTTAATTACTGAGGTCATAAGCTTTCCATTAAGATAATATTGTATTTGAATCCGTTTCTACTTTAATGAATTCTTTTTTACATCAAATAACAAGGATCCAGGAGTTTGGTAGTATAAAACAAATGATGCATGTTTTCATTCGTTCATTATACGATCTATCCACCCTCGTTGAGGCTATGTGTTTCTATCGCACTCAGCCTAACGCACACATCCTCAACTCGAGTGCGGATAGATTGTATAATGAACTCATGAGCATGCATCATTTGTATAATGATTTTGTTTTAGTTTTACTATCATCTCAATGCTATTGCTAGATCATTTCTAATTCTAACCATCTCTTTCTTATACATATTTATTATTTTTTGGAAAATGAAAGAAGTAAATACATTTCAATCATTCTTACCCAAAGTTATACAAAAGATGCTCATCAGATGTTGAAGAAAGACCAACTGAAATCTGTTGGAGGAAAAATGAAAAAAGGTTTCTAAGAACCATTGACACTACAGAGTCCATCATTCATACATGACTTTTTTTCTTCTTCAAAATGCCACTAAATTTCATTTATTGATAAACAGCTTGAAATGAGTGGGTTCATTAAATTGGCCTTAGCCCCTTTAATTTGAGAAACAAAATAAAAATGTCTTTCTTAAGAGAAATTTTCTCTTCCCTTTTCCTAAAAGGCAAGCAGGACTTTGAGATGTATATTCAGAGAAAAGGTAGAAGGCTGAAATTATCATAAAATTTTGAAATCCCTTTTCATATTACTAATGCAGACCTCAATCAGGTTGAAATTAGTATACTAATCTAACCCTTTTATTTTTTTTAATATCGCATTCATTTTGTAAGGTGTGCGGTGCCCTTTGGACATCCATTCTCAAAATACCACCATGTAGCCCCTAGAATAGGATTTAAACCTCAAGATCCCCTTCGGCTAAGACACAAGTGAAGAGTAGATTTAAAACACTCAGTTCAATAAAATCAATAAAGAATAGAGAATTACAGCTTCTTCAATTACCGAGGGATGAACCAACTTGTACTTGAACAAGAAATTCCTGACATCCATTGCGCACTTTGTGAGCTCCACCATCGTACTAGAACACTGAACAAAAAGGGAGGTGTACAAAGAGAGAAAGAGAAATAGAATGAGGGAAAAATTACAAAGCTGAATAAACCGGTATATATGACTTCATGTACAATTTTGTGAAAATATTTCTTGGTTTATGGAGACATCATTTTGGTATCAAAATACAAGATATATTTTAAACAATGTGCTTTACAGCTTTGAGAAAATTGTACATTCATTCAAAAGTACATGTATGTGATCAAGATCAATCAATGCTTATGGGCACTGAAGGAGTCTCACATCTCAGCAATAATATCCACTCTTATGTGAGCCTTCTAGAGGCAAGCATGTATTAAAGGCATTGACAAAGAATGGTTTACTCAGAAGAATTTGAGAACAGCAATGGTTTAGGAAGGGAGGACCTCAAAAAGATCATGGAAATTTGAGCTGAGTGGTAAAAAAAAATCATCAAGTCAATGCAGGCACTCTTGAAATTATTTGTGGAGTATTTTTCTAATGATTCAATGAAGAATATTTTTTACCTTTTAGAAGGCAGTTATAGGTGGGCAATTCCATTAGGCAAAAATTCTGAACAATTTTTGTTTTGTTATAAGTGATATAGCCCATATGAATTTATAATTTTAAATTCAAACAAATGTCTTTAGATCACGAAGAGTAGAAACATCAATTAATCAATCAATCAATCAATCAATCAGTATATATTTCAATTCCATGCCAAGCACAAGTAGGCCTACAGCACAAAGGGCTATGTAATTCTGTAACCACCTAAATGGAGTAACCCAGGTAGCAAGATCACTTACTTCTAATGTGATGTTGACTTCAGACAGAGTGTTCTGTGCGGCTGAACAAGCTCCCTCTTGGATAATATTGAGTCCTCCCTTTTCCATGGTAACTATGTACGTCTCCTCTTTGGATTGGTTCACTGCTACGTATCTCATATGGGCAGCCCCACAACATGCTTCAGCCTCTGATGAAGACTTGTGGAGACCCTCACTAAGAACTGCTGCCATACTTGGACAACCCTCTGGAGAATGTTTGGACAGAAGGGATGCATAATCTTCAAATAAAAACTTCATCAACAAACATTATTTAACTATTGCAACTGACAGCTAAGTAGACTGATTACAAATTGATCTTGAACTTTTTCCTTATATCGGACATGTATGTTCTGAACCACCCTGGTCATCTTATACAGAATTGTGATTGATTAAAATCAATCAATAACCTGCAGAGGTATGTGACTGTAACTTTGTGATTGACTGGATTTGAGGACTTGTGATTGATTTGGATTGATCACACCCCTCTGTAAGACAGGGCACAGGCGGTTGTTCTGTTTCAATTGATGAGTAAAAATTTGAATCACTTCAAAGAAAAGTATGGAGAGAGTACATTTAAAGCATTAACAAAAATAAAAAAATAAGGTTATGAAATCTAATATTGTTACCACATACAAGGTTGAAGGTTAGTCCCATCTCACAGAAAAGTAACTTCTTAGAATGGCAGCAGGAACTGAACTATAGCGTAGTAACAAATGTACCTCATGTTGACACTTTGGAAGATTTTTTGTTGTTGTAATTATGCAAATATTCAGTCATTCAATATCATCATTTCATAATTCATAAGACAAGAAAAGTGACTGATTCTTTATCAAGTCAATATCTCACCTATGACACCTTCACATGACAGCAAACTTGTCCATGTTCCCTCAGCAATAACTGGATGTGAGAAAAACACACAGTATGTAATGATACAGACGATGGAGATTGTATAAAGATGATGAGACAGTACGTGATTGAAGTGTTTCGTTGATCTTGTTTGAAGAAAAAGAAGTACAATTAAATATTGATTTAACTGTTACATTGAACAAAGTCTCCCTTCTGGGTCATAAAACACATCAGTTATCAGAGGTAACAATATTTTAGAATGTTTTCTGATTAAAAAAATACACTTTTACATGTCTTATACATCTTCAAACATTCCTTATGTACTTAAAGCAGGTATTGTAAGTTCTGTGTATGAAAATTGCACCATTTTCTACTGGGCTACGAGACACTGGTAAATTTGCTATGGTACAAACAAACAGATAATTTTTGCTACAACACAACTCACTTAATGATGCTGATATATACCTTAATAATGTAAATCAGTACATGGTCTATAAAAGTCACTTACAGTTCACAACATTGCATGGAGTCTTGTCCTGCCTTCTGTTGACTCTCACATTCAACAAATCATGAACAGACCGCCCACTGGATCTGAATGCTGCTCTATGTGTCAATATGCACTCCAATATCTACAAAGAGAGAGAAAGAAAGATAGAGAAAGATAGAGAGAGAGAGAGAGAGAGAGAGAGAGGGGGAGAGGGGGGGGGGAGGGCAGTTGAAAGAAATTAAAGAATACTTAGAAGATATCCAACTACTTGATCTCATGTATGTAAACAAATTTAAAAATTCATAATTCATGAAGGCTCAAATAAATTCACATTTATTTCTTTTTCTTACAGAAAGGCAAGAAACCAGAAGGAATACATAAAAAGGAATACATAAAAAGGCTCACATAAATTTATATTTGTTTCCTTTCCTCAGAGAAAAGCAAGGTGATATTGAAAATTGCATTAGATTATAGATATACTGTACATGCTAAATAGTTGGTATCTTATGTTATTGCTTCTGTGCCTGTCTGGGCTTGGGCAGGCTATCTTTATCAGGGGAAAATAACACAAAATGCTCTGCAAAAGGCTGCAGTGCTGCAGTGATACAATGAGCTTGGTGTCCATATAAGAATTGAAACATAACATGTCAAAAATAGAGAACTGAGATTTCTTAAATGCCAGATTCCGAGCCTCATGTGCCACTTTATGAATACCAGCATGTCACTGAATATACATGTAAGGTCTTTTTGGTACTTATGGCTTAGACCATCTTGAAAGTAGAAATAATTATAACAACATCTACACAAAGACTATGTCACTTTATTATGTGAGTATTCCTTTTAGGGGTGGCAGGTTTAGTATCAATCACAATATCAATCCTACAAATTAAACAACAATTGAAATCTTACTTCAATACAAACTTGAGGAAGTTGAGACAGGGCCATCACTATTCAGCTCAATGGGGACCAGGCTATGTACAACTCCAACTCTGTGTGATATAAAAATGATTCAAATAGAAAAATACTTCATCCGAAAGTTCAAGGCTGATTTGTAAAAAAAAAAGTTCCAACAAATGCTTCAAGTTTAATATTTTAGATTCATGTAATGACTAGGAGCTGAGATCCTTGTATTACAGGTAGACTTTTTATGTGATGCATCACTGAAATGCTGAAAATGGGGAGCCAGTAAGGTCTGATGGCAGTCTGTAAATTAGGAAGAAACTGTAACATGATCAGGAATTAAAGGTGTGTGTGTGTGTGTATTGGGTTTTTACAGACGTGTATTGTTTGGAATCAATAAAAAAAAACTATTGAAAAAAAAAAAGTATCAATCAGATATGATTATTTACGTCTGAGGACCGACCTTTAACGTCACCATCCGAAAGACGTGACTCGGTTTCAAACCTGCCTCCTCGGCTGAATCAGTTTGTAACTTCCATTGTTAGCTGGATTACAGGTGCACGCCACAACGCCTAGGTGATCTTCAAAGCTAATGCCAGTCAATGTCTCACTTTTATTCTTTTATTTTACAGAAATTTCTTTTTTTACAGATAGAGTACAAATTAATACATGGCATCGATATTGTGAAAATTTTTCTTGCTTTAAGAATACGGCTCAATACATATTATAATTTTTTTTTAAACATAAAAAAAAAGCACACCTGAAAACAAGAAACAAAAAACAAAGTCAAAGAGTCTGCAATACTATAGTGCCAGTGGACATAATAAAATAACAAAGGCCAATATTTACTTGTTTTCCCATAAATAGATTGCACTATCGTGTATCATTTTTTCCTCTTATACCATAACCTTTTTTACAATACTAAACATCTTAATTCTGTACTTATATAGGGCACACTATTATTGTTACATAACAGGCACTGAGCCAAAAGTTAGGTGGGCTGCCAGCTGATTGGAGTAGTCAGATCAAAATTAGATAGACCAACTATTCTAAATTCAGACATTTATATTTCATTGCTATTCAAACTGTCTCTTAAATCTACAACACATCTCATAAAAAGTAATCTAAAAGTATATCATAATAATTTTAAACACTGAAGTTATAAATACATGATCGTGATAGACAAAGCGCGCTCTGATTTATTAAATAATAATAATAAACATATACTTCGTCTGACACAAGACTGAGTCTTGGCCTAATCTAGGTTCACAAATTTGCATATTGGCTCGTCTGCTCTTAACACAGTATACATCTAATTTCACACCAAAACAGACACAGGAGTGGAACACATGCAAAACATATCTTCTCAAATACTTGAAAATTACACAATGCATATTCTCTCGTATAAAAAATACCTGTAAATAATCTTTCTTTGGTGAAACATCCGTAAAAACAAGGGCAAGTCGTCGTAGTTCACACACATGTTCATGACAGATATGGGATACAATGAACTGTGAACTGAATTTGACACTTACTAAAGAGGGGAGAGTCATGCTATATAACCAACATTAAATAAAATAAATAAATATAACAATATCATTTTTTTTAATTGATTATGATTTATGCAAAATAAAAGCCTCAAGAGCCTCAAGAATTATTTTATATTAATAATAAATTTCTTTTTTATTAAATTAAAAGAAATTGGTTATTGATATTTTCGTGATATTTTCGAATTACTTTTTAAGCTCAACCCTTTCTAAATCGACTAGTCTCATACCACGTGACATCCAGCCAATGATATACGAGGACCCCCTGTGAAAAGAGATGTTGTTCAAGTCTACCTTGTGTATGTACGTACGACGTGTGTAATGTAAACGTATACAGCGCTATATGCATGTAACGTAATTCAACGATTACCGCTAGATTTTCAGATGCGGATTCTACTGTTGATCTCAGCTGGCAAACCCAATGTAAAACATGTAATTTGCCGATTTTTCATGGTTTCATGAAAGACTATCAACACAAATTTGTACCAGTAAAGATAAACACCGAGAAATTCATCTGTCTGTCGTCTGGAGAAAAAGAATCATGGTAAAGTATCTAACTTCGAAGAAATATATCACATATTTCACTCAATGTTTTGCGTGTGATTGGCAATAGGCGAGTCCTACTGCAGCTGCAATCCACATAAGTCATAACGCGTAACGCCGTGCTGTGCATTGGCTGTGCAACAAATGGATAACCGGTAAAGCCAAGGTGTCAATAAAACATCTATAATTGTCTTGTCCATTCTGGTTTATGTAATCATTATACAATTTACATGATTTCTATATGCAGGATAACATCATGAATTTAATCTTCAAGACAGGTATCTGTGTGTAATTGTGTGTTAATTCTAGATCTAGATGATAGATCTACTTGTGAAGTGTGAGTGTAAACTGTAATGACTGTAATGATTATGATGGTCGATGATTGATCATGATTCATTGGTCATTTGTGTCATGAATCAGGATTAGTGGCTTTAGTGCACTGCTAAAATATGTTGTCTTTAGTTAATGACTGAATGTTTTTCAATAGTATTGCCTTAAAATGAATGTGTATCTCAGCATCTGTCTCTAGTGAGTAAGACCAAGTCTTTAACTTGCCAGAAAAAGGTTCTATGATTTAGTATGAACGAGTATCATTACACTTTTTTATTGAAAAGAGGAACGAAAATTATCCTAAAATCATTTGAATAATTTTAAAAATTTACTTATGAACTCTAGACCTTTTTGTCATAGCACCTAGCACTTGACTTCAAATTAACAAGTATTTTCTTTTATATTCCTGTAGGCTGTAGATGAAAAGGTCTAAAGTAAAGGAGGCAGTTTTCGGCCGGTCCGTTGGATGCATGGTAAAATCCCTCTAATCCCGCATGTATGTTATCCTATCAGTCGGATACTATAGCGCCGTATATCTGTATAGTTTAGATTCCAATTTCTGATCACCGCACCCGCAGGTGTAGTTTTTGGCCATGCGGGGGATTACGTGCTCTGGCCGCGCGCGCTATAGATAAGCAGGCGAACGCACGCTCCCTATTGACTTTGTACATGCGGCCGAAAACCGCCTCGCTAGGCCGAAACAGTGAAAATGAAAATCAATATTGCCATGGCAGTTCATGATTTTTTTTCTGGGATTCTTTTTTTGTTTAAATAATAATAGTATTGGCTTCATGATTTGAACAAAAAATGATAATAAATAGGAAGTAAAGAGTCCAAAAAAAGGATTTTGCCTTAAGTGGCCGAAAACTCCCTCCTCTACTCTACTTCATCTGACAAATATCTCATCAAAATTTAAGCGAGAACAATGTCATTTTCATAAGAGAAAAAGGCTGTGTTATTTTGACTTTTCAAAAGACAAATGTTCCCATGTCTGTGTAGTCATTCAATTTACACATGGTTCAGGGCCTTTTGCGTGAAAAGATGCTTATGAAAAAGAAGGAGAAAAAAAGTAGACTTTTCTCTATATTTTTATTTTTTTAAACTTGTTTTTTACGTGAATATGTATTGCTATAAAAGAGACAAATTTGTTGTGTTCGTTGCATCATTGCATGATTTGTTTTCACAGAATCGCACACAAGGGCACTGCGCAGACGTGGGCACTCTGGCCATACTTGTGGTGTGTGTATGATAACCCCATTATCCTCATGCACTGGGCTTTGCAGGAATTGACTGCTGATCTCTGACTCCAACGGAAGAACAAGAAGATGAAGAAGAAGGAGGAGCTTGCTTTAGAACTAGATCTAGATCTACTTCTAGATTTGATAAACTGCACAAAGCCTGAAAAAATTTAATCTAATATTTTTAAACTCCAGTTTTAGGTTTAGATCTAGATATCATTGGGAAAAGGGTATTTCACCTCAAAGGTGTGTGAGACATTCATGAATCATGTGGTTAACAAATAAAGATTAACAATTATTTTACTATTAATTAGGGTATGAATGCATATGGACAGATGGAAGTATTTCAGTCAGAGTTGGATTTAGTGTGTGCAGAGTTTTGTGTGAAGTTATTGTTGACTCGTTGCTGTTACCTTCATTAAAAGTGCAATTTCACTATTTCAGTATTTAAAGTTCTTATATTTCATTACAGAATTAATTTCTAAAGCTGATAAGTTGAAGATAGTATACGAGTATGGAACAAACAAAATAATATCTGATCCGTTTTTTTTGTAAAGTCTGATACAAGATCAGATTGTGTTGTTGAATAAAGCATTCTCTCCAGTTGACATTTGCTCCCTTAAATATTTTTACATGTATGCTATGTAGCTTTCAATAATCCAAGGTGTTAAATCACACTTTTATCAGGAGTACATTTAAACATTTTACTTACAATTTACCATTGATCTATGATGTTGCACATATACATTGGTCTGTAGGTTTATGATTAACGCAGCATAGACAGATGATAAGACAATTATCAATTTGCAAGTAATTTCTTTTTTAATTCTGAATACTTTGAGCTCATCAACATCCAACATTGTGTCTCTGAACATACATGTAACTACAACTTCTACAAGTACATATAATCTATAAATTCATTTATCGCACATATTGAATAATTGAGGGAGACATTTTATGTGATAAAGTCAATGTTTCTTTTCATCTCCAGGCTGGAGAGGGGCCTCCATTCCTGACAGTTGGTACTGATGTCAGTGCCAAATACAGAGGAGCTTTCTGTGAAGCTAAGGTCAAAGTGGTCAAGAAGTTGGTGAAATGCAAGGTAAGGTCATTTCTTATCGCACATTCATGCTTCATGTCAATAGGTGAATTCATCTGTTCGTAGCCAGAAGAGCGTTAACACTTCCCTGACTGCTTGAGAGTTGAGACTGTAAGGAATTATGCAGTAGAATATCCAACAGCTTCTGGTGACAAGTAGAAATGGCTAGATTTGTAACTCTATACAAGTATATGAGTGACCGTCCTTCTGGCTCCCAATAGAAAGAAATGACATGCAAATTGAACCATAGTAGATTGTTTGTTAATCTTAATGAATAACTTTTAACATCTGATTGCTTAGATATTCGTGGTTTACTCGGACCCTGAAATGTGTGATGTCGTCTATTGAAAGCAAGAAGAGCGTTAACTCTTTATATGAGTTAATGTCCTCTGGCTCCAAAACAGACGATAAATGCTTAAATGTATAGGGCTACTTTATGTTCCAACATAATTTCTTTATTTTCAGGCTCTAATATATCCTGAAATTCTGATTCTTTGAAAAAGCAAAGTTATTGAGAGAAAGGAACAATCTATGGTTCTTTCTTTGACATAGCATTTTCCTAGTTTACAGAATCAGTTGAGATTGACACAGTCAATTGTACTGCTTGTTGTGGTCTCAGAGTTAATTTTTTTCCAGTTACATTTCTTTAAAAAGCTGTGTAAATTAGGGAATTTTAATTCGAAAATAATGACATGATCTGGACATTGTTTTTGATCAAGAAAAAAATGGTCACGTCTTTTATGCACTTATCAATTGTAAGATGCACCTAGCGACCCCCAGGAATGGTGTCATTGGTCCTACGTGAGTCGGATATCGGGTTACCATGACGCACCCGTGTCAACATTTTAACGGACCATTCAACTACATGACGGTACATACAGTGACTTATGTGACGCACCATCTCTTGATTTTGACGAACCATGACGGTCATCAAATTTTGTTCTACACATGCGCTTTGCTTTCTGCACACGTCACGTCACATCGGATCAATCTCATAACACAAATTACAGCATGCAACATGCATATTTTTACCGTTTATTTAAGGCATTTATCGAATTCCAAGTAAGGTCATTTGAACTACAATATCATTACAAACCTTTGGAAAATGTGTTTGATATGGTGGAACATTTCATGCGACATACAAATGGGAATTTATAATTTTAAATCAATCGTCATGTATGTGTCGTCGCGAACGACAATGCAGCTGAAATTCACGCATCGCTAGCGCTAGCCGGCCGCTCGGTGCCGGTGTAGCGTAGATTTGCACGCTATGCCCGGCCCGCAGTTCTGGCAGCATGTATTGACACACACAGGTAAACTGACTGACAATGACGCACTACTTTCGTCATGATATGACGGACCAAAGGTTGATTTGACAGTACCTGCGTCAAAAATGTTTTGGTAAATGACCCAACCATGACGCACCATTCCCGGGGTCGCTAGGTGCGTTTTACAATTGATAAGTGCATAATCTGAATGTGATAAATCACAAAATAAAAATTGATCAATGTTTTTATTGGTGTTACAGCTAGTTTAAGAATAAAACACTGTCAAATCCTAATGACCTTTAAACTCTTTTAATGTCTGTCATATAATTCTTTAGAAGTGCTGTACATGTAGTTGCTCTGTTTCTTTTAAAGGTTAGATAGTGCTTTTTCTCAAGATCATGATAAAAACTGCAAATACACATTTAATCTTTTTCTGTCACCTACATATATATCTACACTGCAGTATCCAATGATGAAGATGTTTTGATAATTTGCAACTTGGATACCTGTTGCATGTGACTTGAGCTAGATGAAAGCAACAACTGTAATCACAATCAGTTCATTTACATGTGAACATACAGGGTACTTGCAGGTAATCGATAAGTGTATCTTGTATACAATATTGGGTGTGCAATTGATGGCAAATCATGATACATATGTATTTATCATTATATTCAGATCAACTTCAAAAGTGGAACAAGCTGCATAGTCAGCGATGAATTTGTCAAAGGAACTTTGAAGGTAAGTTTGACAAGAGGTCAAGATTTGTTTTTTCTACATTTCCTTACTGTCACAAATTACTGTAACTTTGACCAATCAGTGTCATAGATGTTTTATCTGAAATGGCTTATATATTGTGTTGGCAGATTTTTTCTGGAGTGAGATAATGCTTTTAAATTTGCACTAAACATTGTCTGCTAATAATGTCCACAATTACCATAAAATGTTAACTGTAGCAGATAAGTAAAAATGCCTACTTTGAATAGACTGACATGTGACTGTGAGCATGCCTCCTACAGCTCATGAACTGGTTACCTGAATCCGTTTCCCATTATACTGTCTCTAGAAATATGCGTCAGCTGACTCAGCACACTGGGAACGACTTCATTCTATTCAAGAGATTTTCCAATGTGTATAGATTTGAGTTACATAACTTGGGCATAGTATTAAATAGTTGCGTGGATTGAAATCCTGTATACTCTGTAATTGATTTGGTGAAAAATATGTGGAATAACTATACTGTTTCTAGAAATATGCATCAGCACTTTGGGATGATTTCATTGTATTTAACATATTTTTCCAAATTTATGTGTATAGATTCTAGTTACTTAACTTGGGCATAGTATTTAACAGTTATGTGGATTGAAATCCCGTTTAATCTAAAATTGATTTGGTGAAAAATTGTGGAATAACTTTTCATACTGTTTCTAGAAATATGCATCAGCACACTGGGAACGATTTCATTCTATTCAAAATATTTTCCAATTTGTATAGATTCCAGTGACTTAGGTTGGGCGTAGTATTTAACAGTTAGTGGGTGGTAATCCCTTTAATGTATTCTTGATATGGTCAAAAATATGTGGAATAACTATTTTGGCAAGAAATCTCTTCTTTTTTAGAAAGAGATTTAGAAAGTACTATTTATGACACTGAGGCTGTTCACACCGCAAGGGGGGACCGTGGGCGGACCGTAGATCGCGCTATCGTAGCGCGACCCACGGTCCGCCCATTGGCATTCGCCGGATTCACACCGCAGTGAGATAGCGCCGTCTATCGTATAGCACCCCCTTTTTTGAGAGGTCCTGTTGCCATGACGCGTGACGTCATGAGGTCAGAGCGGTCAAAGATTTCGCGCGCTATTACGAACCCGGAGTTGAGTTGATGCATATTTTCACACAAGAGGGACTTTAATAGAATGAGTATAAAATTCCCGCGTAGAACGATGACTTCCGGCGTGCTATCGTAGCTCAGGTTCACACCGGCAGAGATAGCGCGGTCTAGCTTGCGCTAGACCGCGCTATCTCTCGTGGACCACCCCCAAGAGGTGGTCCAGTGGCACGCCGTTTTGGCTCGCCGTGGCTCGCTGTTGGGCGGACCGAAACGACGTTGTACCTTCCACACTGCAGAAATAGCGCGGTCTAGCGCGCGCTAGACCGCGCTATCTCTGCCGGTCTGAACAGCCTCACTGATTTCATTCATTCCCAACACTACATAGGTTATAGCCTAAGGTTGTTAACATGGAATATGACATCAATCATGTCCATCTCATTGTGAAAGAATAAATGTTCCTTGCCAATTGATATCCAGCATAATCATCTTTACGTCAAAGATCAAACCCACAGCAAACACAAGACTGATATTTACTGTTCTGTTGACCTGGCAACAGTATTCTATTAGCTGAGACATTTATTACGTGGCATTAAGTGTTCTATATTGTGTATTGGTGTAACATCAATACATGACATGTAATATTTCCTCTTTTTTGTCATAAGAAGAATCAACATCAATTTTGTGTACATACCGGTTTGAGTGAAGATTTAAGAATCTTGGCTTCTGTGATAAGTGTGCAAGCCATTTCATTTTAACAAATGGGTTGATTCATAAAGAGAATTACACCCCTTCTCCTGTAAAGTTTGCTATTGTTCTTAGTTTTGATATACATAAAGCATAGAAATATGGTAATAATAATTATTGAGTATTGTTGAATACACAAGTACATGTAAATGCCTTGCCAGCTAAGGAGATTGTGTTCCAGATGAGTAAACATAGTACATGTACCTGTACATATGCAAGATGTTGAATACATTTCCATTGCATATTCAACAATGCAATTTGATCGTGGGTCACTTAACTGCCAAGGTTAAATGAAGGACAAGCGGCATGACCTTTAATGTCACAGACATGCAGACTTGTTTAACCAACATCTGTTCCTGTCATTTACCATAGATACAATGTGTACTTTTACAGCTATGAAGGAAAGGATATAGACATGACAAAATATGCCTTTTTTCATCAAAGGAAAAGGCTTTTATGCATACAAAAGGGACATGCAGGAACATGTTTTCCTGATGATCAGCCTGTTGTTTGACATGTATGTATTGTTCTATGTCACTCTGCAAATGCATTCATTTGTCATCGATTTAAAGGTAAATTCCCCCTGGAATCAAGCAGAAAATGAAAGAAACATATTTCTAGGATCCAAGAAGTTGTACATTTTTAAAATTATAATCAATCAAACACAAAACTTTGCAATTTGCTCTCCATTTGTTATACAGTCAAACCTGCTTTAGTGACCACCTGTCTACAAAGACCACATTTTTTTGTTTCCCTTGAAAATGGTTTCCCATTGAAACATGTAATAATAATAATAACTTCTATTTATATAGCGCTTTTCTTAAGAGATTTATATCAAAGCGCTTTACAATATTGATGCAAGTAAAACTAAACAGAAATGACAAGAGAACAACAGTGAAATTATCAAACGTAAGATAACAAGGTAAGGTTATAATTTAAGAACTAGGTTGAATATGCCTTTTCCATTAGATTGGTTTTTAATTTTGATCTAAACAAAGTAATATCAGAGATGCAACAAATGGAGGCTGGAAGAGAATTCCACAAACGTGGAGCAGAGCATGAAAAGGACCTATCACCAAAGTATTTTGTTCTTGCTTGCTTAATAGTCAAGAGAGTTTGATTTGCAGAACAAAGGGGCCTATTGGGCGCGTATAACTGAATCATTTCAGAAAGATAATTTGGGGCATGACCATGTATAGACTTGAAAGTTAAAAGAAGAACTTTGAACTGGACGCGAAATTTAATGGGGAGCCAATGCAATTGTTTAAGGGTTGGTGTAATATGGTCATGTTTTTTGGTCAGAGAAACTAGACGTGCTGCAGAGTTTTGGATTCTCTGCAGCTTGGCCATATCTTTTTCCGGAATTCCATGGAGCAGGCTATTACAACTGTCAAGGAGTGAAGTGATAAATGCGTGGTCGAGGATTTCAGAGGATGACTTGGGAGAGGAATTTACCAATTTTCCCAATTTTTCTCAGAGTGAAGGATGCTTTACGACAGATACTATTGATATGGGGGCGCATGTATTAAAAGAACCTGTCTACAAAAACCACCTGTCTACAAAGACCACTTTTTGTGTTTCCCTTGGGCGGTTGCTATAGACAGGTTTGACTGTATAATAGAACTTTTTTTAGATATTTATTGTTCTCCAAAGACAATATATTCAATGATACCTGTACCCTAACTATAATCCTTCATCGAACACATGTTTTTACACATCTCCTCTATAAATTTTAATTTTTGTCTTTTTTATTCTCTAAAGATTGGTGCCAAAGTAGAGGCTAAAATAACTGAAAATAGTACATATGAAGATGGAACTATTATGAAGCTGAATGATGCAAGTCTCTACACAGTCGGTAAGTTAGATCACCTTTTTGTAAACTGAATGATTTGTTTCACCACACCTTAAAGGCATCGTTTAACAATGTTAAATTTGAGATGCACGGCCCTACGTGTTATCAGTGTCTGTGATATGGTGTAATATTGAAGCCCTAAAAAAATTGCGCTTCAAAATAATCAAGAAGTGCCTCAAAAAAGTAAAAATCTTTGAGTGACCGATTTTACCATACTTGTTTTCCCCAATAGACTGTAGTGTTATGAAAACTGTTAGGAAAACGCAAAATTTGATTTTGATTTCCAATCATAAATATCTTGATAATCAGACAGGCGATCGGCTTGTAAAAGTCATGAGGTTCCTGACTGACCTAAAGGTTTATAATTTCATTGCATCATGAGCTAAATCCAGGATTTTGTTTCAGAATTTGAGACAAAGTTACCCAATCCCTTTAACCCATGAAGAAACAAATAAGTCTTAATTTAATAACAGGTACAAGATTAATTAAATGTTAATGAAAAGAACTTTGCTTTAAACAAGCAGCGAGGGATTGAGTATCCCATTTGAATGGCTCTGCAAATCTGCCCTGAAGGTTCTTATACTTGAGGAACAACTCTAGTTGAATATTTTCGAAAAAAGTGCAAAATACATATCATTCTCACTCACTTGTTTAGTGAGGTACGTGAATAGATGTGCTAGTCAGCAACATACATAATTTAAAGAACGTGCATAGCAATTGTACTGTTTAACATTGTGAGTTCATTCAATGTAATATTGTGGGTGTGGTAACTTGATATTACCTGGAGTCTGTGGGGGCATATTCTGATGTGAGAGAGAGTGGCACTTTTATCCAGCTTTTTAAAACCTCTTGTTTTTTCTTTTATGCTCTCTCTTATAGTATTTGATGATGGTGATGAAAAGACTCTGCGAAGAACCTTGCTATGCTTGCAAGGTGAGAAACACTTTCATGAGAGTGAGGTAAGTGCTTTTCTTTACTGGTCTTAAATTTCCAAGAAATGAATTAACACATGCAATGTTTTCTGCCTTTTAGATATCAGTGAGGAGTTGTTTTATTCAACCATGCAAAATGATAAATTTGTATAATGATCAAGATACAGTCAAACTTGTCTATAGCGACCGCCCAAGGGAAACACAAAAAGTGGTCCTTGTAGACAGGTGGTCTTTGTAGACAGGTGGTCACTAAAGCAGGTTTGACTGTATTTATTTAGTCTTGTGTGAGTACAATTTGTACTGCTAGACGAAAACAAGAAGCACTTGATATTAATTTGAATTACATCCCATGAAATTAATTACCCAACCTTATACAGTTTGGTTTTTTCTTTCCATACCGGTACTTGCTAACCCTAGATCACCTGCTGTTGAGGGATCCATAGCAATGTCTGTTACACTTGAGATTATCCCTGATAAGTTTGATTGATTGATCAATCTAATGTATGTTTGTAATCTTTCTTTTTCATGTGCAGACCTTAGATCACCTGCCACTGACAGATCCAGAGAACTTTGGTACCCCTGTCATGAAAGACATTAGTAAGATGCGGAGAAAAAGAAGAATGAGTAATCGCTCGCAGTGAGTCTTAATATTATGAAATTTTAAAAATATTTTTTGAAAATAATTTAAATGAAGTATACGAATGTCCTTCATATTGGGCCACATTTAATTGAAGTCAATTAAAGAACATTGACTTAACTTCCCATACTGAAGAATTTTAATTGCAAATGCTGTTTTCATTGCATTCAGTAATTTTTATATCGTTACAATAATCATAGCAGCCTACCATATTGTTGGTCTGATTGTCCTCCAACCCCTCTATATCCATTTACTTTCTTTCTCTCTTAAAATTGATTTGTTTATTTTCTGCTTGTAAACAACTACTTTGTTGGGGCTTGACTTCTTAGTTCATTGCACTTTGAAAAGATGATAGAAATCACATAATTTTTCATGTGGAAAGTCCAGTAATCTTGTTTTTATAAAAGGACAAGTGTAAGAATACTGTTTCCAAGTGATGAAATTACTTTTCTTAAAATACAGGAGGAGTGAAAGTGAAGAAGAGGAAGAGGATGAGGAAGACAGCGACAGTGATTCTACCAAGAAACACCGTAAGGAGGAGCCGGAGGATGCCGTGGGCAAGATAGTCATTGTAGAGATGAATGAGAAGAGGAAGAATTCCTTCTTTCCTGCACTGGTGAGTAAACACCTACTTGATTCAATGGGTCTATAGTAGGCATGGAAGTGCATTGTATTTTAGAAGCATTGGCCTTGAAAAGTCCTCTGTAATACATACAAGACAAAGATATTCAGTAGAGATTGAATTTGAAGATTGTATCATTCCACTCTTCTGAGGACAGGCCTGATAATCTGATAATTACCTGATTTAAATCGGTTTCCCGATTTTTTTTTCTTCTTTTCTTTTCCCCCCTGATTTTCCCGATTTCCCCCCTAATTTCTCTATTTTTCCCTATTTTTTCCTACTTTTTCCCAATTTTCTTACTGAATGTTGTTAGATGCCATATTTTTTCCCCCAAACGTTTTTTTTTTAATTTTTTTTTTTAGTCAAGAGGGGTTGAGAAGAAGTGCTCACTATCACCCCTGTGAGGAGCAACAAATGTGATATTCAATTCTGATGCTTATTCTTGAATTGAACACTGGAGAAGTCAATCACAATTTCTGATGGTCAGAAAAATGTCAGTTATTTCAAATAGTCATATTGATTGATAGATTGATTGTTCTTTTATCTTTTATAATACGTGAATATTTTCATTTTGTTGTTGATATTGTTGGAATCATACAAGAATTTAACAAGTATGTTTTTTAAGTCTTATATCATTTGTACCTTCTTCAGCGTGTTCTGTGATAAGTGCAATTTTAAAAGATGTTCTATATGTATACTCCATGTTGCTTGTTTGTGAGTAGATATTAATACAAGATAGTGCATGAATTACTCTATAAATTGTATGTCTAGCTGATATAATGTAATGATTACTGATCTCTTTATTCTTTTCCTTTTGAAAAGGTTGTTGATCCAAGCTGTACAAAAGATGTCCAGACCAAAGGGAAAGACTATATAGTGGCGCGATCATTCAAGGATAACAAATTGTAAGTGACATACCGGTAGATAACACGTTCAGTTTGTATGTATTGTACTGAAATGCACTTTTTAATCAATGAAATTCTGTTGTTTCTTAGCAAGTAATCAGTATTTGATATTCATGAATTCATTTGTTACAGATTGTCTAATTTCAATCTCCTAGTATATCAAAACCATGTTCAAGATTTTAATTTAAATTGTTCAGAGAGAAATAAAATTCAAATGCTTGGAAAGGAATCTTTATCTCCAATTCAAGCTTTGCACAAATCTTAAGTAAAAAATTATATGTTTTAACTTTGTAGTATAATTTTAATGAAGAACTTCGAGCTTGTAATCTTTGGTGATGATTCCATCCTTGTTGACAAATCTCAAAATGTACGAATAGTTGACTATCTGTCCATTGTTCTAATAAATCAGATGGTCTTTGGAGACAACAATGACGACGTATACTGTGGTTGTAGACGGTGCACATGCATTCAAAAGACACATTTTTATCTATGTATATAACAACTTTACTAGACAGAGTAGCTCAAGGAAAGTGACACATCGATATTGATTTTGTTTGCGATTACAAGTTGAGTTGTCAGAAGCAAAATCATTTATTTAATCAACCATTTAAAATCAAATATCTTTATTTCAGCTACACTGTTTCCAGATCAAGTAGGAAACCGTTTCTGTCCAAGGATCATACGTACAAAGGGGATGTAGCTTCTCTCAAAGCAGGTAAGTGCAAAGACAACAAAACATTAAGTAAATTGTGACATGTCTGTGGGAAAAAAAGAATAGAGGTTTTCTTTAATGGTAATTTGCTTTTCTTTTATATGCAAGATGTAGTATTTGTCCTTTGTTACTGTTAGAGTTCATTAGAATATAACTGAACATTTATATATAGGATATGAACTAATTTTACAGCACATTTGATCTAGAGTGGATCTTACATTTTTCTTTTAATCAGATGCATTTCAAATGATTTGATAAAAAATGTTTCACTTGAACAGCTGATGAAGGCACTCATGTATAAATAACATTGTACTTTGTATTACTACACATCACATTAAAGCCAAAGTCCACTCCAAAAATAACTTACTTTCAGTAGAACCAGAAAAATCAGACAAACCAATCAAAAAAAGTTTGAGCAAAATCAGATAACTAATAAGAAAGTTATGAATTTTTAATGACATGAAAAACTTCGAAAATCACTAGACAAATTGGCAACTCACTCATAAGTCTGTGACGTATGGTCCTCACTATCCACTAATTATTTTCTTTATATTGATGATATAAATTTCCTATTTTCACCCTAAGAATCTTATTTCTTCACACCAGCATCCAAGTTAGATTGTTAGTCATGTGTTTTTGTGTGGATGCACAAATAAAGAGTAATTTTTGTCCAGTTAAATCAAGAAAAATTGAATTTTTATAAACTATTTATATAAAAATCAATAATTATGAAATACAATATTCAGAAAATAGTATTGGTTGTTCATACTTACAATTTATTCTTAGAAAATCTATATAGTTGACGTGTATGCCATGTTCTTGACCTAAAAATTAATTAATTCCATTACTTCGTATAAGCAGTAAAAATACATGATTGAATTATTCTTATTGCTTATAGTAGAAGATGAACTAAGTATTGACTAAGATTCATTGTCTTCGTTTATTATATTGTATTTTAACTGGTATTATTTGAAACAATTGTTAAAGAAATATAATATGTTTTTAATTGTAAATTGTCATGCAATTCAGCCGAGGCTGCGAAATGATGATATTAATAAACTGAACTGAATCAATTCTTCAAAATTCTTTAAAGTTTTTGGAAAATGTCATGCATGCAATATGATACAAATCATATAACCTGGGCAAAGGCATGGGGAAATCAAGTTTTGGGGGATAAAAAGGGAAATTAATGGGATTAAACTATATAAAGCAATAAAGTTGTGAGGACATGACGTCACAAACTGATATCCATCTTGGCAATTTGTGTTTTGATTCTCATTGTTCCATAGTTTTACATACTTTTTTAAAAATTCATAACTTTCTTATTAGTTATCCGATTTTGCTCAAACCTTTTTTGATTGGCTTGTCTGATTTTTCTGCTTTTATTAAAAGTCAGTTATTTTTGGAGTGGACTTGCCCTTTAAATTCTACTTAGGGGTATTGCATGATTCCCGTGTTTAATAACAATGAAAGAAAATAATGTAAATTAATAAGGAAGTCATCATTTAGTGAATGCATGTGGATATTTTATGCAAACATCATGATTGAGGTTAATTACATTCTATTCATCCCCAATATCCCTTTTGTTGTACAGCCAATGAGAAGGCAGTGACCTTCATCGACACTGGCCAGCTACCCTCCACTTGGGATATGGATATGCTAAAAAAGAAAAACAAGACCAGTAAGCAAGTACAGGTGCAGGTGCAATCAGATGATGATACCAGCGAAGATTCATCTGATGATGAGTATGACATGGAGAAAGATGCCTGGCTTGCCTCACTGCACAAGTTCATGGAAGAAAGAGGTAAGATACCATCTGTTGGGAGATAGGGGGAGGGGGGGGGGGACATTGACTCTGTTAAAGGATATGAGCTAACTCTCTTCTGACTATTGGTAATATATTATATATATTTTTGGGAAACTTGCTGGTACCAAGAGCGAAATGTTTCATGTCAAATGCAGTATGGTTCAGTGAATGGAGCAATGCGTTCGAAAACAAGATGTTCAGGCTTTCAAGATTGAATGAAGTTGTGAGTACCCATTTTAAAGGCATGAATCCTCATAGATGCAGTCCTGTTTTGTGACCAGGTAGTGAAGCTACTGCCTCAGCAGCATACCTAATTAGGAGAAAGAGAAGATAGAGGGAGAGAATGGCAAGACAAAAGGGGGACGAAGGAGAAGTATATGCTGATATGAACTAAACCTGACCATAAACCAAATCAGAGTTTGCGGAGGAGATGCAATTAAGAAAAGAAAAGGTTAAAGTAAAGAACAAACTTTACTATCATCTTCACCATTATTCATTAAACTGCATTTCATGGCAATGCGTCTCTTTTAGGTACCCCCATCAACAAGCCACCGGTGCTAGGATTCCGGGATCTTAACCTCTACAAGCTCTACAAGCTGGTCCAGGATCAGGGAGGCTGTCGTAAGGTGACCGACAGACAGATGTGGAGACATATCATGACCAAGATGGGCATTCCAGTCCCTGCTACCCAACAGCCATACAACATTCACACCTCTTACAACAAGTCAGTACATGATCAGATTTTTGAGATATTGTGATAAGTCAACGTTTATATAAATGTGTTTATGCGAAAACAAGGAAAATTTTGCGAGGCAGGTGGTCTTTATATTCAAGTTTAATTTTAAACATGTTTTAAGGATAAAAAATCGTTATGGAAAACAAAAATGAAGTCCTTACTAGACATGTGGTACCTCATGTAAAGGATAGTGGCTAAAGCAGGTTTAACCACACAAGTCTAGCAAAATAATATTAGAAATTAAAGACCTAAATATATTGATAAACAGCTGTAAGCTGTATTTTGCTAATTGTACTAGTTAGTCTTTTGGGGCTGTGGCACAAAATCAATTTGAATTGGTATGAACATCAACATTACCGAGAAACAAATGCAGAGTGGAATATTTCTCTTGAATAATGTATATTCATACATTTGTGTACAGCTGCTTTTTATGACATATGTGCTTGGCATCAATGGAAATGAACATAAATCGAACAAAATAAGATGATGATTATCAATATCAAATTCTTCCTCTCTTTATCTCAGGTACCTCTTTGCATTTGAGGAGTTCAATCGGAAGATGGGACCGGGACCTCGCGTCTTCACCCGTACCAGGCGGCGGTCTTTTGACAGGGGCTGGATATCCCCACCTCCCATCATCAGCAGGCAACGGTCAGTGGCCAAGCAGGGGGTCAAAGATGAGCCGAGTGATAGGGAGGAAGAAGAAGAATCACCGTCCAAAAAAAGGGTATGTGATAGTAGATCAGAATTCCACACACATTCCATTAGACATTTGTGGTTATCAAGTGTTTGCTTCTGCTGTCAAAGTTGGACAAAGTTCTGATAGACACAAATGGAGGTTATCTTTTGATGTTTCTATATAATTAATCAAATGAAAAGGGTCTTTTAATGGTATCATGTGGTGTAGTAGGTAGTATCACTTACACTGCTTCTAGATTATTTTTTTCCATAATCAGTTTTGTTTTTAATGCTCTTTTTATTATAAATCTCTTGGATACTCAACATGGAGCTCCTTTCATATAAAGGTATAACTGTATCATTGTAAGATTTTGCAGGAGATAATTGATGAGGAAATGTTGCTGTTATTACACCAGGTCACAAGAAAGAAAGGAGAGGATGCAGGCAAATCACAGGAACAGGAAGAAAGTAAACGAGAGACAAGGGAAGCCAAGACAAGGTCCAAGGAAATAGATAAGGAAGAGAAAGACACTAGTGACCGGGAGGAGAAGAAATCAGGGAAGAAGTCTTTGAAAGACGACAAGGTCAAGGAAAGATTACACAAGGATGTCAAGGACAAGGTGAAGGACAAACCCACCAAGGAGGACAATGTCAAGGACAGAGTCAAGGACAAATCTTCCAAGGCTGATACTGACAAGATCAAATCTTCCAAGGATGACAAGGCCAAGGATAGATCAAAGGACACGGCTTCAAAGGAGTGTGACGAGAAAATAGGCGAGAAAGCAAATGAAGGAAAGGGGAAGGTGAAAGACACAAAAGGAAAAGAAGAAAAGGGAGAAAAGGCAAAGGAAGAGAAAGGGGATAGAAAGAAGGAGGAAACTACAGAAGAGAAACAGCTGGAAGCAAAAGGAAAGGAAAAGAAGGGCAGTGGAAGGGAGGATGAAAGCAGTAGCCCTACTCCTCCAATCCAACACATGTAAGTTGCACATTTCATGGAGAGAAAATTTCTGTGAAACAGAAATATATATATTCTACAGATAAAGGTGTTGCTTGATTTGATGTTCATGTACTACTTGGAAATTTTATAGAATAACCCTAAATTATTTATATTATTATCAAATGAATGATTATAGAGTTTTAGTGTTTACATTTTCAGTTTGTTTAAAAAAGAAATTGGAAAGGTTGCATATTTGTTAGGCAGTTAGAAAATGTTCCATTTCTGTGACAATACCTTTTCCATGTATGCGTTTTCCTCTCGTAATGGCAGTATTGTCCTGAATGCATTCTCATTTATTTTCCTGTAGCACTGGTGCTGGCTATGAGGTTGGAGAGAAGGTTCATGTCCATTATGGAAGGGGAAGAACAGAGAAAATATACGAAGCTAAGGTGAGTTGCAGGAAGATGTATGCGAGGGATTCAATTGCTTAGTGTTTTGTGTGGTACTTCTATGTTTCATGTTTTTATTCAGTGTAAACATGGCAAAATGTTGCTCAATTTCGATTTCTTAAAGCCCGTCTGCGCTAGTTTGGCCAGGAGGGATTAGACCTCACAGCGTGGTCACTGACAGGTGGTTATCTCATCAACTCAGCTCTCAATTAACATAAGAAAATGAGGATCATGGGGAACCAACGGGCACCGCTTAGGCATTGTTTTCTATATAGAGGGAGCAAGTAGTGCAGTGGGGCTTTACTGGTTGGTTTAAAAATTTAACTTGAGAGAAAGTTAACCATGATTAGAGAATAAAATCCTATGTTGCAATGTTGTATTCGTTCTGGACTAGAAAGTTCAAAACAAAAGGGCCCAATATGAGTTGACTGAAAATATCTTTTTTACCACATCTGGCAATGTGCAATCTTCCTTGCAGTACAAGTGTCTTTTACGAACATCAGGATTTTATGTTTGCATCAGACTTCCCCAAACACTTTTAACAATTTCTGTTGCTTTTCTCTAAGCAGTATTTCAATATCTTTCTTCTTTCAGGTTGTAGACATCGAACTGAAGGGCAAGGATCACGTCTTCACAGTCCATTACACAGGCTGGAATAATAGATATGACGAGGCTGTTAAGAAGACTCGCATTGTAGGCTCTGCTGAAAAGAAAAAGAAAAAGCTAACTCCTAAAGGGAAACCTGAGAAGGAGAAGATCAAAAAAGATGTGGAGAGAAGAGATAAAGAAGAACAGCAAAGAAAGGAAAAAGAGGAGGCAGACAGGAGGGAACAAGAAGAAAAAGAGAGGAGGGAGAGACAGGAACAGGAACAGAAGGAAAAGGAAGAAGCAGAGAGACTTGAAAAGGCAAGAGCTGAAAAAGAAAGGCAGGAAAAAGAAAGGCAAGAGAAGCTTGAAAAGGAAAGGAAGGAGAAGCTGGAAAGGGAGAGACTTGAAAAAGAGCGAAAGGAAAAACAGGAAAGAGAAAAGAAAGAAAGACTTGAAAGAGAACAGCAAGAAAGGGAACAGAAGGAGAGATTAGAGAAGGAGCGGCAGGAACGTGAGAAGAAAGAAAAGCAAGAAAAGGAGAGGAAAGAGAAGCAGGAGAAGGACAAAAGAGAAAAGCTCGAGCGAGAAAAGAAGGAAAAGGAGAAGTTGGAACAGGAGAAGCAGGAGAAAGAACTAGCTGACAAGGCCAAGGAAGCTGAAAGAGAACGAAAGGAGAAGGCAGGAAAGGAAGGCAAGAAGACGCCAACTGGAAAGAGAGGTCGTCCATCTCTTAGTAAGACGTCTCCAGCACCTCAAACTCCTCCAAGGACCACTCCATCTGCAAGGGGGAAATCCCCATCTCCTGGGTCAGTCTTCTCACAGAGGTCCATGAGATCTGATAGGAAGAGTCTCACAGAATCGCCATTTGCAATGGGACTGAATGGTAAGATAAATGTTCTGCATTGATTCTACTAGCGAAATAAAGAAGCCTTTGTAGGTACAAGTCAAAGCTAGGGATTGGGAAATTCCAGAGTCTAGAAATTTAATTTTTAATTTTGGCACTCCTGTATAATTTTTTAAGAAACAAATAATATGACGGCATGATCTTGTGTAAAATGATATTGACAGTGGCTGTTTCTGCTTCAAGCAACTCAGCAAATTGCAATGTTAAGTATCCTGATCCATTCATTTTGGAGAATTAAACATTCACAAATCTGGGCCGCCCACTAAAGTAAAAAAAATTGTGCGGTTTTATGGTAGCATCAGAACTTTAGATATCACATATTTAAATCAGTTTCAATGTTTATTCTGTAAGAATAGATGATTTTCTGAATGCTTTTTCCATTTTCAATTGTATGCTTCCTTCACTCAGTGGAAATTGATGTTCATTCCTGTTTATATTTATTGGTCAGGCACAAATATAAATGTACATTCATTGATGCCAACTAATTAAAAGTCCGACAGTACTTTAACAAAGAAATTGTGTTCTCTATATTTTGTCCACAGTACGGTCTCGATCCAAAAGGTCATCAACTGGAGAGTACAGAAGAGGTGCTCTGGACGGTGAGTGCAGTCAATTTGAGATATATTTTAGAGTCACAGTTATGCCTTGAGGAAAATTATAAATATCACATTGAGGAAAAAATTGACTTTTTCCTAAGTCTCATCTGGGGTGCGATTCAAATTGCCGATGTATCTGAGTATGGTGTGTGTTCTTCTCCCTTAATTTTGAATCTACTTAAGTGTTGTTGATGTTAATTGGTAGAACTAGTCATTGTGCAGGGATTATAATGTATCTTTGTATCTTTATCTTACCACATGCATTAGAGATTATTACCATTTGACAATGATATGTTATTTTAAAGCAAAAAATTCAATTCTCCCTCCCCCCCCAAAAAAAAACAAAACAAAAAAAATCAATTTATTTCAGTGTGTTTGTTACTGACAGTATTTCTACAATAGTGGATCATTAATTTGTGATGTGAAATGTCCCTTGTACCACAGATTCGGACAGTGAATTTGATGAGTTGGATGCCCTGTCTGAAAGCCAGCAGTCTACTCAAGACAGTGAAGACTCCCAGCTGAAAGACACCAGTGTCCAGGAGCCTGAGGACCATGACGACAGTGAGTCAACAAAGACTGAAGACTATGCTGCAACTCTGATCAAAATCAGCGAAGAGAAGCCAAGCTTTGATGAGGACTTGGACGAAGGACCCCCGACACTCACAGCTGAAGTGGCACCAGATACTGTAGAAGCCAGGCTGCAGGAAGTAGATTCAGAAGCACCTAAGGTGGAAGAAGTGGACAAGGTATCAGGAGAGAAGGAGGGAAGGTTAAAGACAAAGAAAGAATCCAAGATTAGGCTAAGGAAGTCAATAGACAAGGAGAGAGATGGTAAGGATTCAGCAAATGAATCAATGAAAGGAGAGAAGGTTGCTGGGAAGGATGGTATCAAAGGCAACAATGACCTTGATGATTCTAAGGAGAAGATAGACGATACTCCTGTTCTAGAACGACAGGTACCCATGGAAGCTGAACTGAAGGAGAAGTTGGAGGATCTGAAGCAAGAGACCAAGGGTTCTGCATCGGATGCTGATAAATCAACAGAGAAGAAGAAGGGTAGGAGGAAAGGAAGGAAGAGCATTGAGAGTAGAAAGAGGAGCAAAGCAGCAGCAGATGCTGCAGAAGTCTCGGAGAAATCAGAAGCCTCAGAAGCATCAGAACCAAAGAAGAAACAAGCCAAGGTTGACAGGAGGAAATCTGACAAGGGAGGGAAGAAGTCCAAGGTACATGAGACCAAAACACCTGCTGATAACACAGACAGTGACTTTGGGACCAGCTCTGTCGACGATAAGTCCATTCCAGGAACCAGCAAATCTTTCATGACAACTCCACCTACCACACCAGAGAGTTCTCCTAAGATGCCATCATCACCAGCACGTGAAGAAGATCTTCAGGTGAAGACAGAAGAACAGAGCAGCAACAAGAGCGACAGTGATGCCCTGATTGAAGTAGCAAATATTGATGACAGAGAAACTTCGCAGACTAGAGAGAATAATACTCCCCTTGCTAGCTCTGCACCACCAAAGAAAGGCACACCATCATCCCAGCAGGCTTCTCCTAAGAAGAGGCGGAGAGGTATGTCAGAGTCGGAGCCGACAAAGAGACGCAGGAAGCACAGCAGGAGGCGACAGTCATCCATCTCCGAGAGGCAACACTCTGCCAAGGAACGAGGCAATAACAACAGTAGCGATACTGATGAGAGCAGGTCAGAGAGCAGATTGACCTCGAGTTCAGCCAAGCGTCAAGTGACGCTCAAGAAATATGCTGGCTCTTTACCTCCTTCAAGAGTGGCTGACAGCAGTGGGCAAGATGGGACTGAAAAACAGCGAAGATGGAACTTCCTTGTTGGTGAGTGTCTTCATTCCTCTCGCTTTTAATTTTCACAAAATTATATTTCAAGGAGGTTTCCTCATTTTCGCTTCATCCAAGTATGCATTATCACTCAAACCACTTTCCAAAATGTGTGTGAACCACTTTTAATATGCATAAAAACATTTTAGTCATGAACTTCTGTTTGACATGCATGAAACTGTATGAAAACCAAAATTGGACATCACAGTACTCTTCATATCATGACATCATGTCTGTTTGTCAAGAGTATGTTTCCATTGATTTTTTACATCTGTATATAAGGTTCAAGAGCCCCAATGCAATTGTCCATATTTTTTTCTTATGAGATGAAAATAATCTTAACACGGAAAATGTACTGGAACAGTCCCAGAAATAGAAATAGAATAATAAATAGTAATTATTCTAGAAGTATTGCATCAACTGACATAATGAGGTGATATGTGCCAAAAATTATGCATTGAGCACATAAAAAGTTCCTGAAAAGTGTTCTTAAAAAGTTAATAAATTTTAGTTCATTCAAGATGCAAGAACAGTGAATATATTCCTGCCTGCCTGCCTGCCTATCTTATGTTATAATTCCTTCATCCTCCAGATCTGAGCAACGTGAAGGAACCCGATGAAAAATTATGCATTGAGCACATAAAAAGTTCCTGAATAGTGTTCTTAAAAAGTAAATAAATTTTAGTTCATTCAAGATGCAAGAACAGTGAATATATTCCTGCCTGCTGCCTGCTTATCTTATGTTATAATTCCTTCATCCTCCAGATCTGAGCAACGTGAAGGAACCCGATGAAAGGATAGCCATAATCCAGCATCAACTTACAGAACTACGCTCGGTCTATTTACAGCTCAAACAAGAAGTGGCAACTATCGACAGGAGGAGAAAAAAATTCCGCAAGAAGGAGAGAGAAGGTAATCTAATCTTTCAATGGTGTCATCATCCCCTCCCCCCTACAAAATTTGGTGGTCATCTAAACATCCACATATGTCTCCCACGTGGTGGATACTGCAACTCCATGAATGAGTTTCTGAAAAGAGAAAGACGTGCATCATTGTCAAAGTTAAATGGGTACTGTCTTCTTCTACAGCTCTTACGTGCAAACCGTACCTGCTCCGAGTCCCATTTTTACAAACCATTTTTCACTTTCTCATCCTTCTGTTTCTCTTTCTGCATTTTACAGCTGCTCAAGTCATGGCTGGTGTTGCACTAGGTCACTGCCTATCCCATGGTCAGGAGAGGATGGAGTCTGGTGGATCATAGCAACAAGCCCCACCCCTTATGTCCCCCACCCAGGCCGTCACAGGTGACGGTACAGTATGCAGGGTCAGCAAGTAAAGGAACCTCAGTATTAATCCATCATGTCAAACAGGAAAGTGGATATAGATTCAGTGATTGTACTTCTAAACACATTACGCTTGAAATATACAGAGATGGTATTCGTGTTATAATGTTCCCAGGAACACTAAAATCAGTGCATGCTGCACCTGTGCTAGAAACTTCATATGAGAAAGAAGGAAAAATTATCTTTTATTTAGACCTCCTCTCCAAATCATATTTTTAGATAAACATGCAATTCATTATTTGGCCATGGATGCATGTTAGATGTTAAGAACCCCCACCCCCCCCCCCACAATGACACTTGTAGATTAAGCGTGAGATACAAGATAGTCATTAGATATTGGGAGTTAGGCACAATGTAAACACCATAGGTCACCTCATCAGATGTAAAACTGTTAAGGAAAAAATTGTTTCAAACATTCCACTATTGCCTCATCATTTGTAACAGGAATGCAAAGATTTTGCTTGAGCGTAAAAGTACTATAGGAGAAGTGGGGTTTGTTAAATTGTGTCCATTTAACCAGACATAACCCAGAACAAGTCCATGTAGGCATCCTGCTGTTTTGTATCAGTATTTACTTCACACTTTTTGGTGGAATAGTTTCTTTCTTGCTATTTCACAATTTTTTAGACATTCAATCTCGTCAATTGAGTTTTCATGCATTTTCTGTGTGAAATTTCATGTCCTCCCCCCCCCCCAAAAAAAAAAATACTTCTTGATGGGTTTTTAAAAATTCCTTTAACCCATATCTGCAGGTCATATGATAGCATAGCTACACAGATTTTGCATATGTTTAAATGGAGTTGTTTCAAACTTCGGATGTTTAAAACCTCCAAGAGGACCAACTGATAGCTTTTGCCTTGTTATGCCCCAAATCATGCCAGCTTACATGTGTGTTCCTTGTACTGTCTATGCCAACCTAAACATTCAATTTCACTGGAACTTTGGGAGTACTGCTAGTTGTATTGATATAGGCATGGTAATATCAGTTTGTACAGTCAAACCTACTTTAACAACTGTATGCATTGAAAGACTGTCTATAAAGTATTTGCAATGCAAAGTGGTGATAGTGTGAGGACTGTAATATGTAGTCTTTGAAATTTCTTTGGATAAACTAAATTATGACAATGCAACTTTTTCTGTTTAACCGATCCTATGCTTTATATAAGATACAGTAGATGTCAGATCTATGAATTCTATATGCACTGTATGCTATTTCTTGTAATATGCTTTTATTTTGTGTGACCTGAAAAAGAAATAGATAAAAAGGAAACAGTGGACTGAATCTTAACAAGATTTGGAAGCAAAATGACATTTATACTTACCTGTCAATAAGGATTCCATGTTTTCTCATTGCAAGCATGAATAATGTTATACAAAATAATAAACTTATATTCATGAAAAGAACCACTTATCAATTCATCTTTTTGGAGACCGAAGGGTGCTAGTTCTGTGTTAAAGTATATGAGTTAACACCCTTCTGGCTCCACACATGATATACTGTACTTCACCAATATAACATTGTAGTTTTATGTCTAAACCAAGTACTGGAAGTAATTCTGTTTTCATAATATAGACAACAAACAATGGGAACCAAATGGACTTTGTTGTTCTTGACAATTTCTTACTGCTTTTTGTTTTGTGAATTTGCATCATGTAAATTTTTTCATAAACAACACCAGAAAGGTGACATATAATGCTAATTAATCGCTTAGCGAATCTACTCGCACACCAATGCAACCTATACTATTGTAAGAGATTATTGTTGGGAGGCCAAGGACAAAGAAAAGTAGTCATTACCCCTAAGACATGCCAAGATGTTATGTTTGCCAAGGACAAAGAAAAGTAGTCATTACCCCTAAGACATGCCAAGATGTTATGTTTGCCAAGGACAAAGAAAAGTAGTCATTACCCCTAAGACATGCCAAGATGTTCTGTTTGCCTGTGAACACAAAGTGAATTTATGAGGTATGGCATAATGTGCTTCCATGAGTACCGCTGAGTGATCCACATAGTGGCTTAGATAATCCACCGTTTGTCTACTACTACTGTTTTGTTTGTATCGATGTGTGTTCAACCAACACTGCACCATGCATAGGAGTTCTGCTACACAAACAAAAGCATGTGCACTGGTAGGTATGAGAGCAAAGTGCCTCCTTATTGTGCCAAAAACAAACTGACTTGAATACTGCAAATAGATCCGCAGAGGATGGTCTATTCTTCCAGGCTAGATGTAATGATATGAAAGAAGAAGAAAAATTATGCTTTTATGAAATGAAATGCTTCAATTGGATGTACTCTCCTTTCGCTGTGTAGGACCCATAGGCAATACAGTTTGTCGTATTTTTGTCGGTGATTATGTGCTGCAGGTCAGTTTTCTAGTGCGTGAAGTTTTTGAAGTGAAATACTAAAGCGAGTGGGAGTTGTTCATTTTGATGTAATATGCTCGGATATGCTGATTTAAGTTATGCAAAGATATCAAATGTGATAATTGTTTATTGAGTGTGGAGGTGAATAAGAATGGATTTGAATATGATGTCATTAATTTTTGTATTATTATCATTATAGTCTTTTATTTATGAAGGATTATAAACTTACAAACCACCAAATACACCAAGCTATCTTGAATGTAACTTAGCATGACAGCCTGGGGTTAAAACCAATGTTTTGTGATTGAAGAGCTGCAGCAGGAATGGGGGCAATGTGAAGATGATAATGGATGGTTTGATTTATTAAAGGTTTTGAATGAATTGATTTATAAGTTGTGGTGCAAACTTTATCTTATGACTCAAACTAGCAATGCAATACCCATTTTGAAGCATCAAGTTAAGATACAAATGGTACTAATTGATTTTTGTTTTATTTTACCTTTTGATTTTTAGATTAAATTAACACAATTCCAATTATTTCCTCCTTTTGTGCATTATTGCTTTTTGGGGCGCACTATGAGCTTTGGTTGTTTTTATTTTCATTACTTTGTACTTTCAGCCTCTAATGGCCAAATCCATTCATTAATAAGTGACTTCATTCTTTTGATAGATGATTTTGCTTCACAATATTTGGTATTCCTTTGTTGGGTAGTACGCTTTACTGATTATACGGCAAACTCTGGAGGGATAAAGTAAATTAAAATACTGATAACAAAACATTTTAGTATAGAGTTCAAAGGGATGAGTTGGTGGAATAAAGCACAGTTTGTAATTCTTTAAACATCAAGCATATGATGTTAACTATTTTAGAGCATTCATAAAGACCGACCTTCACACAATGTTTTTGTGTGTGTGTGTGTGTTTGCTTTTTGCCTGACTTCACCAAATCTGACTTTGAGGGTGATGACTGATTATTAATGGCGGAAAAGGATTCCATTTTTTGCAGAATCTTGATGAATTTGTGAAGTATATCCTATCTTGTTGCTGAGAAGAGAGCTTCAACCTGCCAAAAAGTATTTATTGTTTGTCAACTGAAGGAAATATTGATGCATTTTATATCATGAGTGTTGTACATGTATAAGTACCATGTTTAAAGCATGCGTTGTATGGTAATGGTGCGGCTGTGACTATATATTAGCTTATCACGTACAAGATATCTTTGATTTTGATTTATGAATTTCTGGAATTGTCGCTTGATCAAATAATATGAATTTAAGTGCAAGAATGTATCTGTGAAGATCGTGTGCATAAGAGCTTAGTTTTATTTTCTTTATGTTACATTTAGATCACAGAAACATGTCCCCCAGAACCGTATACAGTGCATTAGAAAACTGGGCTATTACTAAATATGACAGTAATGGCACATTTAGTATTTTTACGAAAAGACAACCTGTGAACTTTAAATTAACTTATATGTGTGTAAATTTCCCTCACAATTGTGCTTTTTTTCTGCATGTAAATGTTCAATAATACTTGAAATACTTGTAGGTGTTGGCAGGTAGCTGGCAATAACGAATATTCTTACATGTTTTGTTGGTTTGTGTATAGATTGAATTTGATTGCATTGTATAGCTGTACAAATAGAATATTATGCATTATTGTAAATGGAAGTAAACGTATGTTTATTGTGTATGTGAACATAATATATTCCATGTTATGTAAAGAGAAGAAATTTATTCCTTCGGCTAGTATTCATTAGTATTGAATATTGAAACAACCAGCCAAATTCAAAGAAAGAAATAGGTTAATTTTCTTTTTGTGGAAAACATATATTTTGTACCAGATTTAACAAAATTTCAGAGATATACAAAGAGTCAATTTTGAATGAAATTATATAAAATTGTATATGTAATTTAAGTCATTCCACTCTGATACAATAAAGTTAGTGCACTGGTATTTCCTTAAAAATGTGTTCTGAAAATATTTTCAAGGCACTGGCTTTACTGGCTGACAGTTTTTGGAAAAGCAGAGTGTGAACAAAATGACAGGGTTTATGTCAACCAATTTTTTGAAGAAGGATGAGGAATTCTCAAGAATCATGAGAATATCCTTTTGATAGGGTAGGTTTTCATGAAATTTAATTAATTGTCAGCCAATTCCTACATGTACTTTAGCATTCATGTTCCCAAGATGAGGTAGTTTCTCTCGTTATTGACACAGTGGGTTGATCAACAAACAATTCTTTTCTTCAACCAACCTGCAGAGACTCTTGTTCCAATTTATCCCTGGGGAGGAGGTTGAGCCTGAAAAATCACTGGGGAAGAGGTTGAATGCAATCTTAACCAAGAACTTGAACCTTTTTTTTTAAAAGCAAAGGTGATCTCTCTCCATACTTGAGAAGCATTCTTGTGTAGATATGTAGATTAAAATGTGTGGGTTTTAGTAGAATGGCTTACTCATCATGAAGTACATTTTTCGCATAATAGTTTAGTAGCTACTTTCTGTACTTTCCTTTTCTGAACTCTCTTATCTGTCGATGTGGATGTGATACACTTTTATGCTCACAATCCAATAAAATCTTGCCTTCTAGATTTTGAAGAAAAAAAACTTGAGTGAAAGGAGTGTTTCTTTAATGTTTTATAATATTGTGTCCGTTTGATTTAATTTATTTTTTCATTTGTCCTCTTTTATCCTTTTAATTGTCATACATGTATCTGTTCCTCTCTCCTTCTCTCTGTCTACCAGTTTTGTATGTATTTATCTTTCTGTCCCTCTCTCTCTCTCTCTCTCTCTCTCCATCTCTCTCTCCATCTCTCTGTCCCCCCTCTCTCTCTCTCTCTCTCTCTCTCTCTCTCCATCTCTCTGTCCCCCTCTCTCTCTCTTTTACATGTACATTTCTAAATTGCTAATAACATGACAATCTTACATTATAATCTTAAGCATGCTGAGTTTCAATTCAAGAAGATCTCAATGCTTGTTCTAGAAATGTGAAACAAATTTCAGCAAATTGAAACGATCCATTTTGCCAATAGTTATAATGTGAAAATTTGATAAATTGACATACCCAAATATAAGCATGTCTTATAAACAATCTATTCAAGGAGGTCTTTCAAAAAAGGTAATAGTAATAAATAGCATTCATAAATATTTCTCGTTCATCATCAAAACTAAGCAGATTAATGTTCCTCTAAATACAGTATAAAACTTGGTATGGTTTAATACCTATTGCCTCTGGAACCCCTGTCCCTGATTACTTCTAAATCCAAGAAGAATTCATGGGGCACTAAGGTAGTTGAAAATATAAAACGTTATCAATTTCCAAAATTTGAAGCAATCCAAATGTCACCTGTTCAAACTTGAGGTAGGGTTTCAAATTCAAGAAAAGAAGATCGGATCATTCCCAAAGTAGATATAATACAGGCACATGCACATGCGGTGCCGGAGTTTTTGGTAGGAGGGCACAGGTCTCCAGAATCTATATCTATCTTTCTATCTATCCTAGTATATTCTACCAGCTCGGAGGCACATCTCTGTTATATGCCATTGTAGTACACTCTTGCAGTACGTGTCATTCCACTCCAGGTCTATTTTCTCCTCCCAGTTGTTTTCCGGCTTCCCTCTCGGTCTAGTACCTTAACTTTTCCTTTTAATAAATCTTTCAAGAGACCGATGTCTTTTTAACATGACCAAAATATTTGACAAACACACACAAAAAAGTCACACATTTTTTGGGAGGGGGTGTTGCTGAATCATGGCGCTCCTCCCCTTTAATGCACCCCTGTATCATAAAACAGAACACAGGAACACACATTTGTTTTACTGTAATATTCCTCTTTTCCCAAATGTAACGGGACACATATATCAAGAAAGAGAAGTCATGTTCCTACCTATATACCCCCCCCCACACACACACACACACACACACATACACACGCAAACACACACCCGATAGGTGTGGTCGCTTAACTGGGTATTATTAGGGCAGTTGCCTCCCATAATAAAACGAGGGGGGACCATATTATATTGACCCATTAATTCCCATAAAGGTCGGGTGAAGTAAAGAATACATATATATAGGCCCATCACGAGGTAATTAGGTTTTTTTTTAAAATAATTACTTGCTCATAATGTTGTTATTCATCGTTTTCTTCCAATACAGTGCTCATTTTGGAGTTTCATATATCATATGCATATCTTTGTCAAATAAAATAAAGTGACTTAGAATGATAGGCGCGGTATATATCTTGGATTCTTTATCGAGGTGTCATCTTGTCTCGTCGGTCGGGAAATTACCATATCAAAACTGTGACATTTAAGGATCGATACACTATGTGCAATACTAGTACATGATAAACAGAACACTACAAACACAAGGGATGGACAGGGGAAGCAGTAGTCTTTTCAGTCATAAGAATAAGGCGATATTTTCTAGATGAAATTATTTAATCTCATATTTCCCCCGTGCGTATAAAGAGAGGGATTAATGCAGGGGAGAGATTGTGTCTCCTAGCTTATGGGAAAACACGGTTCTCCAATAAATGTGAACACTCTCTTTTTTTTATAGATATTTTATAATTAATTATTTACTATAATTTATAACATACCTTTTAAGTTCCTATTATTAATGCGATACTCACGGCTACACAAACCGAATTCAGTTTTGGGAATATGGGACAGATGTTCAACATCAGTGCATTCTCTTAAATCTAAATAGTAAAAATATTTTGAGTAAAGCTGTAGCCCTGTCCGAGAAACAAGTTATTTTATGTGGAAATGGACAATCATAATAAGTGTAGGCCTACGACAAGCGAGAGTGCCCCCCTTCAGACATAATATATTCGAATTCAAGATGATTAATACTTTCTAACAATCATTCTATATATTTGTTCTAGTATAGTATTAAAAACTTGATATTGAAGGGCTGAAGGCTCTTAATTCTCTGATCTTGCTGATTTCACATCGATCACGTCACTCAGTAAATTAACTAATTGATACATGTTCATCATAAGCTAGGTTGGATTGCCAATTTATACAGGGGCGGATCCAGGGTTTTAAAAAAGGTAATCAGTGTTTGGTTTTTGATGTGCCGTTGATTTGGCTAAAATCATCTGACTAGTGCTGTTTAATTGAATTAATTATGATAGGTGCATGGTTCTGTCTGCATGTGAAAATCCCAGCTAGGCCTTTTTTTTTCTCAAAATGGTTACGTCGCATCTTTATATCACAAAGGGCCTAAATGTTATGAAACAAAACTCTGATTCTGTGTCATAAAAACACACATTTGAATATTCAGGTTTAGTTAGGAAGATTTTTTTAATGTTATAAAGTACCTACGAATTTGAATTCCGTGGGCCTATATAATACATTTGTAGACAGTGCCGTTTCAAATTAATCTTTTCTTTTGTAGACTTTTCTGAAGATACCTTACATGTAGTCTGGTGTATTTCTTGCGAAGCTAGTCTCGGGAATTTCGACCAAATTCTGTTACCAGAAACAGCACCGAAATGTAAGCACACATGCTCATTTTATTGATGAACGATAAATATGATTGAAGAAATATGCGTCACTTTCTTTTGAGTAAAATATTTGAGGTTTACAGTATTTAATAATAATTTGAAAAATACTCTAACATTTACATGTAACACTACACAAATAAAGATATATGGGACAGTTATAACGTTAAACCGAAGTTTTCGGTTATGAACTTGTAAATATGTAAGTTCAATAAAATTGATTTAGCCCACCCTTGGCAGTCTTGCGTTAAGAAATAAATATAGATACATGTGGGGAATCTGAGGTTTGCCAAGGTTTGTATTTTGCATTAGATAAAATTTTAATTTATTCTAAATCCGTTGCTGCTGCTGCGCCGTCGACCGTCTGATGCAATGTGGCCTATTCAAAGGAAATCTCGCCCAAGGCCAAGGCCAAGAAATTACTAGTTTTTTCTGAGAGATTAATGAATTCTTGCCCATTAATCTACATGATTTCCCCATCAAAGTTTATGAGACATGTATAAAGCAAGACATTCTTAGCACGATATACAGTTTCTCAGCACGACAAGGGCATCGCCATGTTCTTTATAATTATAATTAAATTATATTATTATTATTAATGTGACGTAGGCCTACTATCAAGTATCATGACTGCTAATGCTATGCAAAGCTAAGCTAAGTTGTTCATCAAGTAAATGTATATATATTCAAATTTATAGATGCATGCTTCCTTCCCAAGAAGAGTGTGTGGTGAACACTGGTGATGAAGTATTTCATTCACTAGATCTAGACAGAAATAACCGTCTAGCTCTGGTATGGGTCATTCTTTAATAAAACTGACATTTGTCAACCTTCCCCATACACAGACGGTACCCCTCACGGCTCGCACAACGGGGGGAGAATGCTACCGATTTTGTACCACATCTGGAAGCTCCGACGACCCATGCACACTGGCTTCGCAGTTTGCTAGTGGAGTCAGTGGACTCTTCTTTCTTTTCATCCAAAATGTAATTTACATTACAAACAAATAGTTTGCGATGTTGTTTCTGCCTGAAATGCAAATACACACAGTGTACAAAATTTTTTAATGGTTTCATGCTTCCAATTTGAAACTTACTTTATGATAATAGGGATTAGTGGTGTATACTAATATAAGGTGGACTCACGGAGTTCGCTGAATTTAGTGAACTCCCTGTGCACGTGCCATTTTTACATTGTTTAAAAATGGAAAGAAAAAAAAAGACTTGAACTCTGAGAGATTTTATTTTTTTGATTTGCTCATCAAATTTACCAAATCACACTTCTTAATAGAAATGATTTATCATCTATTTCAAACAGATTCACCAGCCCTTAGGCCCTACAGACATACCAGCTATGTCTAAGGCAACAGTGTGCAGTAATTGTGGTGGTAGTGACATAGACACAGACCAGGCTCGAGGCAATGCTGTCTGTGTTTCCTGTGGAGCGGTCATTGAAGACAACTTCATTGTCTCTGAGGTGGGCTTTGCAGAGAACACTCTTGGAGGAACTTCTGTGATCGGCCAGTTTGTTTCATCAGAAGGTAAATATCACAGATTTTTAAACAGTCATATCACCTGAGTGCAAATAAAAATCTCACTTACGTATAGTAGCTATCGTTCAAATATGCTCACTTCACTTTGTATGACAACCAAGTTAAATTTTGCGGACAATCAAATACAAGTCAAGTTAGCTGTCTCATATGATGTACATACAAGATTTGGATAGTAGAGTTACATGTTCTATTAAAATTGTTCTTGTATGAATCAGTTGTGTGTAAAATTGTGCTGAAATATTGGGGTAATCTTTTTTTGAAATTTTCTTTGAGAAAAAAAATGGTCGCTTTTCATTGTGATTGCTTGGCTTTTTCATAATTTGTGAGGTCTTCTATGACAGCTTATATATGTCCCAACTGTAGTGATATATTAGATACCATACATATCAATCAATTTCTCTTGGATAACCTTTAATATGGAAAAATCCTTTTCTGTCATTATGTTATGTTATAAACAATTTTTCACAGTGATGAATTTATTTTAATCTATTTCCACTTTGCCACAGGTGATAAGAGTCATACCTTAGGAAACAACTTTCGTCATGGCTATGGCAAAGAATCCAGAACAGTTACACTTCAACAAGGTAAAGCTCAAGCTTCATGCAAGTCATTAGGTGTTTGCACAGTCTGATGTTTCACAGCAGATGGTTATTTTTCATTAGAAGTTGGCAGCAATTTGGCATTGGTCATATCAGTGGAGATTTCTTGTCTAGGTTATGTAGCATTTTGTAAATTATGTAATGTTGGTGCAGAAAAAATTGCAATGTACTCTGATACAGTAATTTTAGAACCATCAAATCATTACAAAATCATACACTAAATGGTCTGTGTTGAGTATTATTATAACCTACATATTAATTTAAATGCAAAATGGTTATTGGTTTGATGAAACTATCTCCTAAAATAAGAATTATATTTTCTTGTTGTATGCAATAATAAGAGTTAATTTCTTTTTATGGTCATTGTGAATTAAAATTATTCTAGATAATAAATATCTTATTAAACTTGTCTCTATATTGAAACAGTAACAGAGATTATGACAACATATCTTATGATCACCAATGCTCTTTTTCAGGTAAGAGACACATCCAGAACTTGGGTGGGCAGTTGAAGTTGAACCAGCATCGTAATGACATGGCCTATAACTTCTTCAAGATGGCTGTGCAGAAGAAGTTGACGAGAGGAAGAAAGACCATGCACATTGTGGCAGCCTGTCTCTATCTGGTCTGTCGTCTGGAGTCCACTCCTCGTATCCTTGATATAATGCAATTCTCTTTGTGGGATGAAGAGAACTACCCCAATATTTACCAAAGATTTTTCTCCTTGTTTGAGCACAAAATATTTCAGCTCTGGGGTCTATAGGGGAACATACTGCCATTTTGATGCACCACATACTGTGGCTCTCTTTGGGCTACCTCGCCTCTTCTTCGAAAAACTTGCACTGTATTTAATTTTAGCACAAGAGACTAAAAGAAATGCATACACAACATTCTAGTTCATCTGAAGACCTTATATTGAACTTGATTCCTACTTTAGCTAGATCTCCACTTTCTGAAATATCAAAGGCAGAGCTCTCTTGATACCTACTGGTAAACAGTTGGCCATTCCCTGTACGACAGAGGCACAACCACATGTCAGAATCTGCTGCCCTTTTCCTGCATTAAAAAAAAAAAAAAATCTTTAAAAGGCATACAGCCCTCTCAGTTATGCATTGACTGCACATATTGTAATATCATATTTAGGTCCATGATAGTTAAATGTATGTATTGGCCTTGCTCTGTCATGTACTTTTCTAATTTTAGTGCTTTATATTCAAGATAAATTATGACTTGATATGATTTAGTAGGAATTCATTATCCTTAACCTATATCCTTTACAGATATGTTGCTAGATCTCAGTGACCTGCTGCAGGTAAGCTATTACACTTTATTTATGATATTCAATCTAAAAAATAGATCACTGTTAGGGTAGGCTTCATCCACATTAGATGGATTGATATTTAATTATGAAGCTAAATCAGTGTGGAGGAGTATTAATGTGCATACATGTAATAATCTTAGAAAGAATTACAAAAAAATAAATTAAAGTAGTGCTGTGGTGCTAGAAGAATTTGTTTCAGTGCACTTTGGGATTTAGAACTATGACACCCTATTATAATGTTAAAGTGTGGGTTCAAGGAAAATCACAAATATGGCAAATAACCTATCACTAGAAACTGGTAAGCTAACAGATGGCCATTGTACAAGTTTTAGGTCAACTACATATCGGGTGATTTATAAATACCGGTATACAAATAAAAACACCTCCATAGCATCTGGGATATGCGAGAGATTCGCTAGAAAAATAACGATGTTTTAATGCTGTCACAATGAGCAACTCCTGCTCAAGTAGACGAAATCCCATAAAAAATTAAACATAATTGCAATGCTATTATTTCTCAAATTATAATAAGTTCAGTATATATGAATGTGATTGAATTTTACACCATTCAAAAAGGGATATGAAACCGATTCTGATAACTAAATTCTTTTGTTTGTAAATACACAGGATAGGGGTTAATGAACCATCAAAGAAACCACACTTTCAAATTTAAAAACCCCTGGAATGATAGCATGGACGGCATTTGTTCCCTCTTGAAACGCCGAACATACTGCGGTGTATGCAGCTGAAAATACAATGGCGTCTTATTTTGTTTACAAGCGACGGATTCCTTAATTTTCTTATCCTTGCATTTTTCATCGAAATAATACCATGCACGGGGTTTAGAGTGAGGCAATAGATTAAACATTTAGCCTGAGGGTAGTGAAGTAAGAGAAATAACTGAAGAGAATATGACAAAACAGGCACTAAAAATGTGTGAGATGTCATGGGACATCGTCTGCTTGTGCAAATCATGTTGAACATGTGACGTCACACATCTCAGCAGCGATCGGAGAGCTTTTCAGGTGCTATGCCGGGGCTGTATTTAAGAGTTTTGTAATTGATAATAATCATTACTTCGAACGTTTCCAAGCATTGGATTTTGATAACCTTGTCCAATCAAAGTTTCACCTTTGCAAGAATGACAATAAAGTTAGTTTTTAAAATTAATGAACCTTCTCTTTAAAACCCTCCACCCCTCATAATTTCTGGGATGTTGCATATTCCTGATCAGTGTAATGTTCAAGGTTGTTCGTGATGAGTGTAATGTTCAAGGTTAGCCCTTGATAATCTATTATTTCTGGCATGGAAGTGTTGTTTAAAACAAAAGGTGAATTTATAGTGAATGCACTTTTTGATATCTAACTTCATTATTCTCTATCAAAGCGATCTTCATTCCAAAAATAAAAGGACTCCATGTCATCAGCATGTTAATTGTTATGAAAATTTATATTACTCTAAGAATCAGAAGGAATTTTATAACACAAAAAGATCTAAATTTTATATGCCATCACTGCACATCTATCTATTGTTTGACTGCATTTCATGCACTCACATGAGACAGTAGAGGGCAGTAATCTTATATCTGATTTGATGCCATTATAAACTTGATCGTGTACTTTTCAATTTGAGATATGTATGGATCAAAGTAATGGAAACTGATGTATTAAAACTGATGCAAATTATGCCATTTTGTTCTCTCACTCTTATGTAACCCATTCATTTATTCATGTAGGGTGTGAGATTTGAAATAATATTTTCTTTATCCAAAATGTTGTATAAAATTTACATTTTCTTTTCCAGGTGAATGTGTATGTTCTTGGAAAGACCTACCTCAAGTTGTGTCAAGAGCTTCACATCAATGTACCTGCAATCGGTAAGTCTTATTTCAAATTTTATTTATGATATCAATAATATTTTCCCCTAGTGTTTAAAAGCAAAGAGAAAAAAACATACACTTTTCTAAAATTGTTACCAATAATTGTTACTTGTAATGAATGATATATTATAAGCTACTGAAATCATTGGCTGTTAGCAAATTCATCACAGATCTGCGGCAATTATTCTTGGTAACAAGTTTTATGAAACAGGGCTAAGATTTATAATCATCTTTTAAACTTGACCATTGTGACATTACTGATGTCTCTTTAATTTAATTCCTCCTTGTCTACAACTTGTAGCCAAGAAATCAACTCTCTAAAAAAATTTGATTTTTTATAATTGATTATTATATCTGCAGAATATCCACAATCTAAATAGAAAATGACAACAACAAAAAATAGAACACATATTGGCTAGGTGGGATAGGGGATGGTGGACAGTATCCAAAATGTGAAACAAAACAAATAACACTTATACTTAATAGCTACGGATGGGTTGGAAGGGGTGGGGCAGAGGGCACATTTCAATACAATAATACATTAAACAAAAGTATAGCAAATTTCCTGGGGCAGGGTGTGGGGGGGGGGGACACTCCCTTTTGGGGGAATAATTCTGTGAAAATAGGAAAATAATCACAATAGCAATCCAGTGAACCTCAAAAGTTTATTATATGCAAAAGCCACCACTTACTAGAAAAGAAAATATTGAAGGGAAAGTAAAATAATTCCACTGTTCAGGCAGTTTCTATCAAAACATACATTTGACCTTGCTGCAATGATTTCAATGCTTTCAATTTCAATATTATAAAATACATCAAGGAAATACAGTTACATCAGAATTGCATGGCAATGACAAAAAAGGACTTCTCTGGGTGATCTTCAATCAGGGTGGTCCACACACCACACACAAAAACCCAAACATGTGAAATGGGAACAATGGAAGGATTATGAATAGATATATGTGAAGCACAAAGTTCCTTATGGCTGGGCTCCAGGGCTTGCTTCAGGGCTCAAGGGTTCTTACATGCACTCTGGTGCAATCTGATCCATACTTTTGAGACATTTTCAAGCACATTTTATGACTAATATGTCATAAGTAATTTTGGTTGAGAACAAATATTAACCTGAACATTGCTGATTTTCACACCTGTAGCTAATTCTTAAACCTGTGCAATCAAAATTCAAACCTGTCACTGTTTGATATTTTTACACCTTGTGGACCACTCTGCTTCATTACTTAGTTGGTATATCTTTTGCTGAATATGAAAATTGTATTTAAAGGTAAAGACCAGTTTTGGAAAGGCCCCTCTTTCAAAAAAATGAAATGGAAGCTCTCATTACCAATCATGTGAAAGAATATGTTTTGACTAATACGTGATGATACAAATTTTGCCGAGAAAGTCGGGAACCGCCTACTAATTGATATATTTGGTAAATTATTATATCTATTGGGACCAAATAGATATCGCGCACGTGGTCGCGTAGTCCCATATACATCTTTCTGTGTACAGTGCTTGTAACTTTACCAAGACTGGGCCAAATTTCTTATCATTTTGATGATTCCAGAACTTTGCAGTACACACCAATACTTATATGCTAGATGATCAACCTTTTCTGATCGATTCCACGTTTCTTTCACAATGCAATCGCATGACCAGAACTGGTCTTTATCTTTAAGCAAATTTTCACCAGTTGTGAAGCAAATCTACACATTATAAGCAAATTCAAGAAGCAAAATACTTTATTCAGTAGACATACAAGTATCCAAACAGGTAGCGTATGCATCAGTGTTGATATAATCTTAGTACTTCAGTAGTACACCTGCAAGTAAAACCAACAATGATATACAGGTGTACCAAAACCTTACTGGATTGTAATTTCTTGTTGTCTTCTGACCGTATGTTAAAGGTACGATGTCCCATTTGCAGGCAAAAAAAAAATGAAAAGGTTAAATTCCAACGGCATTTGAAAGACAATACTAATTTAGAACTTCCCCCCAAAAAGGGGGGCTTGAAAATGTCTTTAAGTGGGAAAATAACGACTATTAGTTGTCAAATCGACTTAGGAGCTATAGAGCCAGTAAGTAATAGTCTGATTTTTCAGACCATTGTACGAATGGTCGTACATTTTATGCTGCGCAAAGATTCAATCAGTTTAATTTTGGCCATTACAAGAAGTGGGTTATTGATGTAGACAAATGCTCATGTACCCTTTACAGCTCATGTTATGTATGTTATTACCAAAGATGAAAAAGGCCAGTCAGTCACTCAATAGTGTCTGACAGTGAAGTCTAGCAAGTAAACGGGTTTCCTTGCATAATTTGAATATTAGGACACTGCTAACGTTTAAATTTCACAGATAGGACATACATGACATATTCATAATTCCTGCAAAGTTCTACAGAATTTGATGTTGGCTGCAAAAGGGACATAGTATCTTTAAGTTTTCCAATTTTGTGTACTTAATGTTTACTTAATGGAGTGGAAATCCTAAATTTCATTTCACTTCAAAGACTAACAGGTGATGTCCATTTTGATATTCCCACTTTATATTTATTGATATTGTTTAAAAAAAAAAAATCTCTTCATTGGTATCTTTGTTTTTCTATGGATTATTTATCTGTATTTTTGGATTTGTGCTATTATGACAGCTTTTTGCTATTAAAGTTGTATTGCGCAGTTTTGTCCTGTAATGTAGCGTACTTACAATGGAACTGCATTTCCGGAAATTGTCTGCATGCTACTGAAAATAATTGCCTTTGTAATATGGCAATTTGTCATGTTATACAGTTAATCATACTGTATAATATATTATATGATGCATGAGAAGAAAAAAATCAGCAAAGAGCAAAGTGAAAAGGAATAATTATCTTGCTTACATGTGTACAGTATGTATGTAAATGACAAAGACTGCATGTAATGGAAAGCCACTTGAACCTTGTTTTCTTACCTTTAGCTAACCTTTTTTGTAATTATGATTTATGGAGACAGACATCCCTACCAAAACTGATTGACATTTATGATTACCTTGTTATTCTGTTTTTTCTTTGTTGAGAAAGCGAGATGAAAAATGACAGATGTTGAGCATTTGAGTTGTTAAAAGTGTTTGCCATGAATAAGGTGCAGTGCTACGAAGTGGAATGACCCAGTATTGTGTACTGTCTGTTGACTCTGTTTTGATGTTGTGCCATTGTTCATTTTCTTGTCGCTTGGTGTGGTCCAGTTAAGCAGCAAAAAGTCCTATTGTTGTAGGTTTGTGAACTGTACCAAGCAACAAAAACAAGTGAACATCTTTTGATTCCCGAATTGTGTGTGATTGGAGATGTTTACCAAAGAAAACCTGTTATTCTGTTCTGACTTCCACCTGTAGAAATGATTATAATTGTGGAAAGTCTAGATTATTATCTTCTTTTTTTTTATAACAAAGCTACTTATTCAATGTAGATTAAAATCTTATTTTTGAATACATATACGTAGTATGTTGCCTAAAGTAGTAGAGACAAATCATCAAATCCTTATCAAATATTCAGATTGATCACATTTGACAGTTAACAGTACGTACAAATGACAAATAAACCCTTCTTTGCCTGGGAAAGCACTTACAAATGATTTTCAGAACTCTCATTGGTTTAGGGTTTCATTCAACCAGCAGACATAGAAATTGAATCATTACTCATTATAGGAAAGCTTTATGGCAGAGAAAATCATTGCAAAAGAATTTTGAAGCATTATGTTAGTACAATGCTTCTAATATGAGATTTAACTCTTGTAAGGGTTCCATTCCTTCCCCTGTGGCTATCGTGAAACATATTTGTATGAAACCTTAAAAAAGGATATCTTTTGTGCTTGATATTTCCCATTTTCATAACCAGCAGATGGTTCCACTGGCATTTTTAACCCCAAATTTCTTCCTTTTATTCTTATAAAAGCGCATTCATTAATCATAGAAGAAGTACAGAAAACCTTTTGAAAAAAATAATTGCCCGTTAAGTCAGAATTTCTCACTTTATTGTGGGTTGGTGTTATTGCAGTATATGTGTCATCGTCAGTTTTTAAGAGGGATAATCATGGATGGAGGCGAGAATAATCAGATTTGTCCTTGGTATCTAATCATGCATAGATACTTTGCACCTGACTAGTTTGTTATTAAAAAAAGGTTTGAAATCCCCTCTTGCCAATATGGAATGTACTTATTTACTTACAGTCAATAGTTTGTTCTTCTACACTTTTGAAATGGCTTTTGTCCAGATATTATTGCAGATGTTAAGATGTACATGTACTGTAGGATAAAATTGTATACATACGTGTATTTCATCCCGTAAGAGAATGAAATTATGTCTCCTTCTAGAATATGTAAAATCCAAATTTCTAAAAAATATTTCTTTCCTGTGGGGGTCCTGTGAAATGATATTTTTTTAATTAAAAGTTTGCTCTAGATGGTAAGGGGCTATTTTAAAAGTCCTATGAGTGCTTTTGTTTACTCATACCATAGGCATCCCCCCACACCTCATCTATTATGAATCTTGCTTGCTTTGTGACCAATGTCATATTTGTCAGTGTGTTAATAGGGAATAGTCTCTGTAATAAATCCCTTGGGCCAGTTTCTCTAAATAGTCATACATGTACCTTGGACATCCTGTAAAAAAATATATAAATACATGTGTTATAGATAATAGAATTAACACACATTTGAATGTGATGTCCATGAACTCTAATAGACTTATGATGGCCTTGAGAAACTGGCCCCCAAGTGTTACTAAGGAATATCAATTCTCCACATTGGGCCAGGCAGATGGGAAAGGACAATGGTCATGTATATAACTTCCTGCCAGGTATTTTTGGAGTGATACTAATTGTCATCATAGCAAACACACGCAAATGGCAAAGGTTGTGATTTTCATTTCCTATGTCACCGGAGGGCTTGTTATTGGGTGGATGTGAATTTTAACAGATGTTTACAGTAATGGCAAGGGTCCCAAGAAGCCGTAGGTACATCGTGATATTCATTTGGATAAACTTCTCAAGCTTTTTAAATTTTAGTTGCTTTCCTCTTTGTAAAGGCATTGAAGGAGAAACAAAAACAAAGGAAAAAGGAAAGTTATTCAAAGATTTATTTATGTTTCACCTTTTGTCTCAACACATATTTTTCATTTAAGTGGAAGCTGTAAAATAACAGATTATTATTATTTTATTTTTTTGAGGGGGGACTACAAGGGGTTGAGATTCAGTGTCACAGTTTTCAATCAAAATTGTAGAGGCACGTTCATGAGATGTCGAGAATGTGAATTTATGTTAAAACAGATGTCACGCGCAATATACACCTTTATGTAGGAAACCCAAGGCAAACTACCCGTACATGATCAAGTGATAACATTCATGGATGTTTTTCATTACCCTATATCTCTTCCTTGCACCCCTCTCTGACAAAATAGTATAAATGCCAAACATTACTTTACATTTCATCAACACATTTCAAGTTTATTTTACAGGCACTTAGGCTTACATGTTTCTGAAGGGCAATGACTTGGTTTTTTATTTTGTAAGACTTTTATTGTTTAAATCAGCTTAAAGACCCTATCCGATGAAAATACAACTTTTTATCAATGGAAAGCAGAATGAACATAGAATACAAATATAAAGGAATTCAAAATATTTTCCCTTTCAGTATTGCACAAAAGCGATTTAAACTCTTATTTTCCACAGCTCTCTAAATTACAGGTCAACAGGGGTCAAATTTGCCGCAGGTACATGTACAGTGACGACATAATATGTGCACCCGATTGGCTTGCCTATATAGCTGAGGCTATGAGCTGCGCTTAATTAATGCAAAGTCATTGTGAATATGCATACTCCACATACGATGATGTCATCAATTCGATAGCTAGTTTTTAGGTCGACAACTCCTGATTTTCAAAGCTTTAGATTTCGAGTTTTCAGAGAGCTGTTACTCGTCTGACAGGCACTAAAGTAGCATATAATTGGTATTTTTGTAATCTATGGCTTGTAAGCTTTCCTTTGATATATAATTCATTTATTTCATTTTTCACTTCCGACAGGGTCTTTAATGATGTTTGACAGCTTGAATTGATTTTCCACATCATTGGAAATGGATTAAGTCCTTGATTGTGAATGCTCTGGGTCGTTAAAACATCTACTGTTTTATGTTTTGGGATAATTATATTCTCGATTGTAATGGGGAAAATTAATCAGCCTCATCACTCCTAAAAAGTAAAAACAAGAATTATAGCCTTGAAATTATGACCATTGCAGTGATGGCCTTAGCCCTGAGTTTGTTCACATGTATGTAATCGTTTGTTCTATCAATCTTACAAAAACAAGTACTTTTTGAAAAAAAACAGAGGCATTGGTAAATGTATGTGTGTGTTTATATTTATTTGTTATTATTTTTTTTTTGGGGGGGGGGCTTGAAAACTGCACCTCCTCTGCTTTTACAAGCATGCATATATAAAGTCTGATAGAGAGATGCACATCCCCATGTGGTTCTGATGTATCACGCATATAAACTCTATAGGAGTCATTGACAACCACAACAGACAAGGACCTATCAAAGAATGGGAGAACACGAGGGGAAAAGAACGACAGAGAATTAAGAAGCAAATGGTGGAACACGTGCCCTTGTCACATAATGAAGTCTAACAAAGCAGCGAGGAGCACAAGCTAGGAAAAACAGAATCCTAGTTTCACCCCTCGGGCTGCTCCAGATGACTCACAGTGACTCCGCTCAACCAATCTCCACATTTTTCTCTCATTTTTTGCCCCCTCAGTGGGGAAAAGCGGAGGAAATGAGTTGTATAACTGTGAAACACATCACCTCTTTTGTGGGGTCAATATTTTGACAGGCATTTTGTGTGTAGATATTAGATGGAATGCCTGTAGATGGCCCTTGGGATGTGATGTGATGATCTAGTTTGAAGGTTTTGAAAGGGCACAACACTCTTTCTTTACGATGATTCAGAACTGATGCATTCGTATGGCCAACTATGCCTTGATAACAAGGAGCACAAAGGGAGAACTTGGGAGATGTGTAAAAATGAGAACTGTCATAGACCTTGAATGATCATAATATCCAGTCCATATTCTATACGATAATATATGAAGGCCGTCTTAAATTAGGGCATTTGAAACACTGTCTTAAAAACATAGCATTGAAAAAGTTGCAGTATTTGTGTTGGCCTAAATTCTTGAAAAGGACATACTCATGGATATTGTCATCATAATACAAGGTTAAATCGTTGTAGGAAATGTTTCAGCCTGAATTTTAAAGGGATATTTACTCCTAGACTATGTTGTATTTCTGAAAATTTGACAAAATACAATGGAACCTCAAGAGTTTACTCATTAGGACCAATGACATTTTCCTTTCACATATTGACATCTTGTCTCATCAGCGAGGTAGTTTGGATGTGTATATTACATGGAATGCCTGTAGATACAGCCCTTGGGATGTGATGTGATGTGATGATCTAGTTGGAAGGTTTGGAAAGGGCACAACACTCTTTCTTTACGATGATTCAGGACCGATGCACTCGTCTTTTAATATTAAAGATGACATGAGGGAACTTGGGAGATGAGTAAGAGAGAGAATTATCATGGACCTTGTATGAGCAGAATATCCATTCCAGAATCATGAAGTAGGTATTTGAAAAGACTTGTAGGCATACATGTATTTGTTTTTGGCTCAAATATTTGTAAAACAAAAGACTTTCAGCATACAAATGGATATTCCCTTTGGTAATAAATATAGGTCAAATCAATCTAACAAATGTACTTCTTTTTTTATACTTGAAGGGCTATTAGTATTTACCATTGAGCCCTTCACCGTTTCTTGTGGCATTAATATTGTCACATTACTTTGATATTTTCAATTACAATGTACTATCTGTGTACATGTAAGCCTACGTATCCCTTGTTTTACATGCACCTTCTGTGCACTCGGAGTAGTCCAAGCCTCCTACATCACAATGTCCGGCGGGTATGATGAATGATGTAAACACATCACAGTGTAATAACAAACATGGTACAGCTGGGTCATTAGATTAAATACTGTAGGCAATACATTTTAATAACATGTTTACTGAAATACACAAAATGTGAAGTACCACCAGGGCTTCGTTCATTATCATCATCATCATTGCATCAGAAACACTTTGAAAATCTACTGGTACGTACACAACTGTACATGTATGAATTCATTTACATCAAATGGTTAATCTTAAAATGTAGGAAAACTCTATTTTATCTCTGATTTCTCTATATTGTATAGTTTAATTTCTACTGTAGTTGAAATAAATAAGACAGAATAGAGGCTAAGCATGATCTGCTGCACTGCAAACATTTTGTAAAGAGGGGTCTGGAAACTCAAGTCCAAGGATATAAAAGTGAGTTGTCGGACTTGTGTCATTTGTTATACTGACAACCTAGAGGATGGTAGCTAAAATACAAATTACATGTACCAGTACTAAATATTGAACCCCTATTCCAACTTCGGGTACCGAGTGCCAGAACGACATAATTGATATTTTACCAAATGGAGGAGTTGACTCCCTTCTTGCTCTCAGCACATTACATGTACCGATACATGTTCATACCGGTATGTTAAGCCTACACAGAGGGTTGAGACATCACTGATCTATATGACAATTGTACATGACACATTGAAAATGAAATATATTTATAAACAAAAATTAATACGATATTTGAGATCCACTATTTCAAACAGACAAGGGGCAAAGGGAATTAAACAATACATGTACTGGTATGCAAAAATTATGACCTCCATGCAGTACTATCATACTTTAGTGAAGTGAAAAACTGCATGTACTTCAATGCATTTGAGAACAGGCAGTATACAGTTGAAATTACACTGAAATAATTTAAGAGCAAACGCAAAATTGCGAAAGAATTTGACACCTATCGCTACAGGTACTGAATAATGGATGTAGTATGTCAGCACACTAATTCAGGCACGCTTGGTTTTTACATGCTGAAGAGGGTAGGAGTATTCCCATTAGATAGCCTCGTTATAGTGCCATCTCCAAAGTACCTATCGCAAATTGTTTGTTGAGGGCCAGAAGGGCACAAACTCCTGTACTTAAACAGAGACTTTATACCCTTCTGGCTCTCAAAGGACTATATTGCCTCATCAATCTGGTCAGGTGATCAGTTTCACTTCGTAATGAACAATGCATACACCGCCCTACGTCACTGCCGAAACCAACCAGCAATATATATTTGGTAACGAGGTAATTGCTTTCACATGTGTGCAAAACCCTATTAGGATCCGGTGTAATAATTTTATCAGGAAATTACATGTATAATTCAATTTTATGATATCCGAAGGCCAGTATAATTGAGTGCATGTACATGTATTTAATGTAGGTGGGGGCCTTCTAAACATTTGACAGAATTAATCTCCACTATTGCATCAAGTCACAAAATTTTACAAATTAAATTATTTCAGCGTGACTTTTCCAAGACCCTAATTTGACCAAAAACTTCCTGTTTAGAGGCTAACCCTATATCTCAAATTATTTGCAAATATAACATAGCCTACAGGATTACATGGTCATGCACAATGGTAGTATAAATAGTCATAGTCATGTATACAAAATACTTTATTACTAGTATACCGGAAACTTAATATGGATAATCAAATATTCAGTATTCAGAGCTCAATTTTCACAGCTCCTATTTTAAGCATAATTAGCAACTTGATACAGTTCTTTTGTAAACCACTTAAAATACATCTTTCTCTGTTTCATTGGTAAGTTATAGATTTTTTTAAATGCTTTTGGAGTTTAAATGTCTGATTCAGGTTACCGGTAGGACACATATTGGGTATTTCTTGTAATAAAATTTGTCTGTAAGCATTTTTTTCCTGTAGACTTTGATACCAGGATTCCCCGGTATTACTTTTTCATCTGTAATGGTGCTCAATCAAAGATTGTACTATTTAAGAAAAAGATATTTTGTTCCCCAAATATGTATATATATATATGGAAAACATCATTTATTTAAAGGTATTGGCATTATTTTTTTATTTTTTTTGGAGCACGATTAAATCAGACTTTTGAGTCTCCACTATTCATTGTAAATGATGTTTCAGAATATTTCATTAATTTCAATTCAACTGTTTTAGGATTACAAAACTCAGGGAAATGACAATGTATAGCATGGAATTTATTCCAACTCTATGAAAAAATGTTGGGGCTCTTTTATGACTAGATGACTTTTTTATGAGCCCCTGTGCATTTTATTTCACTGTTTCAAAACTTTAAACAAGTGTTGCAACAAGCTAACTTCATGTTATCTTATTCCATCATTTGTAATATCATTTCCAATACTTATCCAAAAAAATGCAAAATGTTCAACAATCTAATGGAGTATGACAATCAATTACAATAAAACCAAACACAGGTATACTTTTCGATTACAGTATCTGTTTTTCCCTCTAGTATTTAATTTCATTATTTCAGTAAACCATCTGCACAAAAAATCACAGAATTATCCTGCCTGAAATCTGACGGGAACAAAATGTAAGATTAATTTACCCGATAATTCAAATGTCATAGTTACTTTGCTGCGGTATTTGCACTTCAATGTTAAATCAAACCTCATTGAAGAGGACAAAGAGATAGCTGCATAGTTCGACATGAAGATCTACCCATTATGCGTAGAATATTAGTTCCGGTATTTGACCACCTTGGACTCCAGTCCCGTTTGTGCTCTCAGGAGAGCACTGAAACTGGAAAGTAACCTCATTGCTGGTACTTTCCGTCAGGCCTTCTTGTCCAAAATAACTTAATTCGCTTCCACAAAGCGTTGCACTTGCTGTGTAGTACACATGGGGCTCAACCTGGACGGGATGTGGGAATGTGACCGCAAACGTGGTACTGGATCCATCTGAAAAGAACTTGGTGTGATTCTCCGCAAGGCTCTTCCCTCCTCGCTTGAGTTCTATTTTCACCTTGTACTCTGCACCACCGGAGCTGGAGCCGTACAACCCAAAGCCGGCAATGAATATCCGCCTGTCAACTGCAAACTGGATACTGTCACACCTACCCCTGTAACGCCACTGGTTACTCCTGTAGGCAGATGACTGAAAGCGATGGACAGTACAGGTTCGCAGTCCTGCTCGCTGCTTGCAAGGAAAGCGTAGCTTGGGCCTACTGTCTGCCGTGTAGTGAAGAAATATGTCTGTGGTTTCTTCAAGAGTGATGACACCACTGCAAGCAACATTGTTGGCAAACTCCTTGAGAGGCATAGTAGGGATGCGGATAAGATAGAGAGCAGAACCAAGAACCTTTCGAAGGCTGTTTGGAGTCACCACCAAGTCCTGCCTGGAGCACTCTGCATCTGCCCATCGCATGGCCGCATGAAAGAGGACAAGTTCCTTGACATTCAGGGTCTCCCGCTTCAAGATACACTCGAGGGTATCCTGGTCAACATCCACAAAGCTGTCAGACCCCAATGCTACTTCAGCCTGGGCATCAATTACCTCCCAACATCGCTGCATGAGGTCTGGTTCCTCAAACAAGTGACTCTGACTCAACAGGACACATGCGTTACGTGCGCTCAAACTTCGCTCCAAGTACTCGACACATGACCTGGCCAGATGAGGTACAAGATATTTCTTTGCAGCATAGAGGGTATCCAAAACATTCTCCGGGGTTAAGTCTATCTCATCACAGTACATGTATCTGCAAGGGAAGAAAAAAATTGATATTTTAAAATGTATTTCAAATGATTGGCTATGATCATATATTTTTCATTATTAAAATGTCAAATCTCATGAAATAAAATCCATCTCATGTTTTATGTATTGTGACAAGCAAAGTGTGAAAAAATTGTTGAATCCTGTGTCTTTACAATGTGATACAAGACATTTCTTTCTGGGTAGTTAATCAACACAAATTAATGTGACTAATTACTTACTTGAGTAGGGTAAGAAAGGCCTCTGGCTCTACGTCAGGTGTGACAATTTCTGAAGTGTTCTCTGCCAAGTCTCCAAAAAACATTGCAAAGAAAACTGAACTCCCAGTTGCAAGCACATACTTATGAGCAGGTATTCTTTGAGCAGCATTCTTTGGTCCGACCAAGAATGTAACATCGCTCATCAGTTCATTGTTGAACATCACCGCGTTCCTGTCTCGCACGGTCACCCCACGATGCCAGTTATCGCAGGACCACAGGGACGGAGACGACGATATCGACGTTGATACCGAGGATGCTATAGTAGGACTATCTGGTTGTATAACATCCAGTGTCTCGCTATTGACAGAACAATGGTTACTGTCCAGGAGATTCTGGTATGGCTCTGCAGAGTTGGAAACCTGACTGGCAAGGAAACTGGATCGTCTGTGGCTAGTGCGCTGTTGAATTTGCTGCTCCACGTCATCCTTCTCGGCTCCTGGGTTTTGATTGTTCATTTCCATCTTCCTTCGTAATTTTCGCTTGATTCTACAGAAGGTGTGCACTACTTTCCAGAGTTTGGTGAGCCTGAGTTTTGGAAAGGGCATCTAAGATGATTGTGAAGAACAGACCAAGGACAGCATGGCTTATTACAATTTCTTCAGTTCTGTTGATAATCCAATCATTGCGATGATATTGTTGTCCAATTATCATTCATGTAATCTGAAAGAAAATGTTAAAACAAATAGAAAATGATCAGTTCTCAGAAATCAAAATCTTTTTGTTTAAAACTCAACAGTACATGTAAATTATGTCTCCTTTAGTGATTGTACTTTAATCATTAAAGGAACTCTATATACATGCATGGCAAGAGACCTGTAAAACAAGTAGTCACCAAAGGCAAAAAGCCAGCTGCATGCTGCATAATGTAACTACATGTGAAATAACTAGCTGTAGGACTAGTACTAGGCATTAAAAACAAACCGAAGAGAAAGACCAGCTCAAACCCTTAAAATAGACATGGGCAAGAAAAGAATATCGGTTTAATACATTATACCGAACACCGAAGGTCAAATACACTTTATCATGAAGCCTGCGATATTATGATATTATGACTCTGAGCAAGATTGTTTACATGACAGTTGTTCAACAATGCTATATAATATATTCCCCAAATCTAGAATTGATTTACATGATGGAGACTGTAATCTTTCAAAAAAACGAAATCAGAGAAGAAAGAGAATATAGATCCATATCTTTTTAAGGACGATCCGTAGCTGAGTATAGAATACCAATGTCAATATTTTTAGAAAACAAATGAATATACATGTAGACCTAGGCAATGGCATATATGCAGGCATATATGCAGGCATATATGCAGGCATAAACATCAATTATCATTTAATTTATTTATCGATAGTGCAACCAAAATCATGATTAATATTATCTGATTCGTGGGGATCGTCATCACATTCGATTTTCCTTTGAGAAAATGTTAAAGTATACTCACACATCCCATTACAATCGGGAGCTCATTCCAATGAAAAACAACTCGTTAGAATCAGAATGATTATATTGTTGGATGATGTCCAAACGAGAGTAGTAGAAGCCACCCATATACATGTACCACGTACCGTACCCCCTGCGCCTGCAATGTATTCAGTACATACTAGATCAGCTCGGCTCAGCGTAGTGTGTTGATCCTGTGGCCGGTTTACAATATACAGGGCACTGTGCCAGCGCGCGCTCTCTTCACTACATGAGCCCAAGGACCAGCTACACACAAACAAGACACACACAACAAAATTTGTCCAGCAGTACACAACTAGCTAGCTAGCTCGCCCAGCAAAACAACTCACACAGCTGTGCAATCAACAAGGCCCTGTGTGTCATATGATAACAAAGAATGCCCAGGGGACCGTTATTATAGGTGAGTCAGTGATGTGCGGCTAGCCAAAAGCAACTCAAAAGTTTTGATTGTATAATCCTGGAGCGAATTACAGGCTTTGTACTGTCACGACCAACTACCGAAACCCAAATCAGAACAAAAGACAGATTTAAATAATACCAAGGCATAACATTATGGACTCGAAGATTATGAGGGGAAGGGCGGAGGGCACAGATTTCGCGCATGTGGTGGGGTTTGGTCCAGTTGGTCGAAACTAGAAGAAAAAAAAACATGCATAGGTGAGAGATACAAAAATTAGATAGCCAAACAAAGGATGTACTGTGCCTTCGCCCCTTCCCAGGTGCGTTGATAGGCCATTGAGAACTGGGGGCGAGGTGCTCAGAATTAGAAAATTTCCAGTGCTCAGTGGTGGAGTGTCGGGCCGACAGCCGAATATATTTTACTTTGATAGGCAAGACAAGGGAAAGAAAAAAAAATCATAAACAGATGTCACATTTGTTAACCAGGGTGGAGTGTCGGGCCGACAGCCGAATATATTTTACTTTGATAGGCAAGACAAGGGAAAGAAAAAAAAATCATAAACAGATGTCACATTTGCTAACCAGGGTAAACAAAAATAGTAGTCATCCGATTCTAAATTTAGCCGACACAGATTCCAAAATCGTCCAAACGAGAAAACAAAAAGGTTGCCTCGATGTTTTCCATTTTCTGAGAAGGCTTTAAAGATCAAAAATAATGTAAATCAAAAGACGGGTGTCGCGACTCGTAAACAAACCCATGCATCTCCTTTAGCCACGCCCCTGCGCCCACTCTCTCTAGATACTCTTCGCGGGAAATGGTCAAACTGTCAGTTAAATCATCAAATTAAATTTCGAAGAAAACAAAAAAAAAAGTGAGTGGAATATATGCCCTTGCAGGGTGATCAAAAAATGAGCATGATAATTATCTGTATATTTTCATGTTGTATCGATATCAAAATAGTTGACTCTGAATCTCAAAAAATATACGTTATCATGTGATATAAGTCTTCCTTTTTCTATTTTCTTTGTGATTATTCTTTGTGAAATATTATTCAGCTTAAATATAATTCAATACAAATATAGAGTCTTGAGAGTGAGTCAGTACCCGAGTACTTCACCGAGTCCGGCAGTTTGGTTTCAATATTGACTTTTAATTTAGTCTGGAAAAGATAATTTGTAGTATAAGATAATGATCAATGACAGGCCGTAGACTGGCCCGAGGGCAAATAAAACTGTTTTTAGATCTCAATTGAAAATGGTATAGATTGCGATTTGCGACATCACCATAATGATGTTGTCGCGGGTGCCTGCGTGCCATGCGATGTAGCGTATGCCTGTTATGCCGACAATTTTTCCTTTGCGTTTCATAGTCTGGACAAAATTTTCATAGAACTTGGAGAGCCAAGCCAAATAACTGCTGTTTGACAACATTATAGTAACAAAGGAAATCTGTCGGTAACTACAAAGACGACAAAGGGAGAAGATGAAAATCTGATAAGAAGAAGATTGCGTCCAGAGAAGAACCCAAATTAAAATCGTATTTGCAGATGACCGGATGTAAATTACCAGTTTTTTGTCAACACGTTTTTATTACCATGTTAGGTCCATGGTGGAATTAATGGGGAATTCCCTCAACTCACCTCCGTGAAAATAACTTACTGCAGATCAGTTTCAACCTTTTTTCTGTCGTAAGATGACGTGCGTTCTGGATAAAACATGTGATTGACTTTCCCTAAGCACTGCTAAGGAAGTGGTCTTGTGACGTCCCTGTAAATTGCATAATGCCCAAGAGGAGATATAACAAAATTTAAAAAATCGAAACAATAATGCGCGCGGAAATGCTAGTCTTCCTAAAAATCACCAAACTTCCCGTCCTTTGTTTTCGTCACCGATTAGATAGGAGTAGGAAGGATGTCGGAGAGATGATCAGTTTGGAACAATGATCCGATTACAACTGTGTTGTCCGGACTTTTTGTTTTTCTTATTTCGATTTCAGTCATCCTCTCCACTCACCCTTGACGTAACCCCTCCCCGGAAAGAAATTGAGTTACATACCGATCCCCAAACAAACTACTAAACTAGGGATAACATCGAAAAGTGAAAGTGCACATCTACCATTATAAGTGAATGTATTGAGTGATTTGAGCAGCGAGCATGATAACATTTTCAATTTTTGGTTGGCCTTTTTTCTTCTTCTTCGTTTGAAGATATTCTTGATATTCCCAGTTCACCTTCCAAAACTGTCTTTTCTCGTTTCATTTAATACCATTTTTGTTTTCAAGCATATTTGATGGTATATTTGGTCGAATATATTCTGCTTTATGATGTGTGTTGTAATTATGATTCAGGAAATAGATTATGTAGAAACAAAGACGAAATCACAAAACTGGAATAATTCTTCTCCTTATATACATATATATCGAAGGCAAATTTCGCAAACTGCAACTTGGTTGTTGCCCGCTTTATTTTGGCGACAGTGTCTGAAAACTCGGCACGTCGAAAAAAACGTTTCGTTCCGAAGTTCGTATTTGGAATGATGGGTAACAGTTTGTTTATTTCGTGGAGACAATGAGAAACAACGTCCCCCACCCACACCAAAACAAAAAAAGAAAAGAAAAGAAAAAGAAATCTGAACGAAACAAAATAAAAAGTTCAAAAAGAAAACCTTTGAACATTTCCGTTTATGTCATCGTGAACATAAACAAAATCGACCGTACTTCGTGCACATCTAATTCTGTCCCAGGAAAAGAACGCAAACAAAATATTTTTCAAACTGATTTTCGTCATAATCTAAGGCAACTTCACAAACGGCAACCCCTTGTTAGATGCAGAACATAAACAAAATAAGTAGTTCCGAAATATTTCGCGCATGATTTTCGGTTCTTGATAGCTAGGCCTAAGCACACAGAAGATCGTGATTTTCTTATAGCATATTATTTAGGCCAAATAACAAAAAAAACACATGTTAAGCGTCCTGCCTTAAAAAAAAAGGGAGGGGGAGGCCCCTTTTTTCTTCTTCTTCGAAATGGCCGCTCGGTACATTTTCCCTGACGTCCATCCAGTCGGGCTATTTTACCAAGATGGCCGCCAGAATTTGTTGTTGTTTTTGTCTCGCCTGCGTAGCAAAAAGCGAGACATAGGCGCCGCTTTTCCGGTGACGGCGGCGACGGCGTCAACATCAAAACTTAACCTAAGGTTAAGTTTTTGAATTGTTAATATAATTTTGAAAGTATAAGGTCCTATTAAATGAAACTTGGACTAAAGGGTTATCAAGTATCCCCAATCATGTGAGGAAAATTTCAGGTCACAAAGTCAAGGTCAAAGGTCATTTCAGGTCAACAAACTTAGACTATGTTGTGGCATCATCATCAAAAACTTAACCTGAGGTTAAGTTTTTGAATTTGTAATATAATTTTGAAAGTATAAGTTCTTATTCAATGAAACTTAGACTAAAGGGTTATCAAGTATCCCCAATCATGTGAGTAGAATTTCAGCCCACTAGGTCAAGGTCAAAGGTCATTTCAGGTCAACAAACTTAACTATGTTGTGGCATCAGGCTAAGATTTTTTAATTGTTATCATAATTTTGAAAGTATACATTCCTATTCCATGTAACTTGAACATAAGGGTTATCAAGTATCACCAATCATGTTATTAGTCTTTAGGTGACAAAGTAAAGGTCAAATGTCATTTCAGGTCTGGAAACTTAGACTTTGTTGTGGCATCAACATCAAGATTTTGAAATTTTAGCATAATTTCAAAAGTGTTTGTTCAAATTCCATGAAACTTGTACCCAAGGGCTATCAAGTATCACTAATCATGTGACACAAATTCCAGGTCACAAAGTCAAGGTCAAAGGTCATTTTAGGTCAGTAGACTTGGATTATGTTATCAAAATTTAATATGAGAATTAATAAATAAATTGTTGTTATTTTTCATATTTCATGAAAGTAAATATTCGAATCATTCGAGTACTTTCCCATGAATATTCTAATAGTAATTTTAGTATTCGATCCCAGGCCTAGTATGTACATGATCAGTTACAGCTAGGTGACAATATTGATGTTTGGATAATATATATTGGAGTATATCTCATAATAATGTTCTCATTATGCTAATGAGACGTGATGTGATGTAGATGGGTTCTACCTTCCAATTGTTTTTACACAAAGTGCTGAAAAATCCTCTTTTCTTAAAAAGTTTATTAGATAACTTTATTTGTAAATTACTGACAAGCATTGAAACATTTGTAGTCTTACCCATACACTAAATCTCATTATATTGTATTCTTATGATACAGTAAATAATTATTCTGATGATTCGTAATCAATATTCACTTCAAAATGCTTATTATATTCAGAGGATTTCATTTTCGGGGGTCTGCAAATGGGCCACCCCGCCTATAAAAATAATGTCTCAACCTCAACTTTTCATCCTATCGAATTGCGTAATGCCGAATTGCGTAATGCAGGCGAGACCGCCGAGAGCGTTTCACTTGTTTTAATTCAGAAGAAGATCATTTTAGCAGTATGTCTTTCATGTTTTTTCATTAAAAAAAAGAAAGAAAAAAAAAAGCAGGCGGCCTCAAAAAAGGAAGCGAGCGGGGACGCTAAACATGATTTTTTTTTTGTTGGCCTTATGTACTATTTGTTCGATAGTTAAAATGTAAGGTTTCAAAAATGTCGTTGTAATTCGTGCACCTTTGGATTTTCCTGCTGTCGTCCTGGACATCTTTCGACGAATCCATCATGAGTACAAGTTCACCGACATCCCATTTAATTGCGTGGTAATCATAACATACCGGTACGTGTTGCAATGGGATCACGGTGAACTTGTACTTATGACGGTTTCGTGAAACGCTCCCCTGGAACATAAAATAAAGACAATCAATGTATAATTTTGTATTGATTTTTTTAATAGCTCATATTAAGCACTTCCGGAAATTCTCACTACTGTCGGATAGTTATCACATACTGCCGCCAAAGAGATGTCTTGATTTTAATCCCATTCATGTCTCCCCCTACTTTATCGATTTGTTCTTAAGCCTATTTGACTTGTTGAGTGCACCTTTTAACCTATCATCCCTTCAGAGTTTGAATAGGATTATGACGGGTAGCGTCGGGGTGAATTATAGGGGGGATGTGGTTTCTCTTGAGTTCATTAAAGAGGGTTTGTTTTCCGCGGTGGTCTCCCCATTAGGTCCATGGTCTCCCTAACTGTTTTTTCTTCAGAAGTTTGGAACAGGTGAAATGGACCAGAAAGACGGGATGGCTATTATTAGACAATCTGTTTGGCCTCGATGTCCGCTTTATGGATCCATGTTTATTCGAACAGCGTCTTTGAAAGGTCAAATACGTATATTTAGTTGTGCTGACCATATGAAACTGATTTAAAAGGTATCATGTTATGCCGATGATTGAAACCGCTAACGAGGTACCTATGGTAAAATAAAACTTATGATTCTGGCGAAAGAACAGCGATGAGGCTCTTGAATATTTTATCAATGTTGACAAAAAAGACATAAAACTCTGATAGAATTCACACCCTAAATATCGCTTGATTTTGATCTCAAATTTTGTTTTGGGTGTACGAGAATAACCAAAGCATTTTTTTTCTCTCGCTCTTATGCAAAGGCAGGAATTCTCACTCTAAATAACTTTATTTTGATGGCATTTCTTTTTGTGTGTGTGTGTGTACGAGATTGATCATAACATTTATTATCCCCTCGGCGAGGGGATATAGAAACGCTGCCGTCCGTCCGTCCGTACAAATCTGGTTTCCGATCGACAACTTTAGTAATGTTTTAACGGATTTTAATGAAATTTGATATGAAGGTACATGGTATCAAAACACAGCTTAAGTTCGATTTCAGAGTATGTAGGTCAAAGGTCAAATGTCATAGCTCATTCAATATGCAAAAAAAGCTAATTATTCGAAAATTTGGATTCAGTTCGATAACTTTAGTAATGTTTGACGGATTTAAATGAAATTCGATATGAAGGTACATGGTATCAAAATACAGCCTAAGTTTGCTTTCGGAGTATGTAGTTCAAAGGTCATAGGCCATTAAATATGCGAAAATATATATTTATATATGCAAAAATGTGGTTTTTATTCAATAACGTAAGTAATATTGTTGAGTATGTACGTCAAAGGTCATAGCTCATTAAATATGCAAAAAAATTCTACATATAGGCCGTTTTTACCCGGCAAAAGGAATGCTACACTTTGCGTTGACTTGTTTTTCTTTCTTCTTCAAATTTTCCTTTCATATTGAAGGGCAGTAAGGTGTTCAGTAATTTTGTCACGGATATTGTTCATACATGTATAAATATGGTCAAATGTCAGAGATTAAAGGTCAGCTGAGGTCTACTATTCATGCAAAAATCTATTACAAAAGTTTAGATGAAGATGATGAAAACTACAGGCTGTAACCCTCACTCTTTAAAGTCAAAGGTCATTTTGGTTCATTTAACTTCAGTTTTTTTTAAAATTATTTTCATGCATACTTTTTAACAATTTTTTTCTTAACAACTGTCAAGCTTGTCAGAGGATTGCCCAACACATCAACAACCAATGAATTAAAAATGAATTTCATCCACAAAGATGCCAGAATAGTAGGTGATTTATATGGTTGGTAACCAGGGGTTACATGCATCAATTGAAAAATATTAGTAAACAGGTCTATCGTGTGACCTTTGTTGAGGGTCTGTCTGAGCTCAGACATGTCATGATCGCAACCTCTTCAGACATGAGGTAAAAGGTCATCTTAGGGTCACTGAGGCCTTTGTTTTTTTAATAGGCACAAGAATTGGCTTCCTCCATTCCTCCATTCCGACAGAAATAAAATAGTGTTTCAGCATTCACTAAAATGTTGATGATTTGATTAATAAGGCTGTGGCCAATATTGTTGTTTTGAGATTATGTCAGAGGTCATCTTAGGGTCAATTATTTTGACATCATTTTTTTTTTTTTTTTTTTTAAATATGCATCTTGGCTTACACTTTCACAACAGATATAAAATGATTGCATTCAGTAACATTTGCAAATGTTGATGATTTTATTAAAGGCTGCTGCCAATTGATGTGTTGCTTTGATGTTTATGTCAGAGGTAATCTTGGGGTCAATTATTTTTATGTGAGGTCAAGTTAAAAAGGAAAATATGCATATAACTTGCTACCCTACTATTCAGAAATGAAATTAATAGATTATTTAGTATTCACTAGATGATGAATTTCAAAGTCTTCTAATCAAGAGTCATTTGAGTTTCTGATTGTATTTTCTTAAGTTTTTGTTTTCTTTTACAGTGTTATGATTTGTTTCTGCATCTGACTTACAATGAAATAGCTTTCATAATTGATATACAATATTGTGGCAGAGAGGAATATGTTCATGAATGCTTCATCAATGATGTAGGCCACTCAGCTCTAACTTGTCGGTTCCTATCATTATATTTTATCTCCACAGATCCATGTTTGTTCATCCAGAGGTTTGCTCACAAGCTAGAGTTTGATGAAAGGACAGACGTGGTGTGTGAGACGGCATTAAGACTGGTAGCTAGAATGAAAAGAGACTGGATGCATACAGGCAGAAGACCATCTGGTTTATGTGGTGCAGGTACGTACTGTCTGGGAATTTTGTGACATGTGCTCTGATGATATTTACAAGGGCTCCACACTAACCTTTTTGGAAGGTGTCATGGATAGAAATTTTTACAATCAGTATGCATAAGCCCTATGTAAAGAGTTTTACTTTAAAGAATTTGGGGGTCCAGACTTACATTTTGGGCCCACGTGTCCTTGGCCCCTGTTACCGTTGAGCCATGCACTCACTCTGGTGAATATTTATATGCAGTCATATCTAAAACTAATCAAATTTCTAACTTCAACCCAAGATCTAACCTAACAAAATATGATTGCAACCTAAAGTATGAAGAATATGTTCATCACCAAATAGTCACATGTAACACTTTCTGTATGCTAGTGAAAAACATGTTTTTAGAGTTCTCATATAGTTTTATGTTTCATTAAATTTTATTATTCACTGTTCAGATGCTGGTTGTTACACCTGTTCCTTGAAATTGTCATGTGTTAATGCTTCTATTTCTGCTGCTTACAGCTTTGCTAGTCGCTGCCAGGATGCACAATTTCAGCAGGACCCAGAAAGATGTCATCAAAGTGGTCAAAGTGTGTGATGCTACTCTCAGGAAAAGGTAAATTCAAGTAAAGAATAATCAATGAAGTTGTATGTCTAGACAAAAAATGTTTGGGGAAAACTTGGAATCATACAGTTATAGTGTATTTGTTTTGATCGACAGATAATTTCAGCAGATTTTGTTCGTTTGTTGGGTCAAAGTTTGAAGATAATTTAATGGATATTTACATGGTCTATTATTATATGGATCACACAACCTTTGTTCGTGCATTTTGAAACCTTTGCATTGATGGTGTGAAGCAAATATATCCAATCTGATAAAATTGTAAGATTATGGATTGGAAAATGTTATTTCTTACTTACATAACTTTGATATATAATATGTCTTTTGTAAAGATAGACCTATCTAAAAACCTGTTTCCATGGATTTTATTACAATGCCAAATTTTAACAAACTTACTGTAGTCTTTCCTGTAATCATCTGTATAACACAAGGAATTTGTATTTCATTAAAATGTTTATTATTGGTATTCATTGACTACTGTTACCCTAGCTATAGCTGGAGATATTGGCAGTACTCTATGCTTTGTATCATCAGGAAAAAGTGCTTCGTAAATCCAAATATTTTCATATTTAAAACTGGTTGTTTTTTGCCCAGGTTATCTGAGTTTGAGGAGACACCCTCTGGCAAGCTGACCATCGATGAGTTTCACAAGATAGACCTGGAGGAAGAGCAGGATCCACCATCATTTACGAGGGGAAGGAGAAACGCAAAACTTGCACAGGTATTAATATCGCATGTACAATACTTGTGTAATAACTTATAACAATTGTAAATATGTTTTGTTGTTTGTAATCTCATACCCCTAGTGGGGTTTTAATGGAGTCAGTCAATGTTATCATATCATATATACCCAGGGGTGTTTGTAAATAGAGTCTAGCTGAGTTAGTACACATGTAGCTACATGTATTTAACAATGTTCTTTCAAGTGCTATATTTTGTTTGCGCTGTTTGCCTGATCGATAACATTTGATAATTCTAGGAAATCTCTCTGATATTGAAGTGTTTGTACAAACAATTGTAAATAATGGGGTCCATAATGAAATGAACCTTCTATAATGTTGCATATTGGAATAAGGAATGAGGAAATGCTTGTATGATATTGGTAAGTGATTTTTTTTTTTTTGTAGGCATGATCATTGTGTTGCTAATCTAGTTAAAATCAATTATTAGAGATACAACTTTTTAGATTAACATTATAACATTAGGAGCCAGAGCAATATAACACTGAGTTCCCATAGGCAATCTTTTTATTCAGATCGTCATATCTCAGCCAATACTTAACCTATTCAATTGGTTTTCGACATTTGGACATTATTTTTGATGCTCTTTCGGAAAATGAAGAAAAAATTGAGAAATTCCAAAAATAGATTTTTGATGATGTCACACTTCACCACTCTATTTGGTTTAACCAGTAACATATACATGTCCTTTACCTAGAAAACAACCAACAATTTCTCCTTTCTCCTTTGCTTCATTATCAAAGTCACTGGACAAATATAAAAATTATCATTTAGCAACATTATTTCAACCCTTTGAGCAAAGTTTTTACTTCTGTATTTTCAAGAACAGTTTAGCATTGTATAATCTTGATGAATAAGACACAATGGGTGGTATTCTCGAAAGCGGACTAACTTTAGTCCATGGTTTCATCCTCCGACTAAGTATGGAATGCCAAGTGTCCATATGAATATATTTTTGAATAATTTGATATGTCCCTAAATTACCATGATAACATAATCGTTTCATAGTTATATTGTTGTAAATAAATGTTATTACAGAATATTTCATTAATGAAAACATTTTATTTTAATTCAGTGACAGATTAAATTATTAAAAAACATATTCATATGGACACTTTGCATTCCTTTGAGCAGAGTTGTTATTTCTGTATTTTCAAAACAGTTTAGCATTGTATAATCTTGATGAATAAGACACAATGGGTGGTATTCTCGAAAGCGGACTAACTTTAGTCCATGGTTTCATCCTCCGACTAAGTATGGAATGCCAAGTGTCCATATGAATATATTTTTGAATAATTTGATATGTCCCTAAATTACCATGATAACATAATCGTTTCATAGTTATATTGTTGTAAATAAATGTTATTACAGAATATTTCTTTAATGAAAACATTTTATTTTAATTCAGTGACAGATTAAATTATTCAAAAACATATTCATATGGACACTTTGCATTCCTTTGAGCAGAGTTGTTATTTCTGTATTTTCAAAACAGTTTAGCATTGTATAATCTTGATGAATAAGACACAATGGGTGGTATTCTCGAAAGCGGACTAACTTTAGTCCATGGTTTCATCCTCCGACTAAGTATGGAATGCCAAGTGTCCATATGAATATATTTTTGAACAATTTGATATGTCCCTAAATTACCATGATAACATAATTATTTAATAGTTATATTGTTGTAAATAACTGTTATCACAAAATATTTCTTTAATAAAAACATTTCATTTTAATTTAGTGACAAATTAAATTATTCAAAAACATATTCATATGGACACTTTGCATTCCATACTCAAGTTAGTCGGAGGATTAAACCATGGACTAAAGTTAGTCCGCTTACGAGAATACCACCCTATGTTTTTTCTTGATTTTCTGATACTGTCCTCAGTTGGAAGAGCTGAGCAAGAAACAGGTGCGAGAGTTAGAAGGAGAGATTGCTACTATACAGAACGAGATTGAGAGCGCTCTCCATAAAAAAGTACCGGGTGAGTGCCTGTTATTCTTTTCAGGAATATATTTTTACGACCCAGTAATCCTGTTTGTATTTTAAGCATAGTACCATCACCTCCCGTTTTTGCTTCAAATTATCTGAAAGACAGTTTCGGTATCATTTAGCCGACAATTTAGGTGCATTACATCCTACATGTAGATCCTTAAAGTATGGTCCTGCCTCTATGTAATGAGCCCATTGCTTGCACAATAAGATAACCAATTAATTCATTGTTACTAATTATTAACAAGTAGTTTGTCATAACATGCCAGGGCTACGATGTAGTTCTGATATTCAGTATTCAAACTGAAATTTCAAAAGAACATTTAAAGTTTTATGCAAAATACGAATATACAGTCTCTGTGTTGGTTTACAGTATCAATTTCAGGAATATGGGTTTCCTTAACAAAATGCTAATTTTCAGCCATTGGAATACTAAGATATTCTTTGAGACATGGAAGCTCTGATATGTTTAAACTTTTAAGGCAATTTGTGTGTCACAAGAGTTTATCAACCTGGACATTGTCACTTCATTCTGAAGGACTTTCTGCACAACAGTAGAAAGTGAAAGTGATAATTTTCACCTTGATTTCAGGAATATTTGAACAGGAAGGAACAGCTTAACCTTTGGTTATTGCTACTGTTTGTGCAGTTACATTCAAGTATTGCAGTAGGATTAATGTCTGGCTAAGTAATTAAAGCTTGTAGGAAGTAAAATCTGCAGAATTCCCAGGATTTTATTCTCCGTTATGACAAATTTGAACCCAACCTTGCTTTAGAATTTCATCCTGCCCATTACTTGTTATCTTTTTCTTGCAAAAGAGTCATGTGAGCATTACACTTGTTGTATAAATAGAAATATTGATAATATAGAAAGGTCATCATTTTGACCAAATTTCTTGATTAAAACTGAGGGATCAGTTTGAAAAGTTTTTCTCCAGTTTTGAGTAGGGTAAACAGTCACACTTGCAGTAAACTTTTATTTGTAGATGTTTGCAACAATCTAATTACATGTACAAGCAAAATAGCTGTAGTTCGATATTATACTGCATGCATGATGATTAGTGAATATAATCAGTAATTATGCTTGTGGTTTTATCAAACTTACAAATTTCAGTTTCACATTCTATTTCATGTTCTCTATAACTGAGAGCTTGTATTGAAAACTACAGATTTTAAAATTTAAATAAGCATGCCAGTAATTCTTATTAATAATACCAAACATGTGTTGGAAAGTGTCGTGGTCGAGTGGATACGTCAACGGACTGTCCATCTTAAGGTCCGCGGTGCGAGTCCCGCCGCGGCTCTAATGTCCTTTGGCAAGACATTGATCTACATTGCCACACTCAACCCAGGTGATGTAAATGGGTACCTGGCAGGAATTAATTCCTTGAAATGCTAGAGCGCCGCAGTGGCTGCCTTGCTAAAGCCAGGGTAATAATCGGGGCAGCGCCAGGAGCGTCAAAACGTGACGGACATGTGCGCTATATAAGAAGCCACCATTATTATTATTATTATTATTATTATTATCATGTCACAGTTTTCTCATGTTGCAGCACAGGCACCAATGCAGATTCTCTGAACATTCCAATATGGCACCATGACACTGAGTTTTATTCTGACTTGCTCTCTTGTTTCCAGATGCAGCATCAGCGTTAGGAAGTGTACCGGAAGAAGACGATAGCAATGCTGATGGTGCTGAACCTTGCGAAGAAAACATAGAACTTCTCAAGCGCTTGGAAGGTGACAGTGTTAGAACTCTAATCGAGAACGAAGTTAATCCTCATAAACAGTCACAAGAAGTTATTGAAACTGGTGAAAATGCAGACTCACCATCAAAGAGTATTGTAAATGTAGATACCGGAGGAGGAGGAGATGGACAAGAAGGAGGGGAGAAAGGAAGGGAAGATGGGGAAAGTGGAGTAGGAGTAGGAGGAGATGAACGAGGAGGAGGGGAGAAAGGAGGGGGAGATGGGGAAAGTGGAGTAGGAGAAGGAGGAGGAGAGAAAGGAGGGGAAGATGGGGAAAGTGGAGTAGGAGAAGGAGGAGATGCCACATCGACAGAGAAATCACTGCCCTCAGAAGATGTTATTAAAACCTTGCTGGGACCTGCGGTATGGAGTGATGAAGACAAGGGCCTGGGACCATCAACATTATCGTTAGGACTTGAAAACATCATCAAAGAGGCTGCTATGCCAGAAGAAAAAAGTAAGTTTTGTTAATCTTCTATTTTTTTATATTCCTAATTGCTCTTTTCAAAGGATATTCATACATTCTAAAAATGAAAACTTGATTTTTTTTTTTGGTCAACTCTTAAGATAATATGCCAATGGAAATATAACAAATTGCCATAAACTTGATAGTTAATAATCAAACGTACCAAATTGATTTTTATATTATATTCACAGTCACAATTGATTTCTCTCGCTTTTACTTTATAGTGTAATACATACTATAGTTTTGCACTTTTATATTTTTTTCTTCAATCATTAAATTTCTATTTTGAAGGTCCAATTACAGATGATTTTTTATAGTGTAATATATACTATAGTTTTTCACTTTTATATTTTTTTCTTCAATCATTAAATTTCTATTTTGAAGGTCCAATTACAGATGATTTTTTATAGTGTAATACATACTATAGTTTTTCACTTATATATTTTTTTTCTTCAATCATTAAATTTCTATTTTGAAGGTCCAATTACAGATGATTTTTTATAGTGTAATACATACTATAGTTTTTCACTTTTATATTTTTTTCTTCAATCATTAAATTTCTATTTTGAAGGTCCAGATACAGATGATGGAGAGTTGGATTTAACCGGCATAGATGAAAAGGAAATAGAACTAGTAAGTATATCATTACTGTGGTAAATCTCTTTTTAAGTATAATGCCTTGGTATACTCTCGATCTACCCATTACGGTTGAGCGTTGAATAAAGTGAAACTGGCTCCAATTGGTGAAGTGGATGTTTTTTATTCATTATGTGGTCATTGTGTTCATGACAAATGAGTTGACCAGTATCTATCATTGGTTTTTTAATGACATAGCTTTAAAAAAATAGCTGCAGATGTACGTGTACTTCACTCAAAATAGTAACTCTTTCTGATCAATTATAGCCATTTAATATATATAATCCATACATTATGATGATGTCTGAGATAAAATAAGCTGTTAATTATACTTGACTCAGAGTAGTAAGATATCCAGCAAGATGATATACTTCATTACCATCTATGACATAATCATAACAGTAAAGACTACATGTTGGACTTCCTTCAGTACAGTCAGCCTCATTTACACAATATCATGTTACTCCAACATAAAGTCAATAATAAAAAGATAGATTTATTATACTATCTAATAATGATATAAAGTTCTTAATTTAGTAATGACTTTCCTTTAAATTCTATATGTAACAGTGTATTTTGAGTGAAAAAGAAGTGATCATCAAAACCACTCTGTGGATGAAGGAGAATGGAGAATACATGAAGCTTCTTGAAGGTAAGTTTGAGATTCACTTAAATGTCTTTGACTACAGGTATTAAAGATAAAGGCCAGTTCTGGTCATGCAATTGCATTCTGAAAGAAACGCTGTGGAATCGATCAGAAAAGGTGGATCATCTAGCATATAAGTATTGGTGTGTACTGCAAGGTTCTGAAATCATCAAAATGATAAGAAATTTGGCCCGGTCTTGGTAAAGTTACAAGCACTGTACACAGAAAGATGTATATGGGACTGAGCGACCACGTGCGCGAACTCTATTTGGTCCCAATAGATATAATAATTTACCAAATATATTAATTAGTAGGCGGTTTCCCGACTTTCCCGGCAAAATTTGTATCATCACGTATTAGTCAAAACATATTCTTTCACATGATTGGTAATGAGAGCTTCCATTTCATTTTGTTGAGAGAGGGGCGTTTCCAAAACTGGTCTTTACCTTTAAGGACACGAGACAGAAAGAATTGTATTAGATATGACAAAGTACATGGCAGCGTTTTTTTTGTGTGTGTATTATGCTTCTCATTTCTGTATCATATAACACAGAGCTCAGTGAATATGTATAGGATCTTTGTTGCATGCGTTTACACATATTGTTAAAAACGCTGCAGTTTACCGCCTCATATCTGAACATGCCTCTAGAGTTGCCAGGGAAATCTTCTTGCAAAATTTGTAAAAGTTTATAATTTCCTTGATTTGTCCTTTGCAAAGGTTTTTGTTTTTGGATGGTTTAGAAGTTTCCTTGTACATTGTATGTGCAGATTACTGAATGTTGAGATATACTGGATGTATATATCAAATGTAAAATTGCTTTTATCAAGCCCATGTGGAGAATGAATGAAGTTATGTAGGCAGATTATTGCTTCTTATTATTTTAATATCTTTTTTGAAAGGTTATTTCTAACTTTCATTGGTGTTAGGGGGAAGAGGCAGTAGGGCTAAGGTTATCTAAGAATGATCACAAGTTGCTCTTTGCAGATGAGAGATATAAGATGAAGACATGAAAGTTAGAGCAAATAATTTTGTTGGAGAGGCTTGTGAACTCATCTTTCCTTTACATCTGTTATATCCAATTTTCTTTGATTTAATCGTTTTCAGAAAAGGAGCTGAGATTACGAAAAGAAAGAGAACTGCTGGGATTGAAACCTGACCAACCAAAGAAGGTGAGTTTTATCATGTCCTTTTTAATAAAATTAAAAATGAAAGATGGAGTAAAGTTCCGTGGAAAAAGTTGAGGTGTAAAACTAAGGCATATGTGATTCATTGCTCTGCAGAAAAAAAACGTCTCTTGAATCTTGATATATTTTATTTCATAACAGAAGCGGAAAAACACGAAGAAGCCCCCAATCCAGGCCAACACTGCTGGCGAGGCCATCGAGAAACTCCTCGTAGAGAAGAAGATATCCAGCAAGATAAATTACGATGTTTTACGAGATCTCACCCAGCCCAGCCCATCCAACAAACCCAGCCAACCCTCAGAACCAACAGAGACCCCGCCCTCAGTCAACCTCAGTACACCATTCAGGGTGGGAGGTGTCAGCCAGGGTGCACAGTTGATGAGGGCCGGGAGTCTGGGCGGAGTGAAGCGACTCAGGCAGGGCATAACTCCTACGAGACCGACTGTCAGAGAGGTTTTTAAATCTATGTTAATTCACAGTAGTGTAAAGGCAAACATATATTTCTCATTCAATATTTCCATTAAAAATATTGATTAACATTTTCAGATAAAAATCAAAGTGGTATAAGTTGTGCATGCATCTGTCTTTGATGCTGTAAGAAAGCTCATTACAAAGTTATAAGCAATAAATGTTACCTTTGAGTGAAGTGAATTAAAATCTGTCATTGATCTTTTTTTCTTTACATGTACTGCTTAATGACTGTCTGTATCTGCGTCTTTTATTCAGGGACCTGCTCAGAAGACAGCAAAATTAGAGACCAAAGAGGAGAAAAACCCCAACCCCTTCACTATACCGCAGCCTAAAGCCCCCGATGACATAGTGGTAGAGTCTGGTCCTGTACAGTACGATCCAGAGGATGGACCCCACCATGAGGATGAAGGGGAGGATGAGTATTATGATGAAGAGGATGAGGATCATCTTCAGAGTGCTGCTCAGTTGATGGGACATAGAGGTAAGTTGAGAAAATCTGTGGTACAGTTTTGATTTTTACGAAGACACACTTAATTAAAAGTCTTAATTCGATTCGCCAATTCACTATTAATTGCTGTCAATATGCTTCTTCCTTGAATGCCTATAATACTCTTTGTGTGAGTTTCTGTTCAATAATCAGATCGCACGTGGTGTAGGTGAGTTGCTGCAATTGTTTCAGCTGTAAATATTTGTTCAGACAAAATCAGGAAATCATTTTGGTAATGCAAAAGTCAAAAGAAGGTTTGTATATTACCAAACTGGAGACCCCTTTGATTTAGTGTTAATGAACATTGGCATAAAAGGAGCCAATATCAACATTGCTTCCTCTTATTCATTTAACATTGATTTCCTTTTCTTTTCCTCTCCCATACAATACCTGCAGGTGATGATGATTATCAAGATAACTATGAAATGGACGACTTGGAGTAGGCACCAGAGAGAAACCTACAAATTCTTTGACATACCTCCGATATCTTGACACATTTCCAGTGCTACATGGGAAAGAAGTCTGAAAAAAAGAATCTGCATAAACACCTTGCGTTATCTGTGATTTGATGTTTTCTAAGAGAATCTATATTGAATGATTATTAATGATGGACAGATGTTATCATATATGTATTGATCTTGAAATAGCATCAAGTGTGCTACAATAAAATGTCCTTATTAAATGTAGTCGGCACTCTGGTTGAGAGACTTTCCACAGACTCCATTGTAATGATGATTGTTGCCAATTTGGGAATGTCATTGCTTATGGTTTGAAGAAGTCTGAAAACAGAGGCCAAATGTAGCCGTGAATGACCATTGCATAACAGACGAGTTGCAATGTAATAGTACATGTAGTACTTGCCACATTAACATTAACAATTGGTACTCTGTAGACTGGTAATAAATAATCATCTTATTCCACTGACAATAAAAGGATATTTGTCCACCCCTTCCTAATATGTGTTTATACAGTGAAACCTGTCTATAAAGACCACCCAAGGGAGACAAGAACAGTGGTCTTTATAGGCAGGTGGTCTTTATGTACAGGTTTCTTAAGTACATGTTTCAATGAGAAACTATTTTCAAGGGGAACAAAAAATGTGGTCGTTGTAGACAGGTGATCTCTAAAGCAGGTTTTGCTGTATAAAATTGATGTTCTAAACATTGCATACATACAATGTTGTTAAAGATATTGTTTGACCATTATTTAAACCTATGGGTTAGAATAATTTATATATTTTAATTGTCTTCTATGCACAGTATCATCATTTGGCAAGTGCCCAAAGACAGTACATATACCGGGTATTTTTATAACATAATAAATAACAAAAATGTTGATATACATGCTTTGCCAAATATTAGTGCTATATTCCTGTCATCATGAAATGAAAACTATTTGAATGAAACAAACAAAACCTCAAGATATTAATAGTGTAAGAATTTCATTTTTTAATGTTCATCACTTTGCCTCCAGCAAATTGGCTCTCCAGAAGGAAATAGACATGGATAAAAAATAGGTACTTTTCATTTTTTCTTGTATACATAAAAAATTGAACTGAATGTAGTACAAAGACTGTTCTTCTTAGAAGAGCAAGATATGAATCAATTTGGCAACAAACCCATTAAAGTAATCAACTCTACAGACTGGAATTGAATTGAATAACTAGATTAATTATCTTTGAGCAATCTTAACGAAGATGAATCCTTGCATTAACATCTTTCAATGCACAATATACAATATTCTGTTCAGGCAGAATGTTTACAAAGAGATATTTACCAGGTAACATCAGTATAAATTGTCTGCTAAGAGCCAGAAATGCTCATAATCTCATATACTTAAACAGAGAATCAATGCTTTTTATGCTCTCAACAGGGAATACATATATACAAGTGTATTTCATTTTATTGTCTAATTTCCTCTCTTTCCAAGACAGTTGATGTTATATTATGAAAGATTATTTGATTTAAATTCCTACAGAAAAAAATACTTTATTGCCAGTTTGGCTATTATTTAACAATAAAAAGAAGCATTTGCTGCTCCCAGTACTCAACAATTATCTAGAATATTTATTTGGTGTTGTCAGAAAGCTTTTCAAAACTAAAGAAAATGAGGACAATTCAAATGGTAGAGTGAATTTTGTTCCCATTATTTCTTTAGTAATGTGTTTAAGCTTCCCCAGGAGGGGAGTTGATGTAAAACATGTTTTATATGCAAATGACCAGTTTAATTTTGAATTTCAATATGGCAATCATTTTCTTTCTTTACCAGGTAATGTTCCGGTAATGTTGAAGTGATAGCGCATATCTATGAAATTAATCTTACCTATTTAGAGTTCTATCACAAATACAATTGTTACTTTCAATATAAATAAGGACATTCCATATACATTGTATTCTGAAATATTAAATTTGAAAGAAATACATGAGCAAATAAAGTTCCTCATTTAATTATGAATGCTGGAGATAAAACATAGTCATACCATTTATACATCATATACAACTATGAAGTTTTCATAATCTCACCATAAGTCCATTCATATTTGTGATGCAGGGTATTTGTCTTCACCTAATATTTTGTACATATGTGTATTATGTAAATGAGATATTTGTGGAGTTATGTATGAAAATGCAAAATAAAAAGGAAACGTGTAAATGAACATTGTGTACTTGTGATCATTGTATAGAGATTCACACACCATAACACCATACAACTTGTGAAATCAGTCATCTTCACCTCATGTTTTGTACATATGTATATTATGAATCAGATATTTCTTATTTTATTTTTATGTAAATCAGCTATTTCTTATTTTAGCTACAACTAAAAGCACTAAAATAGTAACCAGTATTTACTATTAAATAAAATGCAATGAGGTTTTAAAGATATTATAGCACTATAGCTTCGCTAATATTCTTTGTAAACTACTGCTATCCTTACATTTGAAATTATTTTCTTGGAAGCCTGACCTTTGCTCTTTGACCTTCTATGGCTTTTACCTCTCTGCAGAATTGCAATTCATGGACATGTATTTTACCATTTATTTTGGGACTGATGTTTGTTGTTTCTGCTGCTTATTGAAGTAACCAGAGCAGAAAGATACTAAAATGGTTCTCTCTCTTTCTCCCACCCCCACCTTTTCCCCCTCTCTCTCTTCCCCTCTCTCTCTCTCTCTCTCTATCTCACCCTCCCCATTACTCTTGTGAAAGATGTACAATGACCCCAAAAATTGAATAATTATTACAGTAGGATTCACACAGGTAACAGCTTCCAATACGATTTAAAAACCTCTTTGATAATTCAAAGTTAATCTATCGCTTAACCAATACTATTCAAGTATGGGTAAATTATACATGGGTAAACTTGCTATATCAACATTGATGTTTACATTGCCTCCAGTGTTTGGTTTCTTACCACTCCACTTTGGAGTCTGTTTGAACTGCAAAATAATCCAACTTCTTTGTACTCCTTTAGATTTTTTTTGTTCTCTCTCTCTCTTCTGCTTATCTGGCCATGCTCTCTGGCTTCAATTGGAAGTTTATTTTCAGTTTGACTACTGAAACTGACGTTCATGCATTCTTCTGCAAAATGTATGCCCTGTTTCCTAAGGCATGATCTTATTAACAGCAGCTGCATTTCAGTGCTATACTCTTCATTGCACACACAAATAGTCTCTATTCAGTTAAACAATCCTTCCTTGGATATTACTTACCCAGGGAATATGATAATATTGTTTACCAAGGGAAACCTCATCGGCATCAATGCTGTTCTTTCTGAGCACCCTATTTATGACTTCATCATTCTCAATTTCCCAGCTTGCTCTCCCTCACTAAATCCTTCTATCTCATTACTTTCCTGTAGCCTTTCATCCCACTTATATCTCTAATCTTTCTTCTCCTTATCTGTTGATTTAATCTCATCATCTTAACAATGGCTTGATTCCATCTTAACAGAAATACTTCATTAAAATCACTTTCCTTGAGAATGCATGTATCATCACTCGTGAGTCATCCCTCCGCACGATGAAAACTATTACAATCATTACCTTCCTTCAACCTTTCATCCTTGTCCATCACTAAAAGTATGGAAATTAAAGTTGAACCTTATCATTCTTTTCCTAATCTGTCGATTTAATCTCATCATCTTTAGATTGGCTTCTTGACAGAAATAATTGATTCTTATTCATTTCCTTGAGGATGCTTGTATCACCACGCTTCCCTTGACAAGACGACAAGTCTTTCCTTCTTCCTCTTTCCTTCTGTTACTCCTCCCTCTGTCTCCTCTTCTATAACACAACTCTCTGCTTCTTGATGTGATCTAACACCATCTCCTTGGAGAGCTTGTTGGGGTCCTGCCTCATCTCTTGCTGGTCATGAACTTTGACCCCTTCCTCCCAGGCCCACAGCAACCGATGGATTCGACATGCTCTGAAAATAATATAATAATGGGTATTCCAAATAACATATATATTGGTCTTGAAATGTGACTCCTTTTGTCCAGGCCCAAAGAAACCGAGGGAATTTGATACGCTTTTAAAATAAACTGACTCTTTAACCTAGCTTTTCAATTCATGGGTTTGACAAGACTTAATTTATTCATACCGGTACTTACATTTCTGGAGCAGAAGAACGTGTGGTCAGTGAACATAATATGATCTCAGTCATAACCATGAAATTTACAGGTGTGAACATTAAAACAATCCCATCATTGAAATGATAATCAAAACAAATTAATGCAAAGGATATGACAATTACAATTACAATCTTATGAAAATACTGCCACATGGTGATGATAATAATGGAAACACAGAATAAGGCAGATGCCAGTTTTTACGATAACACATTATGAGATGGAGCAATAAGAACTCACTTGAACGAGGCAATGCTCTCTGGGGGATACTCAAACACCGACTTGCGATTGCTCATGTTGAAGAAATACAACCTCCTCTGAGTCCTACTCCATTGCACTGTCCATGGATCTGCATATAATAAACATTGAAATTTTCATGATGTAACCGATACAATCAACATCAATGAGAGTACATTCAAGTAACTTGATTGTAAAGACTTTCAAGAAATCAGCTCAGGGGACTGAGATTTCAATACACTACTGTATCGCCTATGGAAATCATGTTCAGATTATGTAGTATGTCTTAGTGATGTTTGGACATATCAAGAAGTAATGCACAAGGCCACTGAATTTGACGTACATTATGTTTTTTGCATCATGTTGAATATGATTATGTACTGGGAGCCCCCCAAAAAAAAAGAGGAAAAAACAAACACACTTAGAATTGCAAGTTAGTTACATATCATGCAAATAAATAGTTGCTGATGTAGTGTTCCTGATACTGTAGTAATACAGTTGTGAAAATCAAAATTTCCAGGGGGTATGATGCCTTGGTTGTCAAAACGTAGTCTCATAACCGGGAGGTCAAAGATTTGAAACCAATTTGATTTGATAGTGCCCTTTCGTAAGGCAATTAATCCTCAATTACCAAGTCCTTGTATATTTCCCTAGTTGCTCATCTAAAAGCACATACTTGCTTTCTTAGCAGTTGCATACCGGTAGACTCTTTAAAAAGAATCCTTAAATCACCAATTTCTCATGCTTTGTTTCCCAGTAAGTAATATAGCTAGAGATTGTCTTACCATTGCATGTCTTGATGAAGAAGATTCCCTGCGGCATGTAATGCCTGCCATTATCTGTCCTGTAACACAGTCTTCTTTGCCTTCCTCCACCCTTCACCACTAGCATCACCAGTCTGAAGGACAATGACAAGGGCACCAAATCAAAAATTGGTTTCATTTTCATCTAACATGCATTTCTGATAGAGTTGAACTCCTCGTAATCATGATCACAGTTTTGTGTGAATGTTGGATAACTATTCCCCTAATATGCAATAAAAAGTGAATGTGTGCACTCATATAAGACTTGGCTAAACACATTAAAGCCTGTCTGCACTACTGCGCTACTTGTGCCCTCTATATAGCAAACAATACCTAAGCGGTACCCATTGGTCCCCCATGATCCCCTTTTTCTTATGTTAATTGAGAGCTGATTTGATGAGATAACCACCTGTCAGTGACCATGCAGGGAGGTATAATCCTTCCTGGCCAAACTAGTGCAGACAGGCTTTAAATGCCTTTACAAAAAACAAGGAAAACAACTTCTTAAGTCATAGACATTCCCTGATGTATAAAGTAAAGAATGATAAAATATTTTACGTCTTTGTAAATTTCAGCCAAGCAAATGGAAAATTGATTAAGCACGAATCTCCCAACTCTTGTGGATCAATGAAACCTTTAATACATAACAAACAAGGGACAGTCACGTCATGACAGATCATCAGATATCATAAAAAGCAAACACTTTTATCATTTTAATTTCCTTATTACAAAAAAAGAGCATAATGTGACATAACAGAGGGGGAAGTTTGCTAACAGGGTGAAATAATCTCAGCTCGGTGATCTCAACCATCACATAACTCACCTATCCATTATCTCTGAGACATCCTGACATCTGAAGACCTCTTTGACCCTCAGTGGCGTCAGGTCAGATCTCGTAGGTCGATTCACTGCTTTGACAAACAAACCAATCCTTTGGACTCTGCAAGTATAAATGAAGAATTCCACTTAAACCGCTGTTGACAAGGTCACTGGGACCCAGTAGATTATTCAGATCATTCGATACACCCATCAGAGTAGAATAATATATGTTCCCCTATACTGCATATTTGTTCTGGAATGCTTGTTTTCAAGAAATCGTGTTTAGTGATTATTTTTGGAAACTCTGAATATACATGTACATGAAAAAGCTAGTCTTAAAAGTGTGTCATTATTTGGCCTATAAAGATATAAATTCAGTCAATACAGACAATAGATCATCTGAAATAACCCATAAACTTTAAAGATGACTGACAGGTAGTTTGCAAATCTTTATGTTTGATCAGTTCACAACCTGTTAACAACAAAAAATAAGTGTTTCTAATTCAAGTCTAGAATAGCAAAGAAGCTGCACTACACATCATCAAATCTTCAAAAGGAAAACATTATCACAGAGAAATTAACCTAGTCATTTAATCTTTTTTTTCTTCGAATTTTGACAACTTTTGCAACTTCCACTTTTCTGAAGGTTAAAGATTTAAAAACATTTCACTCTGCAAATCTCATTCAATAACGACGTTTAAGATATCAAGATTTTTCTATCGTTAATTCTAGCGACCCTTTGCAGAGATCTAAACTGACTGCTATACATGTACTTACCTCTCTGAGTACGGTAATGAATGTACATCCTGACCTGCTAACCACATAGCATCAATGATATGAGCTGTTAACAGTCTCCTCTGACCAGGGCCCTATACACAGTTAATGACATGGCAGGTAGTCAAACAGTAGGTAAACACATCATTCATGGGAGATTGGATTTGGGGAGATATGTTTAATAGGGAGCTAACCACATAGCATCAATGATTTGAGCTGTTCACATTCTTCTCTGACCTAGGCCCTGAACAGTAAAGGTCAACATACAGGAGATAAGATTTAAGGATGTTTGTTAGGGAGATGTGAGTTGGTCTACCGGTAGTGGTCTGCTCTCTAGACTTTCATTCAATGACACTGACTCAGACATGAATCTGTGTTTGAATTAGATCTAAATACAATGTGTCTTGAAACTGCTCTACAAGTCTTTAGTGACAGGACACTGCCAGGGGGGGGGGGATGCTACAAGGATGTGGTACCAATGTCTCCCAAATTACAAGAAACATACTTATATGCATGGCATGTATCAATGCACTTCGGACATTTCAAATTTTAAAAAAATATATACATCCACAGCATATCTTTGCAATATATTCTAACTGATGCATGTTTTTCAAATCAACAACTTTGGTGAGCAATTTCAGTGCTTATGTAAAAGTGTAATTTGTTTCTCAATTTAAAATTTGTGTTTGTCCTCACCTCTCCTTTGAGTTCCTCAAGAAGTTCTGCTTCAAACAGGGTGTCTCCTGGAAGCCGTAGCTTACACTTGTCTAGCTTCCTCCACCTAGGGGGTTGGTTCTTCCCATCCCAGAAGAATACATTAGATCTCTGTCAGAAAATAATGGGGTAGATTAAGAAGCAAAAATTCTTGACAGGATTGATGTAGCTTACATCAAGCTAGCTTTCTCCTTCTCGGTAATTGGTAATTCCCAAAATAATACATAAGACATCTACAAGAAAATAATGGGTTAGATAAAAAAGTAAAAATGCTCATAGGAAAGATGCGCTGTATAAACCTGTTTAGCTTCCTTAGCCTTGGAGGATAGTTCTTCTCATCCCAGAAGAATACAAGAGATTTCTACAAAAAACCAAGACATGGTACTTGCAATTAAATGAATTTTCTGCCAGAATAGTTGTGGTTTAAATCTGTTAGTTTCCTCCATTGGGATAAAGAGGGCAAGATGGGGGGGCTAATCAGACACTTCTCATCTTAAAAATAACTTGTAGGATCTCTACATGAACAAAAGGTGATATGTGAAAAAACATTTCCTATCGGAAACTTTGTGTAAAATTGCAACCGAGGGTGAGAGTGAAAAAACAATTACCGTACACAAACAATTTACAGGTGGATACAAAGTAGGATGTCGACTTAGAGTTATTTCCAAAGTTTTAATATATTTTTTTTTTGTAAGAGTAATGGAAGTATTCATGAATGTTTTTTTTTTATATAAGTAAACCCTGTGAACCTGGTATAGAATGATTCAATATATATCCCAGTAGAATTAGCACAGCACTTTGTTTCATAGTATCCCAATTTTTTTTTTGCAATTGGTATTAATGTCTGTCAAAGCTGGTACAATAGAAAGGAATATTATACTTGACACTGAAAGGAAAGAATTTTTTTCTATTATGACCTACCCCAATACCAAGAACAAAGTAGCGCTCTCCTGCAGACACTGTACAGCGATAGTCATACACACTCTTGATTTTTTGAGCAAAGTTCTCCTTGTCCAATGGCATGGCATTCCTGCAGAAGTAACCACAGTCACCTTGATCCTCCTATCAAAAAGAAAAGCATCCCCAAATTCTAAATTCTTATTCCTGTCTTGTTACAACTTTCTCAAGTTCATGTGCACATGTTTTTGTGTGAAATGGAAGCATGCGGCCATAACTGAATGTCAAGCATCATCAGTAGAATGCGATCCCTACAGGAAATTTTTTTTTGGCACTATAAGTCTTCCAAGGGTTTGCAGCAATGGCTTACAACCCCCTGTTTTTCATGACCATGATAGCCTCGAACAATGCATACGTATAGGTGTTATGTAGATCACAGAAAACGAATATGGGGCTTTTTTCAAGTCTAAATGCCCTACATCAAAACATGTCCTACAAATCTTTGGTTCTAATAACCTACCCCTTTTCTTACAGTGAGTTTCCCATAAGCATCTACATGAAAATGATAATGTCAAAGCTTTTTTGAGTTAATTTTGACAAAAAGTGCAACCCATCTATTGCACCATCTACAAATGCATCTAGGCTATGGCTATGTCTGTAGGCAGTGTGTGGACATAGAAAGGGAGTGACGACCCTTGCCTCTGGAGTCAAGGGAGCGGATGGGGTCAATCTCTGCCTCAACTGTATTCAGGTTATACCATTTAAAAGTCATGGGTTTGGAATGGATTAGGGACCCTTATTGGAATGAAATTAACAAGGGCTATGAAGTAGCTCCACAGAATTGCATTGGCTGGAGTAAATACATGCATTATGCCAGGGCAAGTTTGACGTTTAAATTTACACCACAATAAAGTTGACACATGCATGCTCAAAAATAAAAGTATCGTGTTTAACATGACTACATACCTGGCAAAGTTCACTGAATTTAGTAGCTGTATCTGGGACTTTAGGAGCTGCTCTTGATCTTCCAGGTATCTAAAGGAAAGCAAAAATAATTCTTCATATTAAACAGAACATCAAAATGTCACTGTAATATTGCCTTCGCTCGATTCCTTTGGGTTTTCTGAATAAACGAACAGGAGTATAAAACGTTACAATACAGGGATGAATCTTGAGGTTCATCTTTATTTCACAATCAATGTCTTTGATACTTAAATACAGTCACCAGCAAAACCATTTCCCTTTTAATAATTCATAGTTGGCAGATCTACAGATCAGTACGGGTACAGTCGGGCACTCCTGCCCTCCACGAGGTCCTAAGGTCACACCTCTGACAAGTAAGAGCAACCCTTAGCCACCCAAACCAGGGATATGGTGAAACTGCTGAGCAACATCAGTAACAGCAGTGGAAGACCTCAACTTAATTAGACAATAAAAACAAATCTTTTGTTCTTTGTTCTTGTATAGTTCACATCACACTATGATACATCATCCCTCTTCACTTTTAAAGAGCCTTGAAAATTATTACCCTAGGTATTAGGAATAATCCTAGACCTACACATAGTTCAAGTAGAGATTTATGTCCTAACAAAGAACGTAAGTCCTGTGGTAAGGATTTGAATCCTAAACCTTGTGAGCACCTCTACAATGTTAAATGGCAATTGTGTTGGTAGTCCATGGAGTAGGAATGATCTTTACGAGAAGGAAGCTGAACTTACCCCCCAGAGTGCTAGACATTCGTCCCTCATCCTCTTCTGTTCCATCTCAATCAGATCTGAGTTCTGTACATAGGCCTGGATCTTGGCAAGACCTTGGGTTTGAGTTTCAGCTTGCCTGAATATACAACAATTATTCATTTTAGTTTCATTAAATTCAACTCTTTGTGGAATGAATGAAATAAAAACAGTGAATACAGTGAAAATTGAGGGTTGAGACTATTCACTCAATTGGCTGTTGACCTTGAAAAGATTACCCCATATTCAAACTCGACCGAGGACTTCAAAAGATGAGCATATAGTATGAAGTTATTGAGAGTGCACTGCATTGCCTGACCAATGGACAGACAGGATTGAGTCCTTCAAAATGACCAGGGACAATTTCAATACTGAAAGTGAATCATTAGTACATTGTGACTCATCACTGTACCTTTCATTCTGTTCTATGATGTAGTCCATGAACGCTTCGTCTGCTCGTAGCACACCGAGAGGAACACTCTCAAGCACATCCTCTTTGCTTGGTTTCAGCATGTTCAAGGTCATATTCAGGTCAAAGAGGAAATCATGCGTCGGGTCAGTTCCCGACCTACGACCCTTGCAGATCACATATCTAAATAAGAAATATTATACTCATTTTATTAACATAAACATAATTTGTATGACAGGGGTTTTTCACTGCCGCAAGAAGATCTTGATACTAAACTCCTACCTGAGACAAAGTGGCAAGGCAGCAACCTTGAGATCACTGAGGGGCAATAGTTTAAATCATAGCATACCAAATAAGCAGTAAATATTTGTTTTAGGCTCATGTGTACATGGAGTTGCGTAAAATCTGAATGTTTCCTAAAATTGTGGGTATGCCCCCTGTCAACAATGCTTGAGAAAATTATAATAATGATAATAACAACAACAACAATAATAATAATATCAATAATGTTAATAATGATGATAATAATAATAACAGAGACTGTTAGTTATAAAGTGCTCAGCCAATTGCAACATAACCAACCAAAATGCTTACCATATTATTATTACCCCAGGCACTGGATTCAATGATTCTTTACTTCACAGTGCACAGTGTCACTCGCATTTTTGGAGATAGTGGAAAATCAATATTGGTCATGACTGTCTATTTGAAGTGACACTGGGTAAGAGCTTTGATGAGGTATCGCCTCTCTGAATCAACAGCTTTTTCAGTATTTGTGCTTAGAAGCAAGGGACCCTGAAGCTAGGCTTTGAACAAAGATACTGACCTTTCTGAATTTGCTGGTCTGCTTGTGACAGGTTTGAAGATGGAGACTTGTTCAAATGACCGGTACAGGACATAGATCAGACCGATGCTGAATGGTGTGAACAGGTCAAAGGTCTTACACACAAAGTGACCACCTGACATGGGAGATTGAAAGAAATTGAAAGAGAGTGAAACAAACTTTAAATAAAGGATTATCATAATGAACAAACAAATGTTTAGATTATGATCAGGACAAAAGCTTCTTTTACTGCGAGGTTTAAATGATGTCCTACAGAGCACAGCTCCTGATAGAAATAGTGAGGAGAAAGAACAGCAATAGTAACTTCTTTACCATTTTACCATTTAGAATAAAAACAGTATTATAGTAAGGACTTTTAATAATCTCTGAAACACTGGCATCATAAAACATGGAAATATATTGAGTTGAAACCACTGCATATATTTGGTGTTTGTTTCTGTATAGGGATGGATTTTACAGGTACCTCCTAAACCAATTCATCACTCTGTCCTTAAAAATATTGGATAGCATGGGGGAAAAAAATGTTCAGGAGTTGAAGCTGAATTATGAGACAGTCCTATATATGACATGATTCTTACAAGAGTTTAATAATGGCTAAGAACCAAAGGGTATGTACATTACAATACCTTCTCTAACTATTGACAAGGCAACCAAGAACTGACATAGCAACAGTTGTTTATTGAGAATCTCCTGGATATTCTCCTGACCTTCCACAGAGAAACCCTAGTGAAGAAAAAAAAAGGCCAAACAAGGGTGAAAATTCAAATGTCATTCACGTGGGCTACCTTGAAGCTTACTGTTTTCATTTTGTTAAGATTTTGTACAATACAACCCATTGCTAGAAATCGTATTCAACAGTGGCCCTCTTTTCATTAACAGGGCATTTTAAAGACGATACAGATGTCCTATTGTGGAGGTGCTGTAGTATAGTGCTTCCTTCACTTGACTCTCAATCCAAGTGTTGAGGGTTCGAATCTCAGCCTGGCACTTATTTCCTTTAGCAAGATATTAATCCACATTTGCCACTGTCCACCCAGGTGTAAATGGGTACCTGTCAATCGCTGGGATAATAATAATTATTGCAGGGCCTTCAGGATGAGCAGCTTTGAAGCTGATGAGGCTGCCGTGAGTAGTGAAAATTATTATTTTATCAATTACTCTTAAATTCTTGGAATACTGTAGAAATTTCAGAAAGATGATCCAAAGACTCAATCCCATCATTGCACATACAGAAGCTTATCTGCCCCTATGTCATTTTCATAAACACACATGCAAAACTTTGGATTAGAGCCTTTTATTGATGATCAAAGTTGAAATTATTGACGTAATCCATGTACTAAATATGAAATATATAACGAAATTCTCACCCCATCTGCCATGACGAAATGGACACCTTTCCCATCCGTGTGCTCCATTACAAATTTTCTGAACTCACTTTGGTTCTCACTACTTGTAGCGTCCCCATCACCATCATTCCCATTCACACCTAGCATAAGAAACAATAACATCACTCAACTCAATATGATTCTTCGATTCATTTGATTTAATTCACTTGGCAGCATGAAAAACGGGAAAATTTTGAATTATAAGATACATATCAAAAGAATATAACATTAAATACTAGATGAAAATAGATATCATGCTTGAGAGTGGACAGCAGCCAAAAATGGAAAAGGCCCCCATAGGAAGGCCTAACTCCTCAACCATCTCCTCCACTTCCCACAACAAATTCACAACCCTGATATTATAATTCTACACAAAACAAAGCATTATTGGTTAAGAATTGGATTTCCAAACCCAACTCCACCCCCCCCCCAAAAAAAAAAAAAACAAACAAAAACATGAAGGTAAATAACAAGCATTCTTTCAGAGAAGATTACCTACCATAGTGAGGTTCAAAGAACTCTGGAGATGCTGAGAAGAAGTTCTCCAGCTTGAAATCACAGCTCCCTTTCAAGGTGAACCCAAAACCTTTGACCCGGAAGTCCTTCTTGGTTTGAGACTGTGTTCTCCTCCAAACCACGTACTCCGAGAAACCTCCAGGGCCAGCACACACATCAGCAAAATACAGGAGTTCATTGTCTTTCACCACCGGCGTCTGCTCAGTTAAGATTGTAAAAATGAAAAAGAGGCGACAAATACATATTTCACTGATTTGAGTGTTAATAAACAAAAAACAAATCTTATTCAGAGAGACTAAGTACCGGTAATTCATTTTGAGTACCGGTAGTAGTAAAAATAGAAAAAGAAAAAAAGTTAACAAGCAGCTACATAAATGATACTTTTTTATAGATATCTTCATAATCAAACTTAAAATTATATGATATTTAATTGAACCACACTAGATAAATATGATATAAAAGTCAATGCCTATTGCTCGATCAAAATTATTTGAGACTAATTTCTCCTTTGCCAATTTATAATAATGTACCAAGTATCTGGAATGGGGCTCCATTACTTACCCTATCTGGGTGTTTTGGTGATGTAAACATGTAATCACAGAGAAAGTCCATATTAGCCATCTTCATGGCTGCTCGATTCAGGAAGATACCACCCCGGAGAGTCTCATAGGGGTTGGAACGTGTTCTGGCTTGCCTCATCTCCTCTGCGTCAAGGCGGTCAAAGGTTGTCTAGTGACAAAAAAGGAGTAATGTTAAAAAAACAGCTCAGCTTATTCTACATAAGATCGTATCAGCAGCAATGTATTCTCATTTTGTTTAATTCCATTTTGCACACCCTGAAATTAGAAACTTTTCTAAGGTTCTTTGGCCCATACTTTTACTTAGGACTAGTAAATAATATTGCTCTGATTGCAAATAAGCAAATAGGGCACATTTGCTAACATCATACAGTAAGGAGAGTATGACTGTAGTACTGACTGCTATGTGACTTATCTTAGACAAGGCTCATCTTAGTTTGGTCTGGATAGGACTAGTTGTAATCTGCCAAGTATTTGAAACTTCATACAAACATTATTTATCACCCAAATTGAGAGCAAAGAAAAAAAAACAAGCATAGTATGCAGTCACATTGTAATAACATGCAGAGTGAATTTGATTTAGATGTAATGCTCTTTTGACACTGGCTTAAGTCCCCCAAATAAAAAGGAGAAAAAAAGAAGAAAAAAACGAATAATTTACAGAAATTCTTGTCTGAAGAAGTTTCTCTCATTCTACCTTAATTCTTACCTTTTGTTCAAGGAGCATCTTCAGCAGGGTTTCATCACAGAACTCTGTCTCATCATCAATTGTCAGTTTTTGCTGTAGATTGAAATAAAGAGAAAGTAATTTGTCACATCCTTATTACCGTAAATGCAAATAAATTAAAAAAACACAAGAGAAAGAGAGACATGTTCATTTCACTGCTCAATTAAAGATGTCATGTTGTATGGACAATGGCAGACAGGCTTTTTTTTTGTTTGGTCCAAAGTGAGCAGATGGTCTTGCAGCATCCCAGGGGAGTTATTTTTAGAGGATTACAGTAATTTCACAATATGTACTGACTTTTATAACATGCTTGTCTGGGCAGGAGGTGCCCTTCTATTTTTGTTCTGAAGTCCCTCACACTCGGCATGAGCATAAAGTGTTATGCAATGCTGAGAACCCTTTGGATGGACAATACCTTAAGAACACATGTACCAGTATGTCATATTTGTCAGCCCTTACCTTTTGGGCATCCCACATGACTCTCCATTCTTCTATCTCAGCGCTAGTCAGGATACCTTGTGATGGCTCCATCCATTCAACGGTTTCTTCGGAAGACACCTAGAGTAACAAATCAATGATAGTAATAATAATAATCTGGATTTATATAGCGCTTAATACAAAATACCGTCTCTAAGCGCTTCACAGATATTATCACCCTGGTCCTTGGATTCATTCACGCACAATGTGCACCATCTCCACTCCCTGGCGAGTATTCCTACCCTATGGTCATCGTGCGGGCATATGGCAATTACTAACACAAATGCTTTCATCATCCTACCAGGTCCCCATTTCACTCCTGGGTATGGAGTTGCAAATGTAGATTAATGCTTTGCCAAAGGACATTAGTGCTGTTTCAAGGATCTAACCCACAACCCTTGCATTTGAAGTCAAGTGCTCAAACCACTCGACTACGACACTTCTACTGATAGTAATGACAAGCTAGCACATTCAGAAATGATCATCATGAGCACAGAGAGATAGCATAAATGCCATGCATCATTTCAGATGAAGAATGATTATAATGCAAATTCAAATATGCCACCCTTATGCTCATGCTTTCATTGTTTCAATCAAACTGATGTTATTTGTCAGAGCAGATAGTATAATTTTGCTCTGCAAATTTTATATTCATGATTATACCGTTAGTTATGCATAACTAAAACAAGTAAATTGTGAGCGAATTGGCAATGCCTGACAAGACTACGTACTCCGAACAAGATATTACACTCTAAAGGTGATCCAATTATTGTACTGGCAACATTGACTGCTGAGCAATTGTGGATGTACTATATGTTATACGTTGCCCCTTCATGGAACAAGTTCCTATCATAATCATCACATATTAAACATACCTTTTCATCTCCAGCCCACACCACTTCAGTGCTGGGTTCAAATCCAGCCGTCTTGAGACCGAGACCACGACGCCCTCTTTGTTTGGATGCTTCCACAATGTCCAAACGACCCTTACCCTTTTTACCAAGTCCAGCGCCTTCTTTGTAGCCCATTTTAGCCTGGAGTCGAAAGAAAAGACATTTTATGGACCTTGTGGCAGATTAGCCTTGTACTACACAAGTTATCCAATAAAGTTTTCTACTACTTCTACTTCTACTACTACTACTACTTTTACTACTATTACTACTACTACTATTATTATAAACCAAAGCATAGTGAAAGAGATGGATTCCTCCTTGATGGCAATAACTATATCAGTTTACAAATAGCCATCCTTCATGAATGAACAACAACATTCCTTCAAATATCATCAAATATTGGCACTGTCCCTCCCCGCTTCCATGCCCCCCCCTTCCCTGCCATTTAAAAAGTAGAGGAAATGCAGAGCACCTACAAAATACAACTTTAAAAAAAAATAGAAGTTGTCAGAAGAAAGTAAAAGGTTAAAATGTGAACTTCTTAAACCAGGTGTAAAAAAGGGATATAACTTATCGTTTAGTATTACCATCATTTTCTGTGCAGCTGAGCTGTATCCTGAAGATGATGATGGCGCTGCTGGCTTGGATGGGGCCATCGATGCACCCATCTGTTTGTAGAGAGGTGGTGGAGATCCCATTGAAGATGAAGAATCAGAAGAGTCTGTGGATGCATCGCTGAGGGATTTGAACATCTGCTGGGGGGCAAAAGACACACCCCCTCCACCGTCACCCCCATCTAATAAATATTTGAAAAGAGTCTAGTAATCAATCATTTGTTGGTGTTGGTTTTCCGGGTCATAAATAAACTTACAAGCATGTCTGCCTGAAACTGTCATACTAATAAAGTAATAGAGAATTTCAGTATTACCCATCTATCCTATGGTTCTAGAGTGTATAATCTTTTAAATTCTTTTTCAACTTTAAAGGTATAGACCAGTTTTGGAAACACCCCCCTCTCAAAAAATGAAATGGAAGCTCTTGATTACCAATCATGTGAAAGAATATGTTTTGACTAATACGTGACGATACAAATTTTGCCGGGAAACCGCCTACTAATTGATATATTTGGTAAATTATCATATCGATCCGGTCTGGAAAGATATTGCGATCACGTATCTAGTCCCATATACATCTTTCTGTGTACAGTGCTTGTAACTTTAGTTTACCAAGACTGGGCCGAATTTCTTATCATTTTGATGATTCCAGAACCTTGCAGTACACACCAATACTTATATGCTAGATGATCAACCTTTTCTGATCGATTCCACAACGTTTCTTTCACAATGCAATCGCATGACCAGAACTGGTCTATACCTTTAAGTTCAAGCAAGTGAGTAGATCCAACAAATGTTGTCACTGTTGTCTTGACGAGTGTTAGTTTCGTAATTGCTGCCTGTGCTGAACATTTTTTTTGTCATCGTAAGTAAAAAATAAAAAGGATGACCTAGTTCTAGACTAGTTGTAATGTTTTACAGTAAAAAAATAATTCTAGGTCTACAAAACATGACTGACTAGATTATTGCAACCATTCCACTGAAATTTCCAGGATTCCAGCATTCAAATCAAAACTGAAATAATGAAAATGAATCAAATATGAAGTGAAGAGAATATCATGACGTTGATAAATAGATCTAGAGAGAAGAGGTGTCTAGATCTAACTTTAGTCTAGACCACATACATATATATATTTTAGTCTAATCAAAGATGTTGATTAACATACAAGTATAATTCATATTCATATGAAATATAATACCTAGATCTGCAGTTAACTACTAAATTATTAATAACCTTACAAAGTTTTGTAATTTTAGAGAGACACTGTCATGACTGTGTCAGTGAAAGATTGATTTGTCCCAATTTAAGTTTCTTGAGGATGTGACATGTTAATATCTTTAAAAACTAAAAGTATTCAACAAAGGCCCCAATTCAACCAGTCCACCTTTCATTCTTGAATTACGGAAAACACAAAAAGACATCAAATTTACATTTTACAAGGGGTATGGATTATTTAGTTGTTAACTGTAGTCTGCATGTATGTGTAGTATTTTCCTCATTTCATCCTTCTTCATTTCTTATTTTACAAAACTGATTTGGGAGGACATTGCCCTCTGATATACCAGTCACTGCCACGCCTATCCTATTTATCAACAAGTGTCAACTTAATGGCGGCAATGGCCCTGTACACTGCAATCACTCACTCTCATGCACCTCCCTGGAATTGGTATCAATACATTCTTTGTTTTTCATCCTGCTTCCCAAGAAGGAACAGAACAACATTTTCTTTCTTACCCTCACTTCTCTCTTCAAAAGCACACTTCTCAGAGCTTTCTCATCGAGTCAACACGTCAATTTGACGTCATCTTTACACTTCTGAATTTGTTTCCTACATTCACTGGGAGCAAATTTCTTTTATCTTCATTCCAACCTCCTGCATCCCACTTGGAACATCTAATTTCTCTGCAATTAACTCAGAGAACATCCCCAAAATATCGCTTGTGCTACTGCTAGCTAGCCAAGTATAGTTTTGTGATACTATTAATATTAATAATCTGTGCATCACTGCATGTGGCGAGTTTATGAAATACAACTGGATATGGATGATATATGATGGTGCAATATTTGGAACATTTATATACAATTGGAGGATTCATGCCTGGGAAGCTCTACACGCATAAAGTCTGGTAAGTGGCTGGTTTTTATAATATTATATCATTCTGCTCAGCGACCATTCCCGGGCAGGCCCGCTTCATATGTATTGAGCGAGGAGAGAGAGCGAGAGGGGGTCAAACTTACAATGTGTACTATAGTATGGGACTAAGGTAGTTTTGAAAATGTTATGGTTGGTGACGGGTAGATCTACATCATTTGACACGGAAGAGAGGCACATTCTCACCATTGAAATTAGATTTCTTGGACAGAGGTGGTCCATCTGACTCCCCGTCGTGTTTTCTTTTCCTATCCATCCTCAAAATAGCGTTAAAGTGTACAACAAAAAATGAGTTTTTTCCTTCTTTTGGCTTTGGTTGCAGTCGGATTCCTATGATCTCGGCAACTAGAATTTTCTGCTACTTTCGACTCGGCCCCAAATTGTACGTTACAACACTTCTACTCCGTATGTGATGTGCTCTAAAATAGCGATATTTGTTTTGTAAACATTTTATGTACAAATATATCATTATTATTTGATAGAGATTACAAAAACCATAGAAATAGTATGGTTACTGCCACATGCCACTACATACAGCACAATTCACGAATGATAAACGAAGTCGAAATAAAATGGTGCCGACTTTATTATGGACAGTGTGTTTCGACGCCTAGGTGGCTGGGTAATGTACAAGATACTCGGGGATTCCCCATACCTTCTTTTGTTTACCATTGGAAGAAGGAAGAAGTTCGTTATTCTAGTAAGAAGAACGTGAAGCAAGCGAATATTGTTGGAATGGATCTAGAGATGCAATTTATTTTTGGAGCTTCTTCCTAATTAATGTACCACCGTCACTATCGGCTAGACAAAGAATAACCACAGAGGTCTAAGCTTGTAATTTCTGAAATACTTATGAAATAAGATTATACTGTATTCCTTCTTTGTGTTAAAAAAACACATTATATCAAGTTTTATTAACCTTTTACTTTCAAATGCCCCCGGTGGATACTTCGATTTCCCTCATTCTCTCTCCTAAATATTTTTAATTCTCTCTTATTTCCTCTCGATCTCATTCTCCTACCCTCATTCTCTTACACACACCCCCTCCCTCTTATTCTCTTTCATTCTCCCTTAAACTCTTTCGCGCCCTGGCACTCTCATCCTTTCTCTTCTTTCTATTGTCTGAGTCTCTCTTTCAGTTTCACTCTCTCTTTATCTCTCTATTCATTTCTTTGTCTCGTACTCTCTCTATTTCTTTTTTTTTATGCTTGTTTCATTCATAAAGATCATATCAATATACATTTATCATTTTAACTATTCACACATGTTCTCTTACCCTCGTCTCCACCCCCCTCTCTCTCTCTCTCTCTCTCTCTCTCTCTTAAACTTTTTCGTCCATACATGCATTGTCCAATTAGCACACTGGTAACTTTGGAACTTTTATTTGCACTTCTTTAGAAGACAATTTAAAAACGATACATATTTTGCTGCCATTAAAAAAACCACAATAATTAACAGGTTCTACAAGATTAACCATACGGTTATAAAGAAAATGAAGGGAATGTATTCAAAGTCTGCACCGCTCATTTCCTCAAACTGTTTCTGAATCACATCATTTATTAAAAGCTTAATTTTCATTTAACGTCCATGTCAGCTCTGTGAACATTAAACTTGATTTAATGACTTTTAAGCCATAAATTACAATTATGGTCATGATTATAGTGATTAGTACTATAAGAGATCCTTAGTTGATAGATCAATGTTCTTGATGATTGAAATTTGATAATATATCTTTTAAATGTCTACAGATGATATGGAATATACCATTCTTTGCTAGTTTCTGAATGATAATGCATTCTGAAGTTGTGCATAGCCACATGGGAGAAAAGACACAACTTACAAAAGAAAGCAGCAGGGCAGAGTGCAGAAGTCACATATCCTGACTACTAAATTCTCTCATGCGCATAGGCTTAATACTGGGACCATCTGAATGCTGACTAACAGCATCATGCAGCAGACACGGAATATGCTATGACAGGACACCACTACACAGAGGTTTAGATCAGGTCTTCAGTTCTTGGCAGGGTTTGACACTCCAAGTAAATATGAACCCCAAAATTTTGTTCTGGACCCCCGATATGTTCAAACGTAAATTGTGTAATTATTGCATGCACATTGACCTAATATTTTGCTCCTGACAACCCCGAAGAAAAAAAATTGTTTCACATTTAAAATCTTGATCTGATCGTTCAGGCTTGTAATTTCTATTCCATAGTCAATCCATGCATTCCATGGTCTGTGGTCTCTTCCTTTTTTTTCAAAGTCCTAGTCTTATAACCAACTTGCAGTTCTTCAGTCTAGGACTGCAGGCCTTAGTTTGTCCCTGCCACTGATGAGTACAGAACGTGAACAGTAGACATCACCAACTTGGCTATTTAGTCTTTATTTCTCCAGCTAAATGCAGGTCTCCAACTTCTTGGTTGTGGCTTGACAGCTTGGTCTTCAATTCTGGGGACATGACCCGATGTAGACCCAATTTCGAGTTATGGTCTTTGAGTCTCCTAGCTCTTAGTTCTTGTCCTAAAGGCCATTGCTTTGTCACTTTCACCGAATAATGCATATGCAATGTAAAGATGACCAACTTGACAAGAAGTCCTTTCCAGCCAACAGTGATGTAGCAAGACAGGTCTCAGTCTCAGGCTGTTGATGTTTTGGTATTGGTCTCAGCCCCAAGACCTAAATGAATGTAATCAAAAGTGTCCTCCAGGTTTGCGTCTCTGGGCCCAGGGGCTTGACTACAATACTCCTAGCCAATCACAATGTTGCTCCTGCATCATGTGACCTTGATAGCTGTAATATTCTTGTCTCTGCAGCCAATCACCACCTCTTGTTTTCCTTCCTTATCCACTTCTGAGAGAGACATGGCTATCACCCAGTCAGAGGTCTGGTACTTTGCTAGGCACTGGGGGAAGAAACAGAATAAATGTGTGAAAGGTTGTTAATTAATTTATGGAAATCTAGATCAGTGTATAATTTAATTGATTGTCTATTTTTGCAAGGAACCAAAAGAGAAAGTACAGTGTATTATTATGACCTTTAGCTTGAAGTCCTATGAGAGGGACAAGATATAATTTAAGGGATAAGATTGATGCCTTATTCACAGACTCTAAACGACCACTTTGGTCTTTACATTCACAGCTATATCCTGTTTGTCATGCCTATCACAATTTTAACACAAAACACCCATATAATCCCACATAAATAAAATTTTAGCACCTTGTAAAATCAGCATTCATAACGGTAAACACTCAACAATTATGAAGAGAATTTACACAAACATTTCCTACTTCATGCCATTAATTTTCACTGAATGAATATATGAATTCAACCTGTATGATGATGATTTAAATAAGTTATTATTACATAAAATCTGTATGTCAAGTATTATAAACTTCATAACTAGGTTCTTATTCACTGATTGGTCGAAACTATATCACATGACAAGGCGCATCTCGATCTATCATTGCATCAGAGGGTTTTGGCATTCTATCAATTGACCTAAGGTCAAATAATAGAACGCAAAAACCCTGTGATAGAACCCGTAACCCCTCCGCGACTTTTGCACACACAAAATTTGGTTCAGGTATTAAGAGCGCTTTCAATTTCGCGAGTTGCTAGGCTACGACTACGTTAATCAATCGCACGATATGCGCAGCGTGTAAGAATTCAACATGGCAAGTGACTTAGCAACTGATCCAGCTCCAAGATTCGAATTACTAAATGAGGAGGATTTAGAGCAGTTACTCGTGGAAGCAGATAGTAAAAGTACAAAGAGACAAATCAAGTACGCGGTTTCTATCTTTAAGGATTACTGCTCAACACGCAATATTGGTGACATCGAGAACATGAGCGACGTGGATTTGGATAATCTTCTTTCAAGAGTCTATGCAGGAGCTCGCAAAAAGGCCGGAGAGCTGTACTGTAAGAAAACAATGTGCAAGTGATTCGTTATGGCCTGCAAAGGCATTTCCAAACCACTCGCTATGTTGATATTGTGAGAGGCACTGAGTTCAAAGGTTCCAACAAAATCTTCAAAGCCTTTCTGGAAAAGTTGAAGAAAAGTGGAAAGGGTAACGTAAAACGACACCCGCCAGTGAGCCCAAGTGACAAACAACGCATTCAAGAAAGCCTGGATTTGAATACTGCCGAAGGGTTACAGCGGAAAGTCTTTATTGATATTATGATTTATTATGCCAACCGTGGAAGAGAGAATGTACCGGTAAGAGAAATGACATGGTAACAGGGCTCAACAGCCAATCAAAATCGAAGGTTTCCATGGTCGTTACCATTGATGGCAAAGTTACCATCAATGGTAAGTTTTGTGCAACGGGCCCAGATGATTTTGAGCTGCACACGGAAGAAAACGGTCGCCCGTATTTTTCAGTGAGAGATAAACTGACGATGATGATAAACAGTCACAAGCTAGACTCATATTTGAGATACCTGGTCACCAGAGATGCCCTGTGAGTAATTTGATCAAGTACAAGAGTACGTTGCACCCTCTTTGTCCATGGATGTGCCGATGTGGCAAAGACCAAGATCATGCCAATAGGAAAAAATCAGCTGGGAGACTTTACCAAGATCATATCTGAAAATGCTGGATGTAGAAAGTACACACACCACTGCTTGCGCGCTATGAGTGTCACATCACTGGATCACGCCGGCTTCGCTACAAGACACATCATGACAGTTTCTGGACATCAATCAGAAACTAGTGTCAAATATTACAGTTGCACCAGTGAGGCCTAAAAAGAAGGTATGTCTGATGCAATTTCACCAGCCCTCGGTGTCAGGCCAACTGTAGATCCACAGCCTGGGCCTAGCAAAGTTAGGTCTAGTCCTACTCCCAGGACCAGGTCTTTGTCCAGCCCAAAGCCTACAGTATGTTTAGCACCGGCAGCTGTTAGCCTGGCAAACCGTCCAATGAGTGATGGCCAGGTTGAACTTCTCCTCAACGACATTGCCGAATCACCAGCCATATTGCAAGACATCACAAATTCTCCCGTGACGGTCACATCAGCAAACACAGTTAACACAAATTTTCATTTTCATGGGTGTGTTGTAAACACATTTATAATAAATAGGCTCAAGTCTCGGGCCTATAGGACTGTAAATATGTTCCTGTGTTGCACAGCAAAGACTGTAAATATGTTACTGTGAGGAGCAAGATTGTTGATGTTGGATTTCTTTTAGCGTTGGATATTTGAAACTGTTTTGAACATCGAAAGACTGTAAATATGTTACTGTGAGGAGCAAATAGACTCTTGATGTTGGATTTCTTTCAGCCTTGGATAAACTGGAGTTAACAATTGAACTTTGCAGAATTGGATCTTCTTATTCTGGTGAGTAAATTCTCTTGATCTCATTTCCTGTTTGTTAGAGCTAGACCTACAGCTAGACCTATTCATGCATCAATGAAAAGGATGAGGTATATATAACAAATATGGACTGCTCTGTAATCGGATGGTGGTGGAAATTATCGCCTCGGGGGTGATAGAAGGGCCAGTATGAACACCACCTTGGGAGTGATAATTTCCACTATTATCCTCATGAGCAGTCAATAGTTGTATATTATCAAATACATGTTTTTCATGATAGCAGGATACTTACTGTTGCTGAATGATACAGAAAAACAGAGTTGAAATGTCCCGAACACAAGAGGGAGTCCTTGCCATCATTTTGTACTGATGGAAGGCGCAGCATCTGGGTGATCGGCAAATGGACATTGGCATACTGCAACTCAGATATCTGCCAAATACACAGATTAAGATCAAATTTAGAATGGCTTGGAATAGCAGTAGTATTAATCTACTGTCCTCTATTGTATTGTATTGTATTACATTGTATATTATTGTATTGTATTGTACTTGTATTGGATTGTATTGGATTGTATTGTATTGTATTGCAAGTTACATAGATGACACAAATATCAAACCTCTATCAAACCTCACTGTTGACTGTAGTGACAACTTGAGTTGTAAAGTTCTTCTATAATTTGGAAAACAGATTAAATTCAATCAAAAAAAAATCCCAGAACATACATTTCAAAACAGCACTAAACTGATTCAGAAAGGAGAACTGAAATCATATTCTGAAGCAATACTTTGTATAAAATCAGATTTCAGTACTGTCTTCTTCAGCTGCTTCTCTAATTTTTGTACCTTGAAATTTGACAAGATGGATATTGTTCCATCCTCTCCACCCAGAGCAACTTGGTGGTCTATTCCATTCTTCATCTCGGGGATGTCAGTCTCCTCTGGGAGGGACATGAAATAGCCACTGCACATCTGAAACATAAAATAAAATGAAAAAACAAAAATATTAAAAGCACAGTATCTTTCTTTATGCACTTTGATGAGTTATATCACATTTTCACATATACAACAGGATAATAGCACAGCCAAGCTTGAGTTTTTTTCATCAGTGTAATTTTAGGATTGAGTCAATTATAACAATAAAAACGATTGTGACAACAGAACACAATATTTTCATTTTACACACAACAAGACAAATAGTTTTTGTTTTTTTAATAATTTTTTTAAATTTTATTAAAGTGGTGACTTGTAAGAGAATATGGTGAATAAATTCACTTTTAGTTTCAATACCCATAGGAGAAAACAAATCATATGGAAAATGCAAAGTTTAAGAAAAATGATAAAAGTACAATAATAATGTAAAAATTGTATACATAATAAGAGTATGAAAATACAAATTAAAATATCTTTGAAGAAAGAGGAAGAAACTTACAGCTTTAATGCATGTCACTGCTGGTAATGTGAGAACTAGTGCTCCTTGCTGAATAAAGTGAAGATTTTTAGCCCTATCAGATGCAAGGATGTAGTTTGTAGCTATCCCTGAAGTACTGCTGTACAGTCTCGCTGCTAGAAGCTGACTTACCCCTTCAGAAGATTGAGGTTGAGTCTGGGAAAGAAGAAAGAATAGATAATAATTAATTCTTGGAATGCCTGGTCATAAGATATCTTTTCAAACACTCTTGCATGCACTTGAAGTGTGCTTTGCATACAAAAGCACATTTACTCTAGTAAAGTTGAAGATTTGAAAGCATATCAAGCAATACATAATAACTCCAAACAGTCCACAAATTGTATTGACCTAAGCAATAATTATACTGATTATGTATACCTTTTGGCTGAATTCATTATGTTTATTTCCATCAAAGATGAAACGACTTGTAGAGAATATTGCTGTGATATTACAATTGCACACATGTACTCTCTAATGACTAAAAGTGAGTTGAATAATCTGTTTTACCTTGTTATCTTTTTGAGGTCTGTTGTTTGTTGCCTGAAGCCTAAGCTTCCAAAGATTTGAGAAGGGTACAACTGCATGCACTTGGCCTTCTAAATCTCCTGCAACTATCTCTAAGTTACCAGCTTCATAAAGAAAAAGGAAGAAAACGTTATTTATATTTATATCTCAAGTAAATCCCTTCCTATCTTAATGGCTATACATACAATATATATATATATTTTATGATTTTATGTTTTCCGATGATTTACTAATAAACTGCAGTTTGTCACGGTTAAAATCTCAGAGTCATGTGTTCTGATTATTCGAGAATGGATGAATTTGGATACGATATATGCTCCGGTGATAAGTGCCCTATCCCTATGGTTAATATCCTTCACTGACTGACGTTTAAAATTAAACCGTAGACCAAACTCTATACTCTAAGCATAACCCTATCGCTAAATCTACCCTCAAACCAAATTGTAATCCTAACCCTAACCCTTCATCTTTGACAAAATTAAGCCCTGAGCCATTCTCGCCGGAGCAAATATGAGTCCACCATACTCATTACTTTACACGGTACTGACTTAATGCCTTCCTGGTTTTCAGCACATGATATCATGTCTTATTCATGGTTACATTATAAGTAACACCAATGGAAAGCACATTTCTGTATTATTATAAATATATGGACAACAAAACTTGAAACTTGAATCTGGAATCTGGAATCCTGACTCTTGAACTCACCAGCATCTTTGTCCACCTGTAGACTGTTCAAACCATGATCAGACACACTCCTCCTGTCAAGGATCTGCTGCTTGCTGAAGATGGTGATCATTCCACGGGAGTCTGCAGTGATCAGCTCCAACGAGCCAAAATTGGCAATGTTATGGATGGTCATGGCTTGTATTGGACCTCCCTTTGTCTCAAGGATCAGGTTAGGCTGTAGAGAAATAGGTGGAGATGAGAAATATTGAAGATATTTCGTGATTGTTTGCAACAAATCTCAGCATTTAAAAGGTCAGGATTGATGAAGTATTTAAAAAGCAGTTTATAGAGAAAAAGTACTAAATATTTATATGGTGATATCTGTAATCTGACATTTAAACAGCAAACTTGTTATGTTAACATCCCCCCCCCCTCCCCACCCAGGATGGGAAGACTCGTAGAATGTATTCTCCACAACATCATTGATTGTGTACAAGTTAAGTTGACTAATTTGATATTGTTTCTTTTCGACTGAATGTGGTGTTTGCTTTATTTGGCAAGACAGTAAAGTCTAAACCCACGTCCACCCAGAATCTAAACAGAAGTAGAATATACCTTTGCATTGCTGATTTCTGCAGGATTTAAGGAATTAATCTGGTACATCCTGACAACACCATCTTCAGATCCAAGGAGTAGACTGGCATTGCTGTGTCTGCATGATGATGGAAAAGGGGAAAAATGAAACATTATAAATGTAATTATAAGTCATGGCAAGATAAAACTAATCAGCCAACCAAAATCAAAGCATTTCATGGGGTGAAATACTAATTTCAAGTTATCATTTCTGAGCTGAGAACATCACTAAGCAAGTTTAGTACGCAGTAAATTGCTACACTTCAAAGACCGAGTATAAGGCACACATTTCTTCATCAGGCCCAAGTCCTAGGGTTGTTTGAAATTCAGAAGCTCTAACTATAACATGTTCAATCACAAGTATCTGTTACAGAGGAGGCGAGTTGGCTCAGTCGGTAAAGCGTCTGCTTGTCGAACCAAAGATCTCAGGTTCTAATCCCACCCAGGCGGATGACTGAAGCCTGCGTTGTGTGTTAACATGCCCCCCCCCCCTTGTTTCATAGACGCAGGCTATGTTAAGTGGAAAACACTCCGTCCTTCGGATAGGACGTTAAATGGAGAGTCACCACCTTTGCACGTTAAGAACCCACTGCACTATTCGTATAATTGTAGGGGGAAACCCCGGTGTAGTGGTCCACCTGCACACCCTAGTAACCTTGGCGTTATATCCCGACTTATGGATCCTGTCAAGTATCGACGTCAAAGTAGACTAGAAGTAGGCAGTTCAGTTTAGACCTTCGCAATGCGGACAACTTGCACTTCACTAACACAGGTGCGCATTTACAGCTCTATACGAATCCACATACATCGCGCGGCGCGGGGTGAGCGCCCTTTCGGCCCGACTTTCGTGAGCTTTCGTGGCTCTGCCGAAAAAAACACTCGAGTTTATTTCGGATTTCCAAGCCTTCTGATTGGTTAAAACAATAAAATATGACGTCATTTCTCTTTGGCAATTATCGATGCACATCGGAAGTGAGTTGTATGTTGAATAACCATCGTAGTAGATGGTTTTGCTGAAATCTGCTGAAATTTTTATGAAATTTAGAAGGAAGGAGTTTTCCAACTAACTCACAACTCCGGAAGTAACAAAATTAAACATCTTACCTTATTTCTTGAAAGTCTCATATAATGATGATGAGTAGATCTTAAAGTAGATATGATAATATGATTGCAGTTTTTGGAAATTGCACGAACGGATTTTGATGCGACGTGATGCGTGGTGTTTACATGTAGTGCGGTGAATGAAAAAGCTGTGTGAGTGACGTCAGAGACCATTTCGTAGTCTTAGAATTCAGACCCGTTTGTGTCTTGATTGACTTGTTTTTTCAATTTTTGTTTATTGTATGTTGTATTTTATTGATAATTGTGATATTTATTTTAATATTTAGAATAAATATTGTAATAATCTAACATGAATTGGTTATATTTTGGGGTAAAATAACGATATTTTGTCGAAAAAACTGTTCATTTATAGTATAGACTGTGTGTGTGTGCACACGTGTGTGCTGTATGCGATATGCGTGTAATCATCAAAATTCTAACCCAAGGCCAAGGTATTTTTTACGCGTACGCATGGTGCCACTGCTAAGACACAGGTTTAATTGACTTCAATATGTTTGACCTTTTGTCATTTTTTATTTTTTGTCATCATTAATAGGGTTCTGAAAATTAATTTTAAAATCCGTGTCTCTGGAACCATTGGTCCAAATTGAACAATTCAAAGTGCATTGTGTAAATAAAAAGTTGATCTTTAAAATGATATAGAAATCACCCCCCTATATCCTACCCAAAAAAAATGACCTGAACTGCCTACTAAGTACTAGAAAGAAGTAGATTCTAGAAGATTGCCATCATCATGATCGTTATTCGTCAACAACTTCATCAGACATCGAGTCTCTTTACAAATAGTCATCAATGATATCATTATCGTCATCATGACATGGTCATCATCTTTATCCATTCTTCCGTTGATCTCACTTCTATATATGTTTGCTTTAACAATTTTTATGTTGATACGTTTCTCGTCTGCACAATTCTCTTTCGGGAATCGCCGCGCGGCCGCAGTTCATCGACATGAATTCGTGACCATTACACGAATTTCAGTATGTGGGACACTTAATAAAATCTAGGCTTATCAATCTTCAGTTTTAGAGTGTGTAAAATCTAGTGATAATGCAATATACCTGAATGTACGTCCGACAAGGAGTGTGTTGAAGCTTTCCTTAACTTGAAGATTCCAAAGGGGTTGTATTTCAACTTTGAAGGGCATTTTCCAGCCTTTGTCTTTGACAGAAATTTCGCTGCTTTGCACAAGACTAAATTACTTGTTACGTTTCATGTGTCTGAAAATAAGACTAGTTACTGGATGGAGTCGGAGGCGCTAGCAAGATCAAATCATAGAGCTATAAAGGGTTTGCATTTTTACACATTTAACATTTGAATTTATCCAAAATATAGTTATTCGAAACAAAATCTTTACTATTTTACTATTTGTCATAACCAATTAGAGCAGAGTTAAGTCCATCCATGACTAATTCTTCATATTATTGTATAACTACATGTGACCAGAAATATATGTTTACATCGATGTGAATACCGAAATGTAGGCCTATATATATTATACGTATCAGGACAATTACCCCCTGGACAATCACCTCCCGGCAAAATTACCACCCCCCCCCCCCGTCATCTTTGATGAGTGCCACTTCTCACCTCTGATAAGTGCCCCTTTTTATTTTGACACGTCCCCCCTTTTTTTTAATAATTAAGAGCCATTAATTTCCCCTTCTCATACATGCCCCTTCTGACACCTCTGATAGATGCCTCTATTAAAATCTCATAGGTGCCCCTTTTCATTCGACAAGTACCCATTTTGCTTTGTAATAAGTGCCCCCTTCAATTCTCACAAGTGCCCCTATTTATCTCAGGCGAGTGCCCCTTTTCAGGTACAAGAAGTGCCCCTTACCATCTCTGATAAGTGCCCCTTCACCTCTTATAATTGCCTCTTTTCAAATCTGAGAGGTGTCCCTTCTATTTTGACAAGTGCCTCTTTTCCTTTGTATGCCCTCTTTTCAGTCTTATAAGTGCCCCTTTTCATCTCTGACGAGTGCCCTTATTCAAATTTGAGAGGTGCCCCTTTTAACTCTGTAATAAGTGCCCCTTTTCATCTCTGATAAGTGCCCCTTTTACTTTGACATGTGCCCCTTATCCTTTCTAATTAGTGCCATTCTCCTGCAGATAAATGCACTTTCCCCCTGTGTAATAGGTGCCCCTTTTCCGTTGTCATAAGTGACTTTTTTCATCTCTGGTGAGTGCCCCTTATTAGGTGCGAGAAGTGCCCCATTTTCACCTCTGGTTATTCCCCTGTTTACTTTGACATAGGCCTACTATGCTTCTCTTCTTTTCTAATAAGTGTCCTTTTCCCTTTGGATATGTGCCCCCTTTTCCTTTCCCCATAAAATGTGCTCCTAATCTAAAGCAAAGAGCAACTTTTTCTTTAATTTCACCCAAAGCTCGCTCGCATTTAAAGTTGATATAATCATGTTTTTTTTTATTAAAGATCTTTTCAGTCTTTCATGATAAGATCGTGCTTAAAACCCCATCAGGATTGTTTATTCCTCTTTATAAGATGTAATTTTTCGCACTGCGACCTCACAAATCTTTAAATTTTTGCTCGCTCGTTTCGCTCACTCGCAAATAAATATTCAGACCATCACACCCAACTGCAAAGAACATGTATATCTTGAACCATGTAAAAAGAGAAACAAACATTGAAATCGTCCCTGATAATGTTATCACAATGTAGGGGTATATAATAATGTCACAAATTGTACATCTTCGCTTTGAGGTTTCCTTTTGTAGGTGCCCCTATTTCCCAGAAAGTGCCCTTGTGGGTTGGTGCCCCTCACTTTGAATGACGCTCCGCCGCCCCTGATTTAAAATCACAAAACTTTCGGAAAACCTTGATGAAAACCAGAGACAGGTCATCTATGGCATGTATCTGATTAAAACTATTTACTATATTTATAAAATTTAATATGCATGAAGACATTTAAATTACGTAACTTTAGGAAATTAAAGAAGCCATAACCAAACGAGAATCATTATTTATGTATGACTATTATTTTGTCAAATGTATCCATGTTATGTATCAAATTTCTGTTCTTCGTCAACCTTGTATGAGCCTTTATTTTACATGTGAGCAAACCAAATATCCATGTCGAATGACATTGGACAAATAAATACATTGAATTGAATTAAACCTAATTGCATAACTTGTAGGCACAGAGGCATGTCTCTGGGTTCGAAGGTTCTTTATTCCGAAAATTAAATTAGACCTATAGGGTATATAATTCCGAATATGAAAAAGGGTCTTTAATTCCTCATATGAAATATTTTTCATAATTCCGAAGGCTCATAATTCCAAAAATAACAGTAAACCCTACATCGTTTTTCGGAATTATGCCAATAAACATTCGGAATAGCGAACCCTATTTTATTTTCGCAATTATGAACCCTCAGATGAACGAGCCTTCGGAATAATAGAACAAATGTTCGGAATTATGAACCCCCTGGTATAGAAGAGTTGTGTCTCGGAATTACGACGACCTCCAGTGTTAGGATTCTAATTATCATGAAGATGGATATTAATTATTAGAAATGGTTTTCCGGCCAACAGCCGTAAATTTGATAAAGGGAAATTTCTATTCCGTTTTCGTAAGAGTCATGATCATCATAACCATTTCTACGACTTCTTTGCAATGTAACTATAATTTTATTTGAATATTAATTGTGCACTGACCTCGTAACCGAACGAATGAATAAAGAATTTCACGTTCTGCTCTGTTGTTTGAAGCGTGCATGTAAACATGGTAGATGTCGGAAACTTTTACTCGGCGATTCATCATCATTCAAAGCCCCTGAGTTCATGCTCTTTTCAAGGCCATAATCACACTCCCAAAGAATTAACAACTTTCCTGCACTCTATACTCCCATAAAAGTACACAAAACTATTTTTATTGTGCAGTATTTTCTTCTTCAAAGTAGATCATAACCAAAAGGTTGTATTGAGATAGATAGAATAAATAAAACCTCACGAGGAAAGTGGGTGTATATAGGATTCTAAATTCCATCCTTCTTTGTATGTTATGGTTCGTTTTTATTTTTGTTACGTTCAAATTTGCCTCCGCTTTGAACTATTTTCGGCACAGGGACAACAAAATTCACTTTTTATAAACAATAATAAAATCATTTTTAGTATTGCTATCGACGTTTGCGTTTTCATCTCAATTTCACGGTTTATCTTCAATTCTACACATTACACATCCAAAAAGAGAACAGATCCCCTTTTTTACTTAAAAAGATAAGAATGCTGTTGTTATTGTAGTAAAACGATGACGTCTTTGGGGAGTGGGGAATGAAAACAAAGAACGTACACGAACTAATTGAATGTCGATGCGGATTTTCTTCTCTTTGGGCGCTCTTGAAGAAGCTAAGCGAAATACGTCATCCAATATGCAATTGTCATGATTGTTTTATATCCATGATCTTCTCCAAAACTCTTTCCTATTTACCGAGCTGTTTCTTATTATTCTGTGTCTTGTCTCTTTTTCGATATGTCTCTGAAGTTATATCTTCCCAGAACTTTTTATTGATGAATAAAGATAGATCAAAAAAGTTCGATCAAAAATAAATCTTAAAAGATGATTATCTATCAAGAACAAACCATTAATCACAATCGTTTCATTGAAAGGGGTAAGAATTTTGTTTCCTCCAATTTTATGGGCAATGGTGTGCCTGTATAAAAGGGAAAGGCCTGGGGGTGTTTCACAAAGACTAAGATCGACTTTAAGTTGGACTTAAGTATAACAGGCCGTTCGTGCCATTGTTTGCTGTCACCATTATGATCTTTAGATAATATTTTTTCCTTCAATAATGAATTATCAAAAAATGTAAGTTTTGTAGATTGTTTACCATGATTTGTACGTCCCTTGAGAGACCAATGCCAGTAAATAATGATAGCAAACAATGGCATGAACGGCCTGCTATACTTAAGTCCAACTTAAAGTTGATCTTAGTCTTTGTGAAACACCCCCCAGGACGGAAAGACATTACCTTAATACCGATGGATTAAATCAAAACAATTATGTTTAACCTTATACAGTGTATTAGCCTTATCGGGAATGTTATTTTTCTTTTGAGGCCGCCATCCTAGTCAAGCATCGCTTATGATTGCGGTCTTCTGTACTTTTTTTCCACAGATAGTTCGGATAATACTTTAAATTTATGATGATATGTTATATGAATATTAAGTTTCGTTATTATAATATGTATATATATGCAAATAACATTTTGACATGAAGTTATTATTGTTTGCATATTTTGTATTATACCTTACGTTTATTTGGACTTTGTTATTCAGTTATTATATTTGGAAAAATGCAGAAATAAAAATAGAGAAAAAAGAGGGGAAAAGGGAGAGAGAAAAAAAATCCCCCAAAAAATGTTTGTACCTATAACTCGAGAGAGGGAGAGAGAGAAAGAGAGAGAGAGAGAGATAGAGAGATAGAGAAGGGGGTACCAAATCATTGTCACCTTTAACACTTTACTACGTAAGCTTTTGTATTATGATCATATTATTCTCGTAAATAATATCACTGTAAAACGTTGACCTGAGTGCTGCAAAGGTATGTTTATCCCTACACCCGTTCTGGAGATGGTGTGACAAGTTTACATTTTCACTGTGACCTTTTGCTTTTTGGTATGCCCATCCTAGCAGAAGTCTTGATTTCCTTTCTGGAATTAAATTGCGGTCCGGTTAGCTGCTCTCACTCCTTTTCACTCAATGCTTACTTAAGGTATCTATACCTTTCTTATTGACTTTTAATTTGCCCTCTTCTTTGCTTCCATGAACATGTAGTTTTACAATCAACCAATAAAAAAAGGTGGGGACCTGAATAACATATCCCAAAACAAGGACTGTGACAGTGTCAATGACGTTTTGACTTAATTATTGACATTCAATAGACAGAGTGATCATTTCACATGATTACAAGACAGAACGATTATGATAGAGAGAGAGGGACCAGACAAAAACAGAGAGAGAGAGAGAGAGAGAGAGAGAGAGAGAGAGGGGGGAGGGGGAGAGAGGGGGTAGGATTATTCATTTAAGATACAGAGAGAAATTTAGAAAAATAGAGGAAAGGGGAAGAGAGAAAAGGGTTTCCACGATTACGTTTTTGCGAACTGGCGGGTGTTGACGGTCCTACTTCTATAGTTCTCTCTTACTTTCTCTCTCTCTCTCTCTCTCTCTCTCTCTCTCTCTCTCTCTCTCTCTCTCTCTCTCTCTCTCTCTCTCTCTCTTTCCACCCCTCTATCTTAATCCACGAATTGGTGGTATCAGGAATCCTTGCACGAATCCTGAAAGTGAACTTCGTTCAAACGACCTACTTCTCTTCGGTGGGGAGGGGGTTGGCTGTTGGGTTGCCTGACCGATGCCAATGGATAAAGTCAAGCAAACGAAATGTCACTAGATTAAATGAGAGACAGTACATTAATCATAACTCTACCAATAACGAATCCTTAATGTATTCGGTTTTTTCATGACAGCTAAAATGCAAAACTGCCTGCTCACCTCTCTCCTTCTCACCGTGAGGGTTGTTTAATGTCGCTCTAAAACACGGATAAAAGGTGTAAAAAATTGATATTTCACTAATGAAGTTATTGAGCCTGTAAGGCAACACAACTTTAACAAGTTTGCCTAAAATGCAAAAACTGCCCGCTCACTCTGCTTCTCCACATGACTGGCTTATTTATTTTGCATTTAAACATCGTGGGTCATGGAGCTTAATGTCGTTTGAGATACTTTTGAATACGACCTTTTAATTATGGAGCAATTATCTTTTAGTACTCGTACTCAACCTATCATTTTATAAAGTGACATTATGGGTAATTACAACTATACGATTCAATTTCTCTTAATGAATTAGAATTATCTTCAAGAAAGAACTTCAAGAAAGAAGAAACTACCGGTTATTGCCTCCTCTCTAGGACAGACATCAGACATTCTGTCTGCCTCTCATTTTCTATCTAAAACGACTCAAACAACGTCACACATGCAAATAAATACGAAGGCAGGGAACAGATCCATCAAGACAGTGCCTAATTCCTGCATTTAACCACCATGTTTCCAAATGTGAAAGTAATCTTCAAAGCTGTCACTTCGAATCAATGACATTTTCGTCAGCCCATCCGTCTGGCATTTGGCGGAAAATAATAAATACTCGAGGGCGACTGTCGACTGCGCGTGCCGGTGTCACCGGTAGTGTTTGGGAAAGGCTGGCAAGGATCAGCTTTAAAAACTGTTGCGGTTGTTTTACGCCATGTGATGGATATGCGAGAGAAAATCTATCATTTCAGGACTGTCTAGAATGCACATTTTCTCACCTTTTATTGCTGATTCTACAGCCAGATGAACTCAGTCAATCTTCCCACGCACAGAATATGATTATATCTTCCACACATTTTTCTCTCTCTCTCTCTCTCTCTGTTTTCTTTGTTTAACTTTTTCTATGTATACCTGTTTCAGGCATTCCTTATTAGAGATAAATTTCTAAAAACTTTATGTCTATCTAACCATGTATTTAATTACAGGTATGTTTTTTCCCTTGTCTCTCTATTTATCAGTATCATACAGCTGTTTTGTTTGTTTTCATATTTATCATTTTTGGTCATGTCATTAATGTTTATCTACTTGAAATCTTTACGCACTTATACCTTCCTCTGTTTTTTTTAAATTTGTTATGCTTGTTTTTGTTTTTTTCGAACACTTGGATATGGTCAGGTATAAATAAATTAGTTTCTGTATTGTATATCCTTCTCCAACACACGCATTCACATTCACACACACACACACACACACACACCCACTCTCCAACACGACACACGTGCACTCTCTTTCTCTTTCCCTTTCTTTCTCCAAGTTGTCCTTCCCAATTACGCTTTTCACGACTCCCCTTCTCTTTATCTCATATAAACTTCTTTTTTAAAATTATTATTATAATAGCGTCTGATGTGTATGTGTGTGTGTGTGTGTGCGTGTGTGTGTGCGTGTGTGCTCTCACACTTATTTTTATATTTCAGGTATTTAAAAAAAAAGTTTTAGATGTGGGTTCAAGAACAATTTATGATTATTTTATAAAAGTACTACAGCAAACGTATGATTTGCAGGTAAGGGATGGGCAAAATAAGTATGATTTTATAGAGAAAGAATTAAAAGAAATATTTGTTAGACCAAGAATTACTATACTCATTAGAAAACAACGAGAATTTCAATTCAGATTATTGCATGGAGCCATATATACTAATGAGCATCTTCATAGATTTGGTTTTGTTGGCGATAATTTATGTTCGTTTTGTAAACAGGAAACAGAAACGTATAAACATTTATTTTTATCCTGCGGGAGCGTTCAAAGGATATGGCAGGCTTTAGTACAACTTTTTGAGTTAAATTAAATTAAAGATTTAGAATGGCTAGATATATTTGTTGGGTTGGCAGGCAGTTCATATAGAATTAAACTCTGTAATACTATAATTTTCATGGTTAAGTATGTTATATTTATGTCAAGATCGGGGGGGGGGGGCAAGTACCAATTTAAAAAAAAATGAAGAAAAGCATTTTTAATTGTAGGGATGAGGAAAAGAAAATGGCCATTAGAATGGGAAAGCTGGAATTACATTTTCTAAAGTGGGAGCAGCTTAGGGTTAAATAAGATTTGTTTTTCCTCTCAACCGTGAGCTTGTTAAAGTGTAACTCTATTTTTACGGCCTGGTTAACTTAATTATTTAGTATATTTTTCTTCAGTTGAGAATGTTAGCAGACATCCACTGAGTAAGTAGTGTGTGTGTGTTTATGAGGTGTGTGTGCGCGTGTGTTGTGTATGTTTGTGGGAGGGAGGGGGGGCAGGGTGGGGCAGGCATTGCACCAGTGAAATAACCTCCAGATTTTTTTAAATAAGTGAATAACGTGCAATTGACTTTGTTGCCAAGTTATATACTGCAAATGAGTTTTTGTTTAATTATGTTTATGTATAAGCAATTCATATCAATATGGAAAACGTTTATTTATTATATTCAATTGTATGTTTTTGTTTGTATTACACATTTGGAGAAATAAAACAAAATTTAAAAAATTAAAAAAAAGTGAGAGAGAGAGAGAGAGAGAGAGAGGGAGGGGGAGGTGGCAGATTCATTTACGTAGGCCGGGAGGGGGTATCTGAAGATAAAGGGAAGAAGAGAGGAAAATAGTGACAGAGAAAATATTTTATATATATATATATATATATATAGAGAGAGAGAGAGAGAGAGAGAGAGGGTGGATATAAATCGAAATCGAAAGAGAAAAATAGAGAGAGAGAGACAGAGAGAGGTGTGGGAGGCAAGGAGAATGAAAGTGAATGTGTTCTTTAGTCTCGCGGATTAGTTTCATTAAGCATCCCGAATTCATCCCTAGCTTAGCTGCTGGTTGCTGAATTTAAATTGCAGATAATGCCCTGAAAACCTTGAATGAAATCCTCGTATAATGTCATCAAATGCCAATGACGCAGTCCAACTCCCCCAAAATGAAAATCATTGTATATTTTTATCCCGGTAAAGCAATTTTTTCTTCCAGTCGGAAATAACATATTTCATTAATCCATTAGTTATTTCATTTCATATTGCCGTTTTGTTTGTTATTTCATTCAAGATGATTATTGTGTAATGTTGCAGAGATTTAATTTGTTTGGCAAAGGGGTATGATAAATTGACGCAGGAAAGCACGGGTCATGGTAGAGTATTTTCAATTGCAACTATCAACAGTTAATAGCATTAGTTTTTAATCAAAAAATATCTATGCCAGTGTTATTTTATCTTCCGAACCCTTCAGAGAAACATGAACCTCCTCCCCATAACAATACACGAAAGTGAACTTACTTTTGACATGTTTAATGATGTAGCTCATAATATGGTGCAGTGCGGCGGTCAGGATAGGAATAGATGGGCATAGTTTGATTTGATTTGACATGATTTGATATGATTCATTAATTTGATTTGATTTGTCAAAACTCAAATGTAATATATAACATCAAAATATAGTGGTACAAAAGAAAAGGAAAACATGATAGAACACAAGAAAATAATGAATTAACTTGACAGGATAGCGAATGGAAGCTCAATAGATTATTTATAATGAGGCCCTATAATAAATGATAAATATATTTTTATAGCGACACCCCTTTACGAATGGTGATATCTATTTGATTGTGATAGTTGATACTGATTCACTGCCTCTTTGACCTTATGACAATACCATGTGATCAGTATAGGGTAAATGATATCATTATCCTTGCAATCAAACGACTAGCAGCCAACTGCCACAGAGTAACAAACAACATCAACGCTGAAGAAAACCCTCTTAGAATCTCCTATGTTTGTTACTAACATAGACGCCATGGGTAATGGGTTCGGCAGATGCCAGGCACATCAAAAGATCGTCCCCTCTGATTAACCTATGACTATCGCTGGGTGTTCATTTACACTTTACTTCGCTAATTATCATTAATAATGGATGGTGATGCGAAGCAGACTGAAGGGCATTGGGGTATCTTTCCTTGACATCTAGGGCAATGAGAAAAGGGGATGGTACGAGTTGTGATGGTGATGACCGGTGTTAAATATACATAAAAGAAAAACTTGGGTTAGCTTGAGCTATTTAATCAAAAATGGTATTTTAAGTAATTAATTTATCGTAATATATATGTCCATGCTGAAGAGAAGAGAGTCGTAGAAAATACATCCACTCGTAGTACAACAGAAATAATTGTTTAATGGACCCATCAAATAAATAGAAATTGCACGATGAAGGCTACCATGCTAACCTGCACTCATCATCATATTCAGAGAGGATTTTTATTGTGTTTTGTGAGGGTGGGGAGGGGGGGGGGGTAGAGGTATCCGTCATGTTTTTTTTCTTGCCGATTTACTGATCATGTCTGTCAACCAGTCAATCAATCAATCAATCAATCAATCAATCAGTCAACCAATCAATCAATCAATCAATCAATCAATCGATCAGTCAACCATCAATCAATCAATCAACCAATCAGCCAGTCAGTCAATAATACCGAATAATCAATGAATCAATTATGTATAAATCATCATGAACCTATCAATGACCAACCAACTAACCAACCAACCAACCGATCAATTAACCATTCAACTAACCAACCATTCAGTCAACCAATCAATCAATCATTCATATCGAGTCTATCAATCAATCTATTAATCATTCAATCAATCAACGAATGCTCCACAAACCAATCAATCGTAGAATATTATATCAATCATACGAACCAATTATTCCATTAACTAACTAAATAATTAATACTGTCAATTAATCGACCATTATTGAATTTGACTCATTGTTAGCCATAAATGACAAAGTGAACGGATTTTCGTGATAATAATCATCATTATTGCCGGTCATCGTCGTTATCAATCCTCTTCTTCTTCTTTTTTCCGTCTTCTTTTTCCTCTTCTGTTTCTTCTTGTTATTATTATTATTATCATTATTATTATTAATATTACTAATGTTTTTGTTGTTATTGTTATTATTATCATTAATTTTTGTAACTTATACGGAGAGACTGGCTAATATAAAATCAAGAAAAAAAAAATTCTATATACGTTTAAAAATAGCTTGTAATGTGAAGAAAACATGGATTTGCACAGAATAAGGAGTCGAGGAAGAATCCATGGAGCTTTACCGGGCAACCATGCAAACCTCCTTTGCCACACAGCAGGCGTCTCGTAAACAGGAATGTCCATCAGTCTGATTACCTTTTTTTCTTACTCATCATAACCTGATGATAACGGAATGCAAACACGCTGCTGGGTTCATCTGAATGAAGACCTCATGCAGCCATGTCCCCACGGCCGCTCAATATTATTGGCGCTCTCACAACGACACATCTTTAGAACTTGGACTCGACCCCCGGCGATGGATTGTTATTACAAGCCTTCATCCATGCTTGATATATACCATGGAATGAAATTCAAGCTTATTGATTTTATTTTAGTGCTATAGGTTTATAGGCATATAGGTATATCTGCATGGACATGGGTATATTTTATTCTTGACTTTGTCAGCGATCATAAAAATCAGGGTTTTACAAGAAAATATTTTGATATACATAAAAATATATCCAAATTGGAATAATTATCCTGAGTGTTTCTGTTGCTCGATTGACTATGACCGGTTTGAAATTCATTCCTTTAGACAGAGAGAGATCAAAATTCAAAATTTAAAAACAAGTGCAACAAACATGCAAGGATTTTCATGCAAACAATTTTGATTAAATATATATATAAACATGTAAATATGTATGTGTGTGTGTGTGTGTGTGTTAATTTCCACATGATGCATTTCACATTAAGGGGTACCCTTACTCATATCCGACTCCTCTGTTATTATGTTTGACTGTGTTTTCTTTGGGCGAAGCAAACAAGATTTTCGATCAACAATTATGTTCGAGTGAGTTTTTTCTTGTTGGAATGTAGGAATGGATGTGTTTAAAGCCTTGATAAGAGATTGAGTGTTAGTTGTTCCCTGATCAAATAAAACTATGCCTAGAATATTTTACGAAGTATACACGCCTATAAGGTTAGCTCATGTGATTATTTTATGTCAGTATTATAATGTAATTACTTTAATTTGATGATGTATTATATATATGATTTGTTTATTATGTGAAAGTTTGTAAAGTTTATCTGAAGAAAAAAAAACATGAAGAGAAATAGATAAATGAATAAGAACGGTGACGGATTAGATTCGACTCGTAGTTATGCGTCGTGCTAGTGTAAACTTGACTTAACCGAACCCACTTCTTTGACCTTGAGACTGCCTAGGACGTCCAATCGCACCGTCATGGTTGAATGAACACCCTCAGCTTGCTACACTCCATACATACAATACAATATGCCGATATATGGGCTAATATGTTTATCGTACCAAGAACACCACTGTATATGATTAAGTATGTGTCATTCTTTTAGCAAGGAAATATGCGTCAATATTTATTATAAAAAGGTTTGGCAGAAGATACGTGGTGGCTGCACTTTCATTTGTTGCTTTTTATTGCTTTGGGGTTTTGATAAGAATATATATAGACTATTTCGAGGTGGGGTGATGGATAATTCCATCTCTTTATAGAAATGCATAAATGAATATACAATGATTACTTTTGTGTGTTATGTGTATGGTAGTATGAAAAGAGACTAAGGAGAAACGATACTATTCCGTGTTATAGAGTCTGCTTGCCCCTTACTGTCTTTATGCCCTAGACATATTTGAACGATAATTTACTTATGATAAGAATGACGATGATAATGATGATGATTATGATGTTGATGATTATGACGACGATGATGATGATGGTGGTGATGGATGACGCTGATGATGATAATGATGATCACGGTGATGATATCGATAATGATGACGATGATGATTTTTATGATAATGATGATGATGATGATGATGACTATGATGGTGATGGATGACGATGATAATGATGATGATGGTAATGATGATGATGATGACGATGATGATGATTATGATAATGATGATGACGGCGAAGAAGATTATGATGATGACTATGATAATGATGAAGATGACGATGATGATTGTAATAACGATGATATAGATTATTACGATAATAGTGTTGTAGTAGCAGTTGTAATTAATACTACTACTAATAACAATAATAACAATAACAATACTAATGACAACAACAACAACGATAGTAGTAACAATGATAATGATAATAATAATTATTATTATTATAATAATAATGAAAATAATAATGATAATAATATATCGATATAATAATATATCAATAGTATTCGGAACGATATGATGAAAATGTAGAAATAGATGAAGATACATCTGGGAAAAGGAAATAAAAATGATATGACCACGACATACAGACAGGAAACAACGAAGGACAAACTTATTGATCTATTTGTTAGACAATTTGAACACTTTTATATATACAAGCGCTCTCTATGTGTCATATAATCGCACCTTGACATTATACACTGTAATGGAAGTACAATCAATTACTCATCGCACCAAATGTTATAGCGAAATGCAAAATGATTGGGGAAAAAAAATGACTGACTCTAAAACGGGCACAAGCCGCGATGGGAAGTTTGAGTGCATTTAGGATGCAAAGTGCTGGGGGAAGCTAACGACCATCTGTAGTAGATGTTAAAACACTTGCAGAAAATATTTGTATAGCACTTATTGTTTTTTATAAGAAATTAACTGTCATAATTGAATACCACTGTCCGAAAACGCGTTCAAATTAATTCCATGAAAACCGAAAGGTGAAAGAGCCTTCATAATTGTGGTTATTGGTTTTATGGAAATCATATTTTATCCATACAAACACGTCGAGTTCATTATAGCGAGAAGGAAAGAGAGGAGACATGAGAGTTAGAGACAGAAAGAGAGTGAGAGAGAGAGAGAGTGGGAGGGAGAGACAGAGACAGAGAGAGAGACAGAGAGAGAGAGAGAGAGAATGAGAGAGAGAGAGAGAGAGAGAGAGAAAGAGGAGGGAAAAAAAAGGATAATAATACGACGCGAAAAACCAACCAAAAGTTCAATTGCGCTCCTACTAGTGACTGGTAAACTTTGAAGATGCTTTCGTCTCTCGGCTTCCAACGTTAGACCTTTTACTACCTGTAATGTCCTCTCAGCCCATTGATAAAAATAAAAGAAAATCCTTCTCCTGTGGTGAATGACACGACTAAACCGTCAGACAGTTCAATCGTGGAGTTAATTTACCTTTTACATTTTCTCTTTATGCCTCCAATCGTTTTTTCTTTCTCCAGGTCTCTGTTTGGTATCTATTTTGGTTTCCTTTTACTTTCAATGCAATTTTATCTCTCGACTGATGCATAGATTACTGTCTTGTCTGCTGTAGACGGATGTATTTAGATGTCCATTATCCTGTTGACATTCGCACCCCGCACTATTGTTTGAAAGTGTGCAGTCGTTGAAAGAGCGATTGATCGTTAGGCCTGCGGCTTAGGATGCCATCCAGACGCGCTTATAAAACACGTGACAAGATCTTCAATAGCATCTCGAAACATCATCATGTTACTTTCGATTTCATCCTCCACATTAGGGATTTAAACTGCAGAAACCTTGTAGTTCATTAAACACATCACATTCGTCGTTCAGACTATTTCTCTAAACGTCACGTAAAACATCCTCTAGCCGGCTGTATATACACGAGGCGTTTTTTTCTGACGTAGCACTGCGTCAGCGACATGCGCAGTCTTTGTGAGAGTGATATCGTAGAAAAGTTGATAGCAAATTCAACAGTGCAAAGACTACATTGAATTGCTGGTGCATGCACTAGATTACTCATCAAAGGCTCGATTGACGCATCTATTGGAAATGACTCCTTGTCTGCTACAGGCCTTATCTTGTCGTTCAGACAAGACATTTAATCTGAACAAACCATTATTAGTAGTAAATCATGAAGTCCGTCATTCATACAACAATACTGTTACCTAAAAGCTATTACGCCGGTAAAACTCGATATCAAAACTTAAAATAAAAAAAACCTGTTAGAAATCTCTCTGGTCTTTTTAGTATCCATCGGGAATCCGGACTCTTAGCAAATCTGTCAGGGGATATTTTTATTGAGGTATTCTTGTAAACAAACATGTTGTCGCCGCCGCAGTAGTAATAATATATAGATGTCTGTTTTTCTTTCTCCCCACTGCGAGGCGGCGGATCAGAAATAGAATGTATGTAGAACATCGAACCGATAGTTTTGATATGTTATTACATTTCTGGTTGACGTAATACGCCTTGAGCTTGTTTGTATACATTCGGATGGTAAACAAGTAGACCAACATCGTATAACATGAGGGGATGTAACATCGCTTTATCACTTCTTAAATCATGAGTTGACATGTTGTCATCTTTAAAGGTCCTAGATATTAATGACATCATATAACCGTTGGTCTAGTTCCGAGGTGCCAGTCACTTAATTTAATTTATCGCGGTCTATATCTTAACACCCCCTTTCTACCCGGGCCGCTTGTCTTATTAAATACGTCATACACAAGTAGTAAATATCTGGATGGAAGCTATATCCTTACAGGCACATGCATTAAAATAGTGTGAAAATAATTTCCCTCTCTGCAATTTGGAGCCGTCTTCTTTTTATATTAATGAACTTATTGGTTAATCCGATATGAAAACCTGTATGCGAATGCCGAAATCGGAGATAGAAATATTGAAAAGACGATGTGGTGATTCATTGTCAAACAAGAGACCTTTGAATATTTTAAACATATGAAATTGTGTCAGATTCTCTCCTACATATATCGCCGATTGGATTTTTACAATTTTTAGTTTATGTCACTACGTCAGCATACACCCATATCCACACACACGCAAAAAAACCCCACACACAAACACGCACACACACACACACATACGCACGCTCGCACGCATACACGCACACAATCTCACGCGCGCACATACGCCGTATGTATTTGGTACATGATGTAATTGAGTGTGGCAAAATATGATTTCGATTAAAAAAAAAATCGTACTTGATGAGACCTAATGTAATATCGATCCGTGCCTGTCCTCGATCTCGATTTATGTGACCCTAGAGAGAGAAAACAAAAAATCTCCTATGTCACAAATTTCTCGGCACAGATTAACGTTATTCCAGATTGTTCAAGGCCATCATCTTCTATAATCAGGGTTAAAAAAAAACATTAAAAAACGAACAGACAAACATCGTGATGTAACAGTGGAAGTTGCTGAATAAATGTGTCTACTACCTTACTTCCACAGTAACATAGCGATGGAAATAAAATCATCTCGAAATATCACTGGGCCTATTAATCTGGAAGTAAAATTGAATATGTGTACCTTTTAATGTTTTTTCTTCTGTTTTGTTTTAGTTGCATGCATCTGTGGTGGGTGAAGCTATACCGGTTCCACTCGTTGAAGAATACTCCACTGTGGTATTCAAACGATCACATGCACACACAGCACACTTACATACACACGCACAAAAAAACTTTGGATGACTCTTCTCAATATTCTCCTTGACATTATTAATCTTTGGCGGTAGAATGCCTCTGACCTTCAAATCTGCTACGGTACTATATCGATTTAATTTGTTTGTTCCCTTTCCCCCTCCCCAGCAAAGTTAATGATGAAGAGAGAGAGAGAGAGAGAGTGAGAGGAAGGAGAATGAGGGGGAAGGCATATTCAGGGATATAGCCGTTGGACAGGGAACGCTTTGAGATCTACTTGGAGACAATGAGGTTGTCTGTTTTGTTTAGTCTCGGATCGATAAAATGTCAGGGTCTTACAACCAGATACGGTGGTCGCACACCAAATCGAAATGTGGTCGCACATTGCATCCCCTGTTTTTCATCTCAATTAAGACTCACCTGAAAATAGAACTCCCCCAAGGTCAGTATAGCTTTATGACGAGCTCATCCCAATGTTAAGTTTACCATCACAATGCTTAAAAAATATGGAGTGCACTTTGCTCGAATTGCATTCAATAAGAAAGAAGAAACATGAAAACATGTGTTTACGTTGATGCTGAAACATTTCGTTGTTCCTTTATTACTGTATATTTTGAAACATAATTTATGCTTGTTGTGAAAACTCTAGACGGCTGCGGTGTAGACGTTCATTCTTAAAGAGAACTGCTTGTACACTTTTTCTTATTGTCACTGCTACCTCACTACTTAATACACTAAACAGTCAATAGTTAACCTCATTCAATGAAGTCAAGAAATTGCCTAAATGATGTTATACTTTTTTTAAAGTAGATAACACTACTTGGAAAATGGAAATATTTACGCAAATTAAAAAAATTACTTAAATCACTGAAGTGTAGTACGATTCACTTAAAGCAAATCGTATGCTTAGACTTAATACAGCAGACTGCACTTAGTTGTCCAATCTGAAGTTATTACATAAAATGGTAACTTTTATAATTTTTCATATCATCAGTATTTACATATCATTAACATTTGCACATTATGCTTCAAAGTAGACACCACAGAATGAAGGTTTATAATTATTTGCAACCTTAAATGGCACAGTAGTAAACCCCTTAAAAATACCAAATGTTATCCGTTAGCTTCAACTTTTGCATGATGCACCCTTAAGGGCGCACATGTGCATCCTTAAACTTACAGTTTACAGCAGTTAAGCTTTTCGAACGACTACGTGCGATTTGCACTTTGAAGGGTGCAATGAAGCAGAATAAAACCCTTCGTATTTCGGATGGTACAAATTTGAACGTTTTATTTCATAATATGTAGTGATTTTGTAGAAGGAGGAAACGGGTAAGACTAGTGAGACTAATGAAATGTTAGTTTGATTCTAAAATAATGAATGAGAAGCTAAAATACAAAGTATCTCTATACAGCATACTTAACATCTTAGATTAAACTACTTCAGTTGCTGATTAAGTCGTTAAACGAAGCATTCATGAGACATACATCCATTGCGTTATTACATGAACGTTTTTACGCTGTCTTAAACATCATGTAATACAACTTTATATACAGACAGTATTTAGATAATAACAGATGCCACTATCTTTTACAAGTCTGGCAGTAACTTGAGGTGACATCAATCATGCCTACGTAAAGGAAGAATATTCAGATATTGCGAAATCAAATCATAGTACAAAATGACACGTGTTGCACCATCGTCAAAAGCATGATGTAGAATAACCATCAAACATTAAAAGACCTGTCTATTGTAAGATTACTATCATCTAATATATGATTTTATTTGTGAAATTCTGAGATTCAATATTTTTCATATGGTAACGTTTGAAAGTGATTTGCGCGATTTTGGACCTGTCTATTTGTAGAACAAAATTACTTTTATTTACTTTAAAACTTGAAAAGTTTGTGTTACGTCGTATAGGCCTTGAAATATTTGCTTGTTTCGACATTTATTTTTTATTTTTTTAATAAAAAGTAGACGTTATAATTCCTTCTGTATAATGCACAGAATTATTCAGGTCTATAATCTCAATGCCACTACTATAAATTAAAATAATACAAATCATGACGATGCACTCAACAAAATGAGCGAAAATTGGTCACCGATAATTCGAGGAATATTATTCACACGTAAGCACAAAAGGCATAATGACAAACATAGTATTAACTTGGTCGATCGAGTTGCAGCAAAGATTTGGCCACAAATTCCTGTTCTAAATATACAAATATATATAGATTAGAGTGATAATACACACATTGTGAATAGCAGCTGCTTCTCATAGGTTTTTCACATGAATTCAACATGTAATATGTACTCACATACTGCATAGCCTCTCAAAGACCTCTTTGACAGAAACAATGCTGCGTCTAACGCCATTTCTCTTTAGCCCGTTGCACACGAGGCCTAAGTTCGACTGCGTTAAAAGATGCGCTTATCAAGCCTCTGCAGCTAATTAGCCCGTACGCTCTTAATGCAAAGCAATTAACTGTTATTTTTCATTCGCTCTGTGTTCGATGTCGTTCACTCTTACATGGTACGTCAAAGACCGAGTCAATCTTTGACGCAGTTCTGCGTCAGCAGAATTATTCTTCGTGTGCAACGGACATAACATGTGTTGGTAGACGTCAGTTTATTTTGTATACACTAGGCACATAGACGACATGGCTCAATGTGGTTTCCAAACAAGAAAATTAATTTTAGAGTCTTTGGAGTATGGAAGCCACTAATAAAATGAGATTACTAGTGGTAAAAGCGTACACTGTTAGTTGAAGTGAAGCTAAATGTACTTTTTAGACTACATATAGTGCTATATAACAGTAATGTTAAACTTGTGGTTTACCAATTTAGGGTGTCGGCGATGTTTCCGGTCGTCCGAGTAATGGACCTTGTGTTATACGGGAGCTGACTTCGGTGATCAATCTCCTTCCCCTGCTTAGTTTTCGATCTGCTTGAAGACCCGGGTACATGTGACGTCGCCCTTGGTACAAGTCATGATCATCTCATCGCCAATGACTTCACGTACGACCACGTGGGGTTTATCAGACTCTTCCTCCTCCAAGAACCTGATCTTGTTGTCATCTTCCAGTCTGGCGATGGTCATCTGCTTCAGGCCGTTGGGGAGCAGGTCTTCGAAGGGGACGCCGATGGTAAACGCCTGTTCGTGTATGGTGATGACAGGGACGTTCATTTTGATGCTGAAGGTATCCCCGTCTCGCTTGATTTCGCAAGAAGGATACATGTGGGTCGCCAGCTTCCGCATTGGGGTATTCACACCCATCTCTTTCAGGTACTCCTCAAAACTCTCACTGCGGACTAGCTTCCAACTGCCAACCAGTTGAGACATTATTGTAACTGTTTCTCTTGGTTAATGATCGCGTCAAGCTTAAGAACCAGTTAGTCACAAGGCTAACGGTGAGTGAGTTTTAAAAGAAAACTTGCAAGTTCACAGTTTCGCGTTTAAGGAGGATGCTGATAGCAGCTATGGAAGATTGTTTGCACTCCAGTTATCGTTAAGAGTGACAGGCGACTACAGACTAAACACTGACAGGAATGTTCACCAAGTATTGCGGTGGATTGAAACGGAAATTCTTCGGGATGAGAGTCGGGCTATCCCCCGTCAACCCAACTGGCATACCTCAGCTATGATGCCCGTGAGCCGGTGTTAACGAATCTCCAGTCTGCCGAGTGATGAGGAGTAGAAAATATGATACGAGTTCGTCTGGTGCAGGGGATTATCAGGCTGTCTGTTGATCTGTGCACGCTGTTCAAGGCGATTTATATGGAACAGACGACAGAGCCGACTGGTAGCACCCATCACACGGCGGCTCTCCAGTGAATTTGGCGCACTACTTTCAGTGTTATGACAACCCTCCTCCCTGATTGGTCAAAAATACTAGATAGATTCCGCCACGTCAGTTCTACGAGTGGAGCGTTATGACATAATACGCCACAAAAGCGCCACTGAGTGCATGCTTATCATTTGCTTACAGATGTAACCCCCTCTCCCTCCTTCTTTCTCCTTCTTCATGATCTATTGGCTTAATTTGTTTCGTTTTCTTCATTCATTTGTCGTTTTATTCACGTTTTCCGTCTCATTACTACTACCCATATCCTTATCTATTGCGTGAATTAGCCAATTCACATGATATAGATCTGTACCCTTAGAGTAACCACCATGTAGAAATTCAAAATAAATAGCGTCTGTGTGGGGGCCAGAATGTCTTTAAGACATATATTTATAACACATAGTTAACAAACCCTTCTGGCCCTGAGCAGACGATAGAGTCTTTACACATTTGGCACAAGCCTTCAAATAACTTATGAGTTATGAGTGAGAGCTAAATCGTCTTGATAAGTGGTATTAAGTGGTATTAGTAATGATGCAATCTTACTCGTTTCATTTTAAGTCGGGTTACTACCTCTCGCAATCACTTTACTGTTTAGAAACAATAATGACGAGTTTATTAAAGAGAGAGAGAAATTTATTTCTTATATGTTTCGAAATTAACTTTGTGGAATTCTTGACTTCGGCTTGAATATAAGTACTTCTTTCAACTGTCATTGCAGAGCTAGAGAACAAGATGATGTATGATCTTATATCTGTTTGATTAGGGTATATAAAGCGTTCGTACGTCTTCACAAGCCAAAAAGAACCCCCATCATCTATTTCTAGTCACTGTTTGTTTTCTTTGACCTAAGGTTAAAATACAATGACGATCATCCCCGTCGTAAATTTCAGCTATATTTAGTGAATGAATCTCTGCAACCTATCATCATTAACACTCACGATCCATCGATTCGGGTAATAATTAGGACATTCAAACATGACGGTCATTTTTTATTTATCTCGACAAGACTCTTCTCTCCCCCTCTTACTCTTACCAAACGTTGGTGCCGGGGGATGATCCATATAAATTATTCATTTAAATCACACAAGATGGGGTGCTCGAACCGCATCAGAATTAATAATAACTCCGGGATAGGAGATTGCCCCTCGGCCATGGACATGGGGTGTCGAACATTAAGAAAAAAACTTAAGCCCCTGGAACCTCGGTCGACTGACCGACTTTACGGCACATTCGTGATAAGAGGTGATTGGGGAGAGGAAGAAAGGAAGTTTTGCTGCGGGGGATGCCGGGAAGGAAAAATTCCCAGCGTTTCGATCTGTGGTAGACGGGGTGAGATGGGAAAGGAGGCCGAGGTCAACCAAATCGAGATTACCAATGTAAAGATTACGTTATACCACGTGGCTTTTCATTATTGAATTCGGAAACCGGCTCACTGATTCGACCTCATGCTTTACGTGTTATATCTGTAAATCATATTAGATTGATAATATTATATAAAACTACTTTATACACGTAGGTTTATATAATCATATGGGTGCGTGCGTGTGCGCGCCTCTTGCGTGTGTGTATGCGTGTGTGTGCGTGTGTGTGCGTGTGTGTGTGTGTGTGTGTGTGTGTGTGTGAGCGCGTATCTATCCCACCTGCATTGGATAGAACAAAAAGGCAGTAAACTATTTCTTTCCGAAAATAAAAGAGAAACACCTTAAGAAAAAAGAAGAATAGTATCACATCTCATCACATCATCGAATTACAGCCAATCGTAGGTCTTCTAGACGAGAACGGATATTTGTATCATTAATGTAAGTATCAGGTTATGTGGAATATATTACCATGATAACCAGAGAGACTTAAAGTAATCCAGAGGAAAATCAAGTACTGTCATGTCGCCATTGTGATTAAATGTCTAGTGGCTTTAATTCAAAGGCGTCGTTGATACTTTTGGGGCTCGGTTATATAGAAAATTTTAAAATTTAATATTATTATTAGGACTCTATATACTTATTAATGAAATGTAAACAATAATATTGTGTATTAGAATTTAAAAAAAAGTGGCAATAATCGCAAATTGAAAAACTTGCAATAGTAACAATAAGAAATTGTGACCTAGAAACGATTATTATTATAAGAGAGCTGGCTGATATAAACATCAATAAATAGAGGGACAGGGAGACAGATATGATAGCTGTGGAGACAGTCAAGGCAATCAATATTTTTATGCAACATTTACAAGTCTACTCTTCTTAGAAGTCGTAAAACAATATACGTTAACCATAACAATGGAGTCATTACCGCCCACGTATAGACTTCTGATGCACTCGCTTCATATATTTTAAGTGAGACAGTGCAGACATGGAATAGCTAGGTAGAAATCAGGAGATATGACTATAAATAATTCTTCAAACCATTGTTAATTGACATTTCCTGTTCACCCCTAGGTATCTCTCTAGTAAAAACCATGTCACACACTTTGGATTTATCTCTTTATACGCTTATTGAAACACTGTGAAATTAATGCGGTGGATATTTAAGAGTTCAATGTAGTAAGCGTGCAAATTCAATCAAGTTACAAAGAAAATTTGCAGTGCTTCAACACCTAATTGTTGTGAAAATAGTCCCTGGTGGAAATACGTGTACATATAATAGTCATTGATCTTATCATCAGCCGAGCAAGTTGTCTGCTTCTTGTTCTTAAGGGAGTCACATTAACCAACGAGAGGCAGAATTCAGACGAGAAAAAACACGAATAACACCCACATAAAACCGATACAGGAGAAAGGGGTGTTCCAGTTCTGAGAAAGTAGGTCAGAGCATGGTGTAAAGTACATCATTCTTTTAGCATGAGCGAACATTTTTGGTAGCATAAATCTCTCGAGGAAAAATGTAAAGATCCTTTTACGATGACTGATAATGTCTTCTCAACCGAGATATTAGATGCTGTGTTCAGGCTAACGACACATGATCCACTTTAATGCAAGTGTGTTGCTAACTCATTTCATAAGCACTTATGTAAGCATTAAGAATAACATCTCCGTTAAATTTCGGTTAGTTTCTGTTGTGTTGGATTAAGCAATAGATTCTAACAGGACAAACGCTGACATATACTAGTGTTCGAAAGCATTCAGCTTTATTTTCCACAGTGGCGTTTCATACAGCATCGATTTGATAAGAATGTATGTGAAGTTTGGTTGTCATATATTCCTTTAATAAATGTGTGCAAAATGTTGGTATTGAGATTGAGGATTTATCTTCCCAAGCTCTTAAAAAGAAAGTTTACTTTATTCAAAGTATTCAAAGTATTCACATTTATGCATTGTATTTTCCTAATGATGGTTCCTGCATAGTTTGTATAAGCAATAAATCATATCATGCTCTTAACATGAACAGGGACAATTCTCTTTATTCTATGGACTTCGCAGCCGACTTTATTTCAAAAGAAGACAAAAAGAAAGGAAACAGCAGACAAACAAACTAACAGAAAGAATCAATTTTTACCGTAGCTATATTTACAGAGCTATCATGAGTCCTATTACTTCCAGTATCATCTATAATTTTTATTAGGGATACAGTTCTTGGAAGGAACATCTTCAGAAAATGAATGATTCTTGAACTGCTACTGTCATGATAAGCTGTATAGCAGAACGCCCTTCTGAAATGTATATGAATTAATCAGAATTCTGTTTAAAGGGAAATGGTGTATGGTGTATTTAAGGAATTAGTAAATGTTCGTCTTTGCCTATTTGTGAATCAATGAATTTTATAGTAATCATATCAAATATCGTGACTCTTGCAAGTCATAATAATAAACCGATCAATCAATAAAATGTAATTTGCTGAAATGATCTAAAATGACAAGTAATTCATCAGCTTGCGTAAAACAACGTTCCTAACCAAGAATCGAGCCGGTATTTACAGCCAAAGAAATTGAAGAACAAAAAGTTTAAAAGATATTTTTAAAAAAACAACGCTATACAACCATCTCCCCTAGGGGTGTATCAAGGATAATTTTTTTTGAGAAAACAATCAATGTTGTCTTTACCATCGTAGCAAAATGGGATATCTGCGGCATTTGCACATAGTATATTTATCCAAAATAAAGGTCGGCGATAAGCCACAAGTAAGGTGAAATGCAACGAAAAGAAAGATAGCAAAAAATGATTATCATCACTTTACTATTAATCTATATCTACACTGGAGTACAGGAAAGGGTATCAGATATGAACGCGCCGACACGGGCTGCAGGCGTTGCGAACTTAGTCGCAGATTATACGTGGCCCACTCACAGTGCGACACAGATAAAACTGAGGCGGTTATTAATCCTGTCCCACTGGGAAACACATTAACCGGTCGGCTGGATCGCCTTGCCAACCCACAAAGTGGTTAAGAAGAAAGGAAAATAATGTCGTTGAACATGAGAAACATGAATTAATTAGGCTGTCAAGGGATACCCTTTGCGTGAATTATGTAAGCATCTGGAGGTTCGGTAGTTATTCGAGCTCATGCAGTAGGCTTAGCTCTTTAAATTACTTCTGGTGCAAGTGATTAATCGTGTGCCTTGTATGAAATGAACACTCATGCTTAATCATGAAAGTAATAGATTTGGTTTCTTGTGACGTAATCAGTTTGCTAGGCTCTTATAACATTTCTAGAGTGTTTCATAGTTTTGAAAGTTCAAACTATTGCTGAACCTTGCTTTCCTATGCCATTCTTTATAAAAAAAAACAGGAACACCTTTATCTAAATGACCTCGGTATAAAATGTTTTATTCACTTTTGTGTAGAATACAAAATATCTTATTATTCAAATGTATTAAGAAATGTTCACACAAATTAAGAATGGGTTCATCTCACGACCTGTATGAGCGATATTCACAATTCTTAATATTCATGAAGATTAAAACGTTTTTTTTTATTTACAATTTAAAATATCATTGTTATCTCTAGTCAGGGAAAGTAATTCATTAGGCTTATATCTAAGATGTCAAATGGTTCCCACATCCATCGTAAATGTATATTATTTTACTTGAAGTGAATGTGAATTGAGTTTGAGTAGAACAAAACTCTGCATATTTAAACTGTATGTTTAAAATCGTCCTGTTTGATGCCAAGGTGAATATTGTATTTCTGAGATAATATTATTGTCTCAAGAGAAAATCAATTCGATTCATTTTATTTTCAAAGAGTTTAGTGAAATCTCTTAGTATTGAAACTTTCATCGAATAAGAACGAATGACGGAGAGGGAAAAAGAAGTGTAGGCCGCCAGTGTTCTGAGGCGAGTTACGACGTGCTCCCAGCTCGTTTTACCATCTCGGTCACATGAATGTTTGGAAGTGTCTAACACTTTAACCTAGTTTTACCCCAAAATGTTGAATAAAGATAACAAAAAGATGGAGAAGGGGGTTCTAACTTTTCATGTAGGAAAGCATCATATTCCGTCCAACAGTCTACCCTCCTTTTTTTGCCCGCTAGCCAGAACGATTATAACAAAAAGACGTAGAGCAATGTCTACTAATGATGTATCAAACTCCACTCCCAGACGCCATGAACACCGGCAGCACATTGTCGCTCCGGAGCTCAACGACGGTTTCGATTAACATTCCGTGGCTTAGCCCTCGAATGGGAGCCCGATGTCGGGCACATGTGTCAAAACATGTTTACTACAATATCATTTTCTCAATGGAAACACGGGAATCAAAACGAGGTGGTTGGCTGGAGGAGGTCGTCCTTATTTCATATGTTGGGTTATCCGTGGTTGTCGACCTTTTGGCTGTAAGACGATCACGACGATGTCGCGACGGTAAGGTGGTCGACCGGCGGAGAGCCCGTCTCGGTTACCACCATGTGCGTGGGAGCTGCGAGTGATGGCGTCACAGTTTATTTGCGTTGAAAAATATCCAAAATGGCGGCGGGCCTCTGACCCCCTGAACTAGTTTGGTAGACAGTTAAAAGCAGAAAAGATGGCAAGCCATATAGACATGGAAGAAATGTACATGAAAACTGGGCTGATGGAAAAGAAATGAAAGTTTGAAGATTGATAAAAAAAAAAGTTTCAGATTGAATAACACTGTCACGTGACGATATCTAACCCCAGACCTAGATTTTCGGAGAGAGAGAGAGAGAGAGGCAGAGAGAGGCATATAGACACAGAGAGAGCAAAGGGTAGGAAAAGGGATATAGAGCTTCTTCGCTGATATCAAACGTATAAGAAAGTTTACGAGGAAACGAAATGGCTGGTTCGAGTTCAACTCCCCTGAAGATTGTTTGTGCTTTACGATTTTCCACAGCCTATTCGATATGGCCCAATTTGAACCTTTAACATTTTATAACGAATGTTTTTTCTCGAAAATGTATAAGTTTAAAAGATTGTTATTATCAGAATATTCGGTGAATCGTTTAATTAATGTGTTTATACAACTTTTCCTGAAAACAGTGAACATAAACTTTTCCTACTTCGAGCGATTTTTTTGTAATATCATATATTTTTTCACTTAGTAGAGATGGCCTACTACATGCATTTCTGAAACGAAAGCTTTCTCAACCATGAAATATTCCGACCGATTGCTCATAAATATGCTTACTTTTCGAATCTTGGGTTGAAATAAATGCTACAGTTATTTCATATATACGGCAGATGAGTGTATGCTTTGTCTGAAGATAGGTGATGATGAGAGGTTATTCTCTCATTTTATGGTTCATCTATTAGAAGTACATTTGTATCTTAAGTCAGACATGTAATCTTTATCTTACTTTTGATTTCATAGAAATATTATCAATGTGGAATAATATCAATATGTTATTAATGTAGAATGATATCAAGCTTTTGAAATAAAATCAAGATTTTAACAGTATGCTAGTGGTTTATGATGGACATAAAATGCACATCTGTTTAGTTTGATATGTTATTCATCGAAAAATCTCTTCTTTCTTTCAAATATTCAGAAGCAGGTGCAGGCTCTTTTGGTTATAAGAGCATTTAGGTATATTGGTGAAGGCTGTTGACTTTCAAACGTCAGGTTCTAAATTCTACCCTCGCTCGGTACCAACATAGTTAGTCAAGGTTGTTTGCCTACACTAATTGATTCCTCCCAGGTGTAAATGCGTACCTAGTAATGCTTGGGTAATTAATAATAGACGGGACCACAGGAAGAGTAGTGCAGTATAGATGTGGCTACTCTGAGAAAATAAAAACAATCGTCTCGACATGGACCGAGTTAAAACATGTAATCGTATCTAATGGCAGAAAGCAGTGGCGGATCCAGGGGGGCCCACTCCCCTAGAAAAAACACCCTTTTTTGTAAAAAAACAAGAAGATGGGCCCCTCCCCTGGCGCCCAGGGGGTGGTGGTTTATTTAATTAGGCATAACAAAATTGTGCTCACTACCCCCACTGAGTGAAAAATCGACCGGCACGATTTTCCAATTTCCAATTTTCGGATGCAAAAAAAATTGCTCTCTACCGCCGCCCCACTGAGCGAAAAATCGACTGGCACGATTTTTTAATTTTCAATTTTCGGAGGCCAAACAATTTTTTTTTTAAATTGCTCACTACCCCCTCCCCGGTTTTCAAATTGTCGCACGAAGTGGGCCCCTTTTTCGGCCCCCTCCCTTGCCGCCGGCTGGATCCGCCCCTGGCAGAAAGTGTATGATAAAAGAACTTATTAATAAGATGGTTTAAACTGGTCGAAGAGTAGATACAGGGATAGAAAGAGAGCAAAAGAGGGGAGCAGAAGTAATGAGAAAGAGAGAGAGGGGGGGGGAGAGAAAGAGAGAGAGAGAGAGAGAGAGGGAGAGCGTGTGTCTTTCTAATGTAAAATGAAATCATCCTTACGTTAAACAAGTCAATTTTAGAACCCGATAAACTAGCCACAGGCACCGATACGCTATTGCAACTGTATACAGCTTGATGATAATAATTCAGTCAGCACTCGACATGAAAAATTGAATTCGAACACGGCAGCACTTGAGTACCGATCTAATAATGACCATTCATCCCAATATGAAAGCGATCAATTCTGATTAGTCATCGTTTTGTGCCTCCAAGCATCCATTTATGTTTCTGATTCCCAGAACAATGTCTCTATTACTCTTCATTTTGACATCTCAAGGCCTTCGATCGCGATTGTTATTATAAGCAGATTATGTACAGATGAATTGCTCTTCATTAACGCATAGTTTGTGTAATCCTGCAATAAAAGTGCTATTTCAATAAAAAATGAAGGACAATTTTAGCTGGAAAGGATTACACTGATTGTCAAAATACAATTACTTTATACCAAACGATCCCGAAATATGAATATCTCGTTTTATTTTTCGATTTTCACCGTTGGTGTTCGAGCTGCAAGGTAATTGGGTAAACTCAGAAGCTGTAACTGTTCTAAAGGATGTTTACTTGTTTTTGAATCAGGAAGAGGAGCCTCAAAGTATGTCCGGAACTCATGTCATACTTTATTGATATCTTTGTAAAATGAACACCAGTGACTCATTCAATAACACTTCGATACTAGACCACGTCGTGACTTTCTTGTTGTTTCTCTGGTTACCATTTTCATCACTAATTCACACGATCTCTTTTGCTTCCTTTCTATCCAGCGATGCCCTTGGTGATATATTCATTTTTAATCCGTTATGAGACTACGTGGATGTCTTGGAATTCATTCAGAATGATGAATAGAAATGCCCTTTTACTTCGTAAATTGGCGCCAACTAAAACACCATGCAGTAACAGGAAAATCCGTACTATCTCCTTTTAATCGATGGAAAGAATGAAAGCATGAATGTCCTATTTCCCTTTTGATATTCTTTAAACTAAAAACTCGTGCATCCGATTATCGGTAAAGTATTTTTCAAGAAAATAGGACGATGTTTTAAAACTAGGGCATGGGCTAATCTTGATGAATTAAAAAAGATGTGTTACATGTCAAAAACAATATTGGTGAATATACATAGTTTCTATTTTTTTTTAAAGGTGATGTGTTCTTATTCTTTATAAACTTTATACAAATTTATTTAGACATTTTACACGATTGCAAATGCTTTCGGGAAATCAACTTAAAGGAAATTTCATTAGCCTATTGTATTGCTAATAGAGATCAAATTTGCATTACGGAATATGGCATGGCCATGTTCACACTTTCCAATAGGTGAAGCACAAGGCTATTGAAATTCATTTAGGTGGATATATTGAAAGTCTTTGCGATCATGTTCATATCGTTTCGGAAAGAAATGTATATGAAAATGCTAGGCAAACCTCTTGGATCGCTACAACACATACAGCCGCCCCTCTCTATTCTCTTCTTTTTAATTTTACAAGGGCAAGGTCATGTGAGCAAAAGGTCTTGGCATGGAAACATGCTGGACATCTTCAGCTACCCATCATGCACCATGTTAGAGATCGACTACGCGCTACATCGTATTTGATAATCATGCCATGCGAGAGATATCCTACACTTGCTGATTATGTGCAGGCGTCGGGTAATTTGTAAATTTTGCTTCGTTGATTAATACGTAGTCTTTAGTGGAAGACCTTTACACCAAACTCCGGCTATAGGATGATAGATAAAAATGTATATAAAACACATAACTAGGCGTTGTGGCGTGCGCCTGTAATCCAGCTAACAGTGGAAGTTACAAACTGATTCAGCCGAGGACGCAGGTTCGAAACTGAATCGCGTCTTTCGGATGGTGACGTTAAAGGTCGGTCCCCAGACGTAAATAATCATATCTGATTGATACACGTCTGTAAAAACCCAATACACACACATGATTTTAGGGGGGGGGGTAATAATAAATTTCAATTTCATGCAGTTTCAGCCTAACATAAAACTATGAAAGTAATGATTATGTCATTTATCCATGGTTACATGTTCATGCCCACAATCAAGACATCGTTTTTTTTCTGACGAATTTTGTTTTTCTCCGGTGTCTTATATAACGTGTAGTTAGGATTTATTTTAATTAAAAAATACAAATATTCTGGCTCCCTGTTACAGGCAAGGTTTATACCAGGTAATTCGCCCATATATTGAAACTCGTCTTTAATGAAACCCCTGAATGATCCACTTGGCTTTCCATCATTAAGGTGGCTATCCTCGAAGACTATAGGGCTGGTGAGAAGTGTTGGCCCAGATCAATACGAATGAAGTGACATACTTTTCGCGGTCGTCTTGATAAAGGGCGTGAAAAACAGGGAAGAAAATGTTGATGAAGTTGTTAGGGCATGCTCCAAGAGATCCATGTTACTCATTGGAGGCAGCATCCAAAACAAACCAAGCAGAGAAATACTTGCCCTTCAGAGCAAGGAATTATCGTTAAATCAGCTTGAATCCAAACAATAGAGAAAATAACCCCCTTGGCCATGAGCCAGAAGGCACTAACTTATATTCTTGTAGAAAGAGTTAATGTACTTTTGGCTCCTACTGGACGTACACGAAATTTGGGGGTTAGAGAACGAGACCCACTTTTGATGATTGTTTGCTGTTTGTGAATAAAAGTTTGTAGAAGCTCATGATCAGTGGGCTTGTCATATTGGAATAATCCACTCGGTATATTAATTATACCAGGGAAATTGGCGTATCTTGGGATTTTGCCATTGGAGGGGCCACGACAATCAAAGAATTGTATATCAAATTTGGCCGAAGCACGCTTATACAGGTTTGTATCAAAGTATAGCAGATATTGGGGCGGGGTGGGGGGACACGTACCCCTTGTATCCCTTGGATCAACCAGTGGAGGCACGCGTCATCGGGGTGGATCCAAAATAAGCTAGACCCAATCCCCCTTCGAAATCCCACCACTTCCAACCGGATTTAATGACATTTTGTGTTATTACGATCATTATTTCCCCGATTGTTTGGACTATTTAATTACATGAACGGTTGTGATGATGGGGATACAGTGACTGGTAGGTTTCATCGTGAAAGTATTTGATATCACTGGACTACTTTTCACGTAGGCATATGCAGTAATGTCAAAATGTTGAAGCGTATACAGGTTTATCTATACACGCTGGAGAAAGGATGGAATAAAGTTCAATCAACAAATATTGTGTTTTTTTTCTTTTAGGGAGAACAGTAAGAGGGACAAACAGAGGGAGGTACGGTTAGTGAGAAAGAGAGAGAGAGAGAGAGAAACAGAATGACAGACAGACAGAATAAAGGCATACTGTGTATAAAACGAGAATAAACTCAAAACGGGAGTGAAGTACAGGAATAAAGTCAATTATAAGTTGGCTACGATGAATTATTTTAGAAGCAAATTTCAGTCACTAAAAGGCAATATGGTGAAAATATTGAAAATAAATCATTGGAATTTTAGGTACGAAGATAAAGTATGGTAACATACCTTATTCCTGACAAGTCAATGATGAACTGTAACAGATAAACGTCCAATATGTAATCTCTTTTTGATGAACATGATTTCATCAATATTGGTCCAACTCTAGCATCAAGTTGTAAGTGTATAACTAGTGACAATCTTAAATAATTATGTAGAACCAACTATCTCTCCTGCATATTTAAAAAAAATTTCACTCCTCAAGAAATTATAAACCTTGTGTATAAATATAAGAATGGTAAAAATCCAGGTTGTGATGAGATTGACGTCTTTGTGGTTAAAAGTGTTATTCATATTATCTGCTACCCATTGTCTGGCAAATTTAACCTGTCTTTAACAATTGGCATTGTTCCGGATAAATTTGAAGTTTCTGAGGTTGTACCCATGTACAAAAATGGTTGCCTTTTTGTTTTGTTTTAACTATCATCCGCTATTTTCTTCCATTAGTTGGTTGAATATTCGTTGTATGACTCAATTTCAAATAGCTATATTTATGTATAAATGTTTTCATGAACTTCTACCTATATCTATACTCAACTGCTTTGAATCAAATGTCAATGTACAGAAATAAAAACCGAGGCATGCTTCAGACTTTCACTTTTCCCAGATCAGAACCTTAACCTTCATGAACTCAATATTCCGTAATGGACCCAAGATATTATGTATAGGGGGATAAGCTTTTAATGAGACTTTTGTCTTCTGGCTAATCCCCCAACATGTCATACTAAGTTGTTGTTGTTAATGTCTATTTCCTGTTTGCTGTTGTAATTGGATATCTTGTTGTATCTTTTGATGTCCATGCTTTTTATGAATGTGTTAAATAAATAAAGTGAAGAGAGAGAGAGAGAGTGAGAGTTTCTTATCTTATCTTCTCTACCAAATTCCATTTGCTTGGCAATTGCGTCAGATAAACAAGATGAAAAAGGTACATTGAATCTTCGTGTCTGATGATTATTGTAGAAAATTTCTTAAGATGAATAATGGTTTTAAGAAAACTGTTGGTAAATTTATTGATGCAATAACAAACGTTAAGGAGCATTCTATGGACTTTAGGAACCACAAACGTGACTGTTTGCGTCATCCAGAGTAAATCCCTCTCCACACTCGGGCAGTATGGCATCCTTACTTACCTGTCGACACGGCAAATAAATCTTTTCCTTTTAAGTCTGCAAAACAAATTCAAACGTCTGATTGCCAATCAGCGATTAATGAATCTTCCTATGGTTTCTGAAAACCGAGTTGAAACGGCGATGAACATGATCAAAAAGAGAGGACACAACTTTCTGGATGTTTCATGACCTTCTCAACTCCTTCTGTATTTGGCAGTACATACTTCAGGTTTGATTACAGGGCGTCATCTTTTATTTAAGCCTAAATGGGTTACTATGATTACCAGTGGAAGGGTAGACCTAACAGTTTTTCATCGGTGGGTACGAAATTGTCTGGAAGTGAGGGTATATCTCACTCTTCAATTTGCCATTTGATGGTCTTATTTTTCGCGGTATACGCAATTCTGCAGGACAGAAATCTGTCCACTACTTAAAAGCAACTTCCATCGACAAAGTTGGTAAATAAATACCTGATTAGTGCGGTAATGCGCGTAGCAAAAAATACTAACAAGTCAAGTATGGAATGGGCAACATGAAAATATCGAACCCTTATGAAATATCATCATCATTATCTTTCATCAACTTATTATTTGTAGCGTGTGTGTGTGTGTGTGTGTGGGAGCGGGGGGGGTGTGATTATCAACATTTTCTGACAATCTTGTGGTCCTTCTCCCCGTTGGTGAAAAACAAGTTGGGAATCGTTTTTTCGTATTTTCACCTCTCTCTCTCTCTCTCTCTCCTTTTCTTCATGTTGGGGACCGAAAGGTTTACGGATTTGCCGACAGTGATTGCCAACAGTCATCATCACCTTGATCCTCATCCGAAACAAGATTGCACTTTTCACTGGATTGTTGACCCTACAATGAAATTTTACAATCAAGTAACATCATACGAACGATCAGCAGCATCTTCTGCTTCATGATTGTACTTTTCCAAGTGAATCATAGAAATGCTAAATGAAGGCAATATCACGAACTCAAAAGAGACATGTACTTTTGAGTCTTTCTGTCCCTTGTCATGAGGACTACTAATACTGAAAAGGCACGCCTCTTTTTTCATGGAATTGTTTTTAATCTTCGGGCACTGTTCCCCCTTCCAGTGTTCAAAACAATGATTTAAAAACATCAATAAAATCTCTTAACTCATATTCTGTCCTCCGTGAACAATATTTCTGCACCTGGTGTTTTCATTTTCATGTTTAAACCGTTTTTATGTAAAAGTAAGAAGGAGAATGGATGTAGTTAGCCTAAAGAAAGACCCCGCAGGACACGTATAACTGATAGGATTAAGAAAAAAGTCGACGAACCTTTCGATTTCTTCGATTTCTAGAGAAAAGAAATGGATCGAAATTTGACTTACTAGAATTTTTGGCCAGGGGTTATCGCTCAACGTGAGCTCATTCCAGTCAATTTTTGTCTCTGGACATTTACTGTTAACGTTATTTTGTACGCTTTCAAGTGATCTTCAGTTGAATGAATACGAAATGAAGAAGAAACTGACAAGACACATTTCTAGGTGACATCTCTAAAGATATGTCTTCAAAGTCATAACCCACGAGAAGCTAAACTGTATGAATAATTTAGTTGAATCTCTATTCAAAGAACTCATAGTACCTTACAGTAAACTATTCACATTGGTGCTATTCATATACCATCTAAATCCAGCTTAGTTTAATGATTTCATAAGTTACACTCAAAATGTATTTCATGATCGAATATTTACCAATAAGGACACATACTTGATTGGCGATTTTAACATAGATCTGATGAAATGTAACTCTTTGAATATGTCACAAGAGTTTATAAAAACCCTTATGTCTGCCCCATACTTAGCTTTAAATTCTAAACCAACCCGCGTCACCGAACACAGTGTCACTTTAATCGATAATATCTTCACTAACAGTTTTCCCATTGTTTTTAAGTCTCCTTTGAAAAACATAGTAAGACAGGAGAAAAAAGTTGTTAAAAAACCTATAATTACTGAAGCAAACTTATTAAGAAACTTTCAAAACGGTCTTAATGAAACTGATTGGTCTTCTGTATATGAAACTCAAACGCTAACTCATCAGCTGATAACTTTATGAATATAATTGATTCCAAATTGAATACTCATGCGAACGGTGAAAAATTGTTACTTAATAACTCCAAGACTTCCTTGGATTACTAAATCTATCTTAAGATCGATAAATAGACAAAATGACCTGTTTTATGAATTCAAATTATAACCTACTGAACAATCCAAATCGAAATTGGCTAATTTTAAGAATACTCTTACAAAAATATTGCATATAAAAAAAAATTATTTTACCAATCAACTGAATCTGTACAAACATGATATTAAAAACACTTGAAAATCAAGTGCTATGAACATATCTGAAAATAGTTCTAAAATCTCAAATATTAAGTGGGGAAATGTCACTTACGATATGATACACTTATGATATAGCTGAAACATTTAACAATTATTTTTAAATTGGTAAAACTTTAGCGCAGGAAATATCGTCCTCTTGTAGACAATTTAACGACTTTTTAGGTAATCATAACCCCAACTCAATATTTTTGCCCCCACCTACCCAAAAGAAGAAACTGAAATTGTAGCTAATTTAAAGGACAAAAGAAGTTCTGGATTCGATGGCATAGATAATCATCTTATAAAAAACACAATTTCTTACATTATCGACCCCCTAGTTCATATCATTAACTTATCCCTTTGTAATGGCTCTGTGCCTGATAACATGAAAATGGCAAAAGTCATGCCGATTTTCAATAAGGGTGACAAAGAAGATGTTAACAATTATCGACCTATTCCGTTACCAACAAGTATTTCAAAGATTTTAGAACGAATTATGAACATCAGCACGTATACGTTTTTACAGCTCCACCATGTGTTCACTGACAACCAGTTTGCTTTCCGTGAAACGCATAGCATATCCCATGCTTTACTCTCATTTATCGAAAAAGCAACAAAAGTACTAAATAAGTTGTGTCTCATGATAGGTATCTTCCTGGACTTCTCCAAGGCCTTTGACACAATAACTCATGAAATATTACTAGAGAAATTATCTCGTTATGGAATCCGTGGGAAGGCCTTGTAGTGGTTCAGGTGTTACATATCTAACAGACAATTTGTTTCTTTAAATGAGAGTAATTCACAATTGCAAAAATAGAATGTGGCGTTCCACAAGGTAGCCTGCTTTGGCCATTCTTGTTCATACTTTACATTAATAATTTTGATCAATCTTCCTATTTATTATCTTTCATTCTGTTCGCGGATGATACAAATTTAATATTTTCTCACCCAGATCCTCAAATCTTGTTGAATACGGTCAACGAAGAGCTTAAACAAATCACACAGTGGATAAAAGCAAATAAATTATATCTTAACTTAACAAAAACCAAATTTATGATATTTAGCAACTCAATAGAGACTTTGCCCGGAGACATAATTTTTGACGGTATTCCTCTGAAACAAGTCTCCTGTACTAAATTTCTTGGTGTCAATGTCGACAACAAACTTACATGGAAAAAACATGTTAATTCTATATGTGAAACAATCTCAAGCAACATCGGTGTGATAAATAAACTGAAATATTACCTTCCTTCTTCCACCCTTCTCATGCTTTACTCAAGTCTCATTTCACCTTATTTAAACTATGGTATCCTGGTATGGTGTACCAGTCATCAGTTGCTTTTAGACAAAATAGTATTGCTTCAAAAGGAATCCTGCTTCAAAATGAATCCTTAAGAATTATTATCAACCTCAATCCGCGCGCCCAGACTGACGAACTTTTTCTTCAAAATACATTGCTAAAAGTGAAAGACTTGTATCTTTTTTCAGCTTGGCCAATTTATGTCCCGCTAAAAGAACAAAAATCTATCTAAAGTTTTCGATCAGATATTTCATAGAAACAAAACAGTTCATAACTATCCCTTTTACTGGATTTAAATTTCAACATGAGTTGTAGAAATAAGCCTGTTTAATATACATTTAAAAGTTGGATATTACTCATATATATATATATATATATATGGCGTAATGATACAATAAAGTGTTATTTACTTTAAAGCCCCTCTAAAGTGTTGGGAGCCACAAATTCGCCAACAATTGGATGGCGAAATTTCACTTAAATTGTATCATATCGTGAAAGAGAATGTCATTTATGACACACTTCTGCAAAGATTTCCCCCCCCCCAAAATGTGTTTAAAGCCAAATATTGATCAAACAATACATAATTTGTGTTTTCTGTTGTAAGCAGAAAACCTTAATTTGTATTCTTTCATCAATATTCGACTTCAAACACGTTTGTTTTGAAAATCCTTGCAGAAATGTGTCTTAAATGACATCCTCTTCCACATTATGATACAATTTAAGTGAAATTTGCCATCAAATTGTTGGGGCTTCCAACACTTTAGAGGGGCTTTAAATATGGGGGTTACTAAAAACTACCTATATTTCTACGTGTTTTTTACACACCATAAATCTGTCCATTGAAACACTTTTTCTTCATTAAACTTATAATATACAATGTTATGACACACAAAGAAAAGAAATGAGGAGATAATGCGATGGATAAGTCATTGTTATGTTATCCCAAATCAATTGATGCCTTTTTACAGGATGCACATTAAGACTGAAATACACACTGTACATGTACCGTATTATATATACGTGGGGGTCTCAGGGCTCGATGCCTTTTTACAGGATGCACATTTAGACTGAAATACACACTGTACATGTACCGTATTATATATACGTGGGGGGGGGGGTCTCAGGTCTCGATGGACGTGACCACTGGGCCGTTACCATTGTAAGAAATCAAGAAATATTGGAATTTTAGTACTATCATTTTCAACATGGAACAAATGGTAAGAATCTAGTAACCTTAGCTGTTAGTTTGATTATAATCCAAATTTTAGTCTTTTGAAGTAACAAAAATGGTCGTTGCCATGGAAATGGAATCTCGAAGAAGCTTTTATCTTTGAACCAAAAAAGAAAAGAAATGTAACTAATCAATACAAAATAAAACAAGCAAAATAACAAACAAAATAAAATGATACATGTCTGTTATCTAGCACCCTCAGCTATCAGAATTTGTTCTTTGGCCATAAAATTAGTGGTGAATGTGACCACCGTGGCCGTTACAAATTTGAATTTCATGAATACCACATATTTGTAATTAAACTAATTAAGCATCTAAGTTCATGTAATTTTAGCTTCAAGTTTGGCTACAATTTAAGGTCATGACGAGGTAGAAAATTGTTGTTTGTTTTGAAAAGGCAAAAGGCATATATATATATATAAGGTATTATAAGAAATAAAAATGTGTGAAAAAATAATATTAATGTACCTAATTGATATTGTAGTGTCTGTGTAAAGTAACTTCCAACTGTCTACTTGATTCAAATCCAGATCCAGAAGATTTCTTTCCAGGTTATAGTCATGTCTGATAGAGCTGTTGCTATGACAACCTAATTATTTCAGTAATACTTACAATGCTTTATGTATAATATTTAGGGAAAAGCAATCTTAGTAACGATTATTACTGAATTATAGCAGCAATCGTTCGTCAATGCTGCTCCTTAATACAACCATGGAGTGGCAATTCACTCTTTCACGACTCTTAATTACGGATCACTTCGTTTTAGAGTTGATTCCACTCCAAATTATAGTTGAATCCACTCAGTTATTTCGGATATTTCAAATGTGTTTTCCACTTTTGATAAAGTGATCCATAATGTGAAAAAGAGATAACACAAAAAAGATAATTTGTTGATTTTTCCATAACGGAGGAATTTATTTTGGTTATCAAAATGTAACAATAAACAATTAAACTAAAGATGAACCTAACTGGGAAGAATAGTAATACGTAATACATCTACCACCGATTGTGCATTATTTTAGGGGTGTAGTTGCCCAACCGACAAACGTGAACATTACGTTATGACGTCTGTTTAAGTTCATCAAATAATTTATAGCCGAGAAGTTTTAAGACGTCGGCGCACTCCTTTTCAATTTGTTTTATCTCTAATTCAGACAGATCAACAATCCAATGTGTAGCAGCTTCAAGAGAATTTCTTCGTCTTGAATAGATATCATTGTCCCTGTAGACAGCATGCGTGTTATCCTCGATCCAATGTTCGACGTTCTTCGGGAATGGCAATCCCACGAATTTGTAGATCCCTCTGGAGATCTTCAAAGGTGCCACGGCGAAATCCTCATACTTGACGAGGTGGTAGCGTCCCTGCAACCATGGCGGCAAAAGATCTATTGAGACCTTCGTATTTTCCCTTATCCACCGGCACATGCCACGCACAGTTGGATTGTTTTCCCGCATCTCCTGGATGTGCATGACCTCACCAGGGATATCGTCCAGAAGACCAAGCGGTTTCAGTCTCCCGATGTTGTTGCCTGGGTGTTTATCGCGCAGTCTGAAGTCTTTCATGGAGTTGATGTAGTCGATCCTAGATGCAGCTGCACCCCTGGGATCGCGGACGAGATGGATGATCTTCAGGTCAATTTTGTCCTCCTCGACGAGTGGTCTCAATTGCTCTAGGTTAACGCGAATGATTTTAGTGGCCAGGCTTTCTCTGAACGTCCTGCAGAAGTTCTCAAACCACGGCTCACCGTACAATACACACTCCGGATTAACATTGCAGAGGCCTCTGTTTTGGGAGGATGCCATGCGTTGTAGATCTCGACAAAGTCGTCATGGAACTTACATTGCGCTAACTCGCGTATGATCTGTCGGGAGACATCCCCTGTGGTTGGTGCATACTTTATCCAGGGATGTGTCCTTATCGCCTTTACTTTACGGCTAGTCCACAGTGGCTCGAATAGGTAAAATACATCCAAGTTCTGATTGAAGAGTTCGCCGATCACACTTGAACCAAATCGCCACTGGGTCATAAGGACAGTAAGCTTCGGGTACGTTATTGGTGGTTCGTTACCAGAAACTTGCCGTGCGCGATAAACTGTCCTGTCCGCACTCGCAGTGTCTTCAGGATGCCCTATGGTATCGTCATCGAACTTTCTCAGCATACCTTGGTTATTGGCATATCTGTCAAATATTTTGTCACCAAGATTATTCCTGTTTTTAAAAGCTCTGTGTGCGAACTGTTCCTTACGCAGTAGCTTACGATGCTGGTCGCTTATGCCTCTGTCAAAAACAACATTATCAGAGGATCCACCAACGTTTCCGAAATTATGCAAATTGAGTGTCTCTTGATTGAGTGTCTCTTGATGCAAATTGAGTGTCTCTTGATATTCTTGTAGGTCACTGTCTAATTCAAGATTACCGATTACAGGTGCACGAAAAAATTTAGCCCCGTGTGAGCTGACGAGTTTCAGACGACGATGCGGAACAGTATTAGATTCCTCGTGTCGACTCAATAGGACGAAAAGAACAATCACCTGACTCAATCCGAATATTACAGTACACAAATGTAAATATCGACGAAACGCCATTTTGTTTATACCCAGTGAGAGCTAGTTCCCCCACAATAAAGATACGGCAGGTGCACAAGTTCGTGCAAATATGAATTCTATTCACTCTAAACAGATCTTTTGTATCAATCGATAACAATTCATTGCTATGTCTGAATGAATTTGAACAAACCTACCGCACCCCTTGCCATTGTGAAAACTCATTCAAAGGCGAGTCCATGCATATAACAATCCAAAGGCCTTAATAACATGATTATTTTTTCATGACTCTTTCTAATATTTTTCATGGGAATGGCAGAAAGCACATCTATTAGGAAAGTGGCAAGCTCTTTGCATTATGCATTATAAAATAATTAAATAATAAATACAATATTCCGCAAGCAAAAAAAAATAGCCTCCAACGCGTTAGCATATTATAGTCTTGAACAATAATTCCTGGCTGAGTGGCTCTACAGCTTTTCCCGGACTTTGGGTGGGTGAAGGAGGGAGGGTGGTGGGTTGACGCTAATTACCCCCAAAAGGCCCTGAGGTTGGCCGGTTTGGAGAATTGGTACGTTTGGTAGTGTGACTGAGGTGTTACATTAATACTTGTGTAGTTATACCCTGTACAGGCATACCAACGAGACAGACACCAGACCGAAGGAGGACTTAATCAAAGCTGCACATAATGGATTTATGAAATTTTAATTGACGGTTAAGATTGATGGTTTAGGTTTATAACAAGGTTAAAGTGATTTGTAAGCTTTCTCGATTTTTCTTCTTTAGAGAAAAATATCACAGGGGAAATGTCGAACAAAAGGGGTTGCTCTTATATTCTCGATGTATATAGTTTGGACTTTGGACCAAATTGTGATACCACATGCATGACATGTGTGTTCATTCAACCAAGCTTACGGTTTTCGCTTAGTAGCCTACACAAAAGCATACCAATGTTGGGTCAAGGAAAAACTAATCTGATCGATTCCTTAATTCTCCCAACTATATTATTATAATTAAATTAAATTTTAGGAGAATGTAAATCGTCACAAAGCAATGAATTGGCTCTATATACCATTTCAAACATCTAAGCGTTGAAACATTTTTTTAAAGCCTGTTTTATGTCTTATTTTTATGGAAATACGGTTGGGATAATTCAAAAAATGAGTTTGGAGAATTTACTGTTAGAGGGAGTTACACATGACGCCTTCAAAGAAAAACATCAATATCTTTGTTGTTTGAGAATTTTTTCAGGATTTCTTGCATGTTAGAGGGTTAGTACAGTAGAAGGAATATAAAAGGCAACATTTCATACAAAAATTAGGCAGTTTTTTCATCAACCTTCAACAATGTTACCGTTTCACTTTAAAGGAAACCTCACCTCAAGGAATAAGTGTAGGTATTCTGAAAAATGAAATGTATTCCTGCCCTGTGATGTACAATATTCCTTACGAAAGTGTACAAAGAAATATAAATGAAGATATTCTGGGCACGATGTCATGCCTTTTAGCATGACATGGGCGCAGCCATTTTTTCGAAAATGAGACGTACATGACGAAGGTGTACATGTATCATTCATCAAGCTTTAGTTGAAAAGACTTTTTAATTCAATAACAAAACCTTTACTTTTCAATGAGGGAAAATCATAGCTGAGAAGGTAAACATTATAAGTAGCTAAAAATGTATAACAGGGGAGCAATTGTAACTCATTTATTTAAAAATACTAAAATGTAGCAGTTGACAAATCTATTTCATTTATGCGAATCCTTCACCCCAGTCCCCAGAAGGCCACCAACTTATTTATGCAATTTGCGTTCTGGCAATAATTGTAGTACAAAGAATAATTATATCAGGGCCCCGTATTACAAAGAGTTGATATCAATCGCAACTTATTTGCGATTGATATCAATCGCAACTATGTACATAAGAGATAGGAGACTGCAAACTTGCGATTGATTGGAAGACTTACGATTGATTTTAATCAATCGTAACTCTTTGTAAGACAGGGCCCTGGTGAATGAAGTGCTTCATCATCACGCACATCTGGGAAGGAAGCATCCATACATTTGGATACATTTACTTGATAAACGACTTCACATAGTACGTCACGTTATCAAGAAAATGGCGATGCCATGTCGTGCTGAGAAACTTTATATTATTCTTGCTTTATGCCTCTCTCATACATTTTGGTGGGGAATCTTGTAGATTGATGGGCAAGAATATAATAAATCTCTCAGAACAAGTTAAGTTATTTCTTAGGGTAAGGTTTCATTTAAATAATATCGATGATAACTTAATCTTGATAACTCGTGGTTGCCGCATCACATGTGGGCCCTGCGGTTATTATATATTACCCCAATCATTGCCATGTACTCATTTTAATACGCCAGGGTCGAGAGGGATAAATGTGGGCAAACCTGATCAAGTGGTGTCAGCATCGAGTAAAGTTCGAACCTTGGACCTCTCGAATGAAAGTCAAGGGCCTCAACCAATGTACCTCAAAGCTCCCACAGGGGCTTAATGAATGTTTTAAAGAAATCGCGGCGCATGCATAGCCTAGTGACTTCGGACTTTTGATGAAATTGTAGATTTTCAAACTAATTACCCCAAGGAAATAGTAATAAATATAACTGCATGGTTGAACACCTTTTTTTAAAAGCATACCATTATCTAGTTCGGTATGATTTACAATTCGAACGAACAAGACGATTCAAAGGAACACTCCACCGAATAGAACGTTGCTTTGCCAAAACTCAGGGGAGAGAAATCATGCAAATTGTCAGAAATGGGACATTATGAATGTTTAAAGTTATTCATTTATACAATGTGGGAATATGAAATTAGCCGTATCGGTATTGCCATCGTGATACAGTGGCGGTAAATTCTTATTCCAACTCACAAAATGACAAAAATGCCATATTAAAAAATGTATTACTCGATAGGACCTGTCCTTTTCCTCAGTTGGACGACAAAGAAAATATAATGTCCATGATACAACCTACATTTTGCGAACGAGCGAAGCAAGCTAGCAAAAAAATGACACTTAAATATCACGTAATCACTGAAATGTTCACACATATCAATTATTGGTTGATAGAGAAGGCTATTGAATTAGCCTTAAAAACACTTTAAAACATGGACATGAATGGGAATCACGTTTCTGTAATGATGTTCAGATAGTCCTAATTATGCATACCAGTTCTCACTAGTTTTAAGGATTGTCCTAGTTATGTCATTTTAAAAGAGAACGAGATGCTCCTTTACAAAGAACATTATGTGGTGAAGCGAATCAAATGGAAAGGAGTGAGTTAAGGTGATTGGTGCGTGCGTGGGTGCGAGTGTGAGTGCGTGTGTATGATTGTGTATAAGTCAATTTCTTTTCTTTTGTTGATGTTGTTTTTGTCTGTTTTAAGGCGGAACGTACATTTCATTTCCTTTTCCTTCTCTAAAAAAAGGGTCATTGTTCAAATGCTTATGACATGTTGGCATACGTTATTATTTGTTCACTACATACACTCTTTACATGAGTCCCTTATAATTATTATAGTGACGTTTTTTTTAAAACAAGTATGGTTTATTTGCATTTTTGCAAAATAAGCCAATTCGCCATTTTATATTTCACTGTATGCCACTAGAAGTTGTTGACTTTTAGATAAGATATCAAGCTATTGTAAAAAATAATACTGAAATGATCAAGCATCACTTGCCACGGTATTTTTTAAAAATCTTTCGTGTACATCAAGCCGCCGTGTCCAAGCTTTGAGGATTGTTTGTCCGTTTTACAATTGCCAATGGGAGGATATAGATGAAGGATATTGACCATGGCTGACCCTTATTAGACTAACATTGCTCCATCACATGGGACCCATCGATCATTTTCATCTAAGAGCGTCGTGGTGTCCAAAGTGCTGCGAGCAATGTGGCGGTTCAAAAGTTCATTCATGCATATAACGATTGCTCATAAACTGCCCGGGAGATGAACTTCATGTCGCCTCCTATTCCAATTCGCAAGAAATAGTTCATTGGCATGGTTGTGCCTCTGTCTCCGTGTTCGGGGAAGGGTTCCTCTCCATGGGTATCTAGGGCGTTCTCAGTCAGCCAAATTGCTCGCCGGTCGGAAGCAATGCCCCATTGCGCTTCCTCGCCGTTTCGGCCAAGACTCCCGCGCATTTCCGTCGCAGACGACACTTTTCAAAAAGGAGTATCGCGATTCGATCGCGATATACCCATGGGGTGACGGGATAGGATGGGCTTGTTCCATAACTTCGCGCCACATGAATGTTATTGCCATGGTTTTCTAGTGAAATGTATGCCTCAACTCTCATCATGATCCAGGCACGCCAAAGAAATGTCACGATGCCCTAGAAAGTCGTCATTCCACCACCCTTTCAATCGTGATGATGAAAATTTCAAATGTTTCTCGTAATAATCCATCTAGGAATTTCCACACATTGAAAGGGGATGATAAGCATGATAATAAAAAAAAGTTGTGAATAATGGATATTGGTCGACCTGTATAATAAAGCCTAAAATCTTTTGAGGAACAACGGATTGAATTCATTGTTTTTGTTTCACTTTTCCTACATGATTTCAGATGATCAGGGCATTTTTACTCATTGTTGACTACAATAGCAAATGACAGCAAGTATTAATACGTATAGGCCTACAACTTCAACAGACACGAAAGTCAATAAGTAGGTCGAGCTTTTAATTTAAAATTGTTTTATTGTTGTTCATTGTTAGGATTGGAATAAACTTGAATTTGAACTTGAATAACTATACTACAGAACGTTTGATGTGAGTTTAATAGGCCACTTCTTCCTGACACTTCTTGTAAACCTTGCGAACCCGACAGTGCCTCTGAATAAGAGAGACACTCTGATTATGCACCCCAACCACTTGTGACTTCCCGCCCTATGTAATGTACGTAGAATTTGTATCACGACTTTTCCAAGACCCTATTTTCATTAACATTCCTTCTTACGACAGACAGAAACTAATTGCATAATATTAGCCATTATTACACCATTATATAACACACAACCTAGATTCGTCTAGGTTCATTAATGATTTGTTTTCTAGTTAATGTATTTGTAAGGAGGCACATGGAGCTTCATTACTGAGATCCCCGATCAGGGGTGTAGCCTTTGAGGGGTTAATGAATGTGGGGCCGTCTTCGTTAACATGAATGTCTCATCCTTTAGCAGCTATATCCAACGATTAGGGATCAATTCAAGGTGGAACTGTTGAGAGGTCATCTAAAAATTCAGTGGAGTTCTAGAAAGTTCTTTAATGTGCTGAAGGAAAAAGACAAGATCATTCAAAGAGACAGAATGAGAAATGGATAGAATTGTATTTGTACTGATTGAAATGTAATAGCATATTTCCAAATGTGCAATTTACTTCAAAATATTTGAATCTCTTTGTACTTATGTATGTGTATAATATATATATATATATATATATACTCTCCTGAGGAAGGAAGGGGACTGCTTTCCGAAAATTTCATTCACAGTCTCTTGCTACCAAGCATTACGATCTCTTTCTCAGTGCACTTTATTAACAGTATACCAATAGGTGAAATTTTATCGATGTTTAGATGATTATGTATAATTTACCTTTTTGCCATCGTGTCTCTTATGAAAGGCTTTTATTCATATAGACCCTATAAGGAACCGATAAATCCAATATATTATTTGTTTAGGTCATAGGTGCAAATAATATAATAGCAAAGTAGTAGTACAGGTCGGTGTAGTATCAAGAGTGGTAGTAGTGGTAGTAATAGTAATAGTAGTAGTGGTAATATTAGTAGTACTGCAATACTTTCATTTATGTGCCTCCTTGTAAAATATAAGTATCAAGCAAGTTGATTTCTCCATTGTCGTTGTGATCGTCTTGCCCAAATTCTCGGCTATCGCAAAATTACGTGACCTAAAGCTCATTATGTCTTCTTTTATTTGATAGGTTAATCAAGCAATCGGATCGTTGATGGTTGAGCGGTAGAATGTTCCACCAAACAAGACAAATTTCTCCGTGTCCATGTTTTGGATGAGTGGTCTGCCTTAACTTTGGTTGAATAATTGCAATCATATATTGTCGTCGTCATTTCTGCATCGTTTCTTGCTTGAATATTACATTTTAAAGCGAAAATAACGAAATCATTAATAGACCAAATATATTGAAATGATTCAACAACTCCGACAAAACATTGAACAAAAAATGGTTTTGGAAAAAAGGTGAAACAGCTCAAGCAGAAATGTTTTCTTCACTTTTTAAAATTTAAATTTGGAGTCTGCATTCGATTTGCCAACCTATAGCATAAACTTTATTGAAACTGAATATTTATAATAAGCCAACGTCTGAGAAAAGATTAGGGGGTTCTTAGATATTCAACAATATTTGCCTTCTTAGAATGTTATCAAATTGGCTGGTGATTTAAAAAAATAAAACTGTTGTAGGGAATGAGCAATTCATAAGGCCGTCACCTTATCGTGACCCAGGAACATGAGAGGAAAGTCAGTTTATTTTATTGACTGCACGGCAATCGAAACTTTCGTGACAATCATGCAACATGATTTTTTTTTGATGAAATTGTGGAAATCAATGCAAATCCCTTTCGCCGAAACACCCTAGTCTAATTCACATTCTGAGCTTGATAGCATTATCATAACTTTACAGAATTAACATACGAGTCTTGATTATGTATACCAAAATTCAGTAATTTGCTCATTGACTTTCATGTTTGTTTTTTTTTCTTTAATTTCTTTTTCAGTTTCATGTATACGAGATAAGTGCTCTCACGTGCGATTAAAGAAATGTATTCCAGCGGTTACAAGCGAACATGAAATTACTTCATGAATTTTCATGACTTCTGAAAGGTCATTAGTGGTGGACCGGGTACTCATCAATCAAGCTTGTATCATAGAGATTAAACTGTCAAAAACACACCAGGCCCATATCTTTTAAAACATAATATGATTTGGGGAAAGAGATAGAGAGTGATTGAGAAAGGCAGAGCTAGATAGATGAATAAATGACGGGCTTGGAGGGAACAGACCCGTTAGATTGCGATGGATAGATAGAGGAGATTAAAAATGTAAGAAAAGACAGAAATGAAATGGAAACGAGAAAATAGAAACATAGATTAGAAAAGCGTAAGAGATAAAGGAGATGATTACAGATAGAAGGTGATGGAGAGAGATAAGAGAGAATGAGAGAGATAGAGTGTGTGAGAGGAGAGGGATGGGAATGTATGAGAGAGGGAGGAAAAGATAGAGAGAGAGAGAGAGAGAGAGAGAGAGAGAAAGGTAGAATAAGTGAGTAAAAGTAGAGAAAGAAATGAGCTGGAATAAAACGGAGAGAGGAATAGAAGTAATAATATGAAGGGTATGTGAGGAGAGGAGAGTGAAGAGAGAGAGAGAGAGAGGATTAATATCACGAAAATGTAGCTGTTCCTAAGTCGCATGATTCAGGGGTGGAGAAAATGTTGAGGGATCGATCGAGGGAGTCATGAATTCTGAATTATGTGTGGGATTATAGAGGAAGATGCGTTTTTACCGCCATGCCAGAAAAATCTGAGCATTAAATCAGCTTAATGGTTCGGGTTCAGTGCCCAAATATTCATCGGCTCCACAACAAAAGAGAATAAAGATATAAATCTTATAGACTTCCTGAAGGAATTGAGTTTTGGAGAAATCATATAAGGAAGATACTAATCATCTAATGTATCATCCTTAAAAGATACATAGCAGCTACTTGTAAAAACCTACTATCACAAGAGTTGGACGAAATTTTAAGGGAAAAAGGAAAGAAGAAAACTCTGACGGTGACTATTAACAACTTAAAATGAATGATCTGTAAATACAAATTTATCAATGTTTCTTCGGAATAGTTTTAACTCGAGGATTTTTTTTTAATACTCAGTTGTTTAAATTCTTTTTCTTCATCTTTTTTGCATTGACGACTTTCACCAATGCCTCATTTTCGTTCGTGTTCTCAATTCTTATTTACATCGACGGCTTTCGTCAACGCCTTGTTTTCGTTCGCGTACTGAAATCTTCTTCTTCTTCTGTTTTATTTTATTTTTTGCAAAATCCGAAAAAGCAGTGCTTTTTATCCCTATGTAGGTCCCTTCCTCCATCCCGATTCGTTTCAAACTTCATATTCATAATATCCGGCATCCAATCAAGGTTACCCGACTCTTAGTTTTCTGAACTCATTCATGCGCCATTTTGTCTGTATCGGGTCCGGTTTTATGCCTTTCTTTCGGCCTTCCTATATCTCTACTTTGCTAGATGCTACAGAATTCTAAAAAAATTGTTCTAGATCGTCCACGAGATGCTCTTTCCTCTGCGATGTAGAAACACGGGCGTCAGTGCATGCATATCGTTCTAATAAAATTGCAGTTCTAGTCTTCTTCTTGTTCTTCTTGTTCTTTTACTAACTAGTAATAGTATTATTATCATTATTGTCATTATTATCAATATTACTGTTACCCATTATTCTTATTATTATCATTACCATTAGTAATATTCTTATCATTATAGTTATTATTTTAGATTATTTACCTTTTTCAAATAACCGTGCAAAGGAATAGGTGCATTTTTACATTTGAAAATATCTCAAATAATGGAGAAGCGTCACAATATCTGTATAATTTACTTTACCTTCATACTTTCTTTACGCCATTAATGTCCTTATTTCAAAAGATGTTTCCTTAGTGTCTGTTTATAATTTCATGATATCATAACAAATTATTATTCCTAATGCAAAAAGGATTCGTCCAGATTTCAATGCTAGATTTATTTATTTCTCGGAAGCATATCTGAGCATTTTATTATAGACAAGATGTCTTCTTCATATTCATATGATATCCGAAAGAGATTTCCCTAATGGAAAGAAAAATCTTATATATATATATAATAATATCTAAGACTGTTGTTCACTCTTGAAAATACTGGGTAAAATGTGCCATGTGGGTAATTATGTATCCATCATACTTTGGGCATTTTTTTTTTGCCCAGCTTGGGTAATATTTTGCCCATTTCGAAGTAATTATTCTATATTTTGACCCTATTTGGACAATATATTACTCAAGTTGGGTATAAAAATGCCCAAAGTTGGTTGGATACATAATTAACCTCGTTCGAGGCAAAATTTACCCAATATTGGTTAGTGGTTAAAGGATGTATAATAAAGTGTTATATGTCTGTTTCTTAAATAAATAAGTGATAGAGTAGGCGCGAAATGCAATATTCTTATATGATCATAAATCGTGTTTTCCAAAACGTTGAACTTGCTTTGTAAGAATTATCGGAGAGAAAGATCTGTAGATGGATTATAGATGAACAATTATAATTAATAGAACATTAAACAAGGCATCATGAAGTGTGGATCATTCTTCATGAAGGATATATTTTGAATAAATCCTATATGAATATTTCGAAGCAATATAGCCAATTATTTTCTCCAGCTATAACACCATGACATGATATTTATTATTGTGGTGTACAGGAAAAATATTTAATTTGAGCGTCTTGGATATGTTAACTCTTATCATCATCATCATCATCATCATCATCATCATCATCATCATCATCATATTATAATTAGTGTTATTAGAAGTAGTAGTAGTAGTAATAGTAGTAGTGGTAGTACTGTTGTTGCTTTTGTCGGTTGTGTTTGTTAGATGAAATTTAAAAAAATTGTGAAAAGCTCCTTCTTTCTAGCTACAATTCCTCAAGGAATTATCGTCTAGTTAATTCAAAGTCTTAACGATTCGATACTATAATTCAAATTATCAACTGTTAATATTTGATTGATATCACACTTCCATACAGTTTCATACGAATGCCCATAGTCTTGAACTTGCCCACTCGATTGAAAAACTGTGAGTATGAAACACACAACTTTTTGCTGGCGCCCTTCACTTCACAGAGAGGAAGAACATTAAATCCAAAGAATATAGTGCTGCTATATTATATAGCTGTGCTGCTTAATAAACTGTATTAATACACACAAACACACAAGCAGCCACATACACACACACATACATATAAAATTATATATAATATATATATATATATATATATATATATATATATATATATATATATATATATATATATATATATATATATATAATTTAAACAATATCTATGTAATTTTTATTTTCTTTCACCTTTTTATATTTCGTTTGGATCAAAGAATCAATTTTCATACTTCAAGGCATATATGAAATTTGAGGACCTTTACTTCTTGCTTTGTTAACTATTGGGTAACTTGGTATATTCAACCACCATCTCAATCTAGTACAGGCTAGCAACACACTGGAGCTCGATTTCCCCGACCGTCGACGGTTTAAGGGTGGGCGTGGCATATCCCCCGGTCCTTTATGGTGCAGGAAAGCACCCCAACTCTAATGACCCTTTTTTATCAGAAGATATTATGGATTATTATCTATATTTCTAAGGCTTCCAAGCGGTACAATAAACCAGTGTAGTTAATATCTTTAGCGCAGTACCGGATAACAGATCAATATTGTTTTCGTATTGCTCTATCATCCGGGAACTTAAACTGTCGATACAATATTGCTTGATTATCGAATTTTGTTATTTCGCTAGTCAGCCTGATATAGATAATAATATTGTATGGCTTAATTATTTTCGTGTGATACAAGAATAAGAATATATTACTCTCGCTATGATAATATATTAGAATCGTCTCCGACTCGTCCAATATTGCCATAGCTCGAGCAATATATTTTTGCATCACACTCAAAGCCATACAATATTATATAAATATTGTGCTCCCTCTTTTACAAAATCCTGGATCCGCCACTGTCCCTGACAATACACGTTACTATATTTGTACAGTATCAATCACTGTAATATGTCCGCGACCCCGTTCCTTTAGATTTGACTTTATAATACAATAGAACTGATAGAGTAACAATGGACGTGTACAAATATTAGTACATCCCATGTCCTACATTATTCTGATCATGAGACAGGAACAGGAAAACACGCGTAGACGCGTGACCCGGCGATCGGGCGGATAAGCTCATTAATTCACCCAAGATGACACAATAACGTTTCACAGGCATTTCATCGTCATTATGATCCGGAGTTTGCATTTTGATTGCAGTTGCGATTGTGACATAAGCCACTGCACGACACTCGTCGAGGGGTAGCATCACCGAGCGATGCACGTACTGCAACTCACCGCACTGGGTGCAAATTAACCCCGGTAGATCCACCAGCTAAGCATAATACAGACCTTGTAATGCCAACGAGACTCATTATGCGCACTTGCTCAGCATGATTGGAAAGGTATTTTGTATGCACAATCATGCTTCTCGGTTCACGAACACAACGCCAATATCCTCGATAATACGGGAGGTACAGGGAAAAGGAGAAAGTCACAAGCGGTGTGTCGAGTTTTGTTGATGGTTTGAGACGATTATTGATTTAGCGTCGATTGAATGGGCAAGCAAACCTTTCATGTTGAACCGGAACAAATATTGATTGTAGTATTGTACACCTCGTCAAGTTATCACAAAGGTGCATTTAAATGTCAATAGGAGGACAGATCAGGTGAAGCCATTGCAAAGTGTATGCTTCTTTTTTTTTCTTACAGGACTCCCCTACGCCATTCAAAAACTGTGCAACACACACACACACACGTAATATTGATCAAAGTGGAATTGTGAGAATAAATAGTTGGAATGTTTACCAGCTTTTGAATTATACTCCCACGCCATACATGCATGGTTACCGTAGTTTCTGTCCGCGATTTGGTTACTTCTGGGAATCACGAATAACCTTAAAGGAATCCTCAGAGGACTTCCCGAAGGAACCCCACCAACATGGTGTCGGTCGATCTCAGTGGCTCTTGGAAGTTGGTGAGCACTGAGAACCTGGACAAGTTCTTGAAAGCATGCGGTGTTGGAATGGTACACAGGACAATGGCATCTAAAGTGAACCCCACTGTCGACATCAAACAGGATGGCAGGGACACGTTCGAGATCGCGACCAGGACGCCGTTGAACAAGCAAGAGATGAGCTTCAAGGTCGACGAGGTGTTTAAAGGAAACATCCCCTGGGAGAAGTCGGACAGGGAGATGAAGGCATCATGGGAAGACGAGAAGCTCGTCATCAGAATGATGGGTGATGTCGATGGAAGCGAGCCCGTGTTCGCCAGGTACATCGACGGGGAACATCTCGTGCTAGCTCAGAGCAAGAAGGGCGTAGAATCAAAGCGGTATTTCCAAAGGATAACACAAACTAAAAAGAGTGACCGATGATGCCAATTTGTATATTTCATATTCTGTATTATTATGCGAACAAACTTGTAAATAGCTTTGCTGAATGTCGCTAATGCTTTTAATGTACACTGAGGCTGATGTTTTCTGTTAATCGCTGAAAACACTCTTTTATTGCAATATATTTATATTATACAATTTTAAATTGTAACTGTGAATATATCTCTTAAAGCTATGCACATAAATGTATCGCAAGGACGATATTTGCCAATTTTTTTGTCTCTCTTTTTTGTTCTTCTTCAAACATTCAAACATATTATGTCGCCACTGCAGTATACTGTCCAGACGAGCAATGCTAACATTTAGTTGACGCTCCCCGATACTAATTTGTGAATGCCATCAAATATTCAATGTGATATGCTTCGCAGTTATATATTTTTAGAAGAATATGTACAAAAAATAGTAACCAATATTACGTTGGTGGTAAAAACGCTGAATTGCATATTAAAATCCTTCGGTCCATTCTTTCCAAGACATAGATATACTTGTTGGTAATTTGCACAAAGATTAGACTTTTTAAGTTTATCAACTTAAGTACTCTTCGAGAGTGCTAATACGTGCTTGAATATTACTGTAATATTGTTATTGTTATTATTATTATTACTATAATTGTTGTTGTTGTTATGCCTACGTCACAGCAATGGATGTGTAATTGTTTTCTTCCATGAGGTTAATTGAAGTGTGAAAACGCATGCTCTCTAAAATTACTTTAAATGGTAATTATTTCAGTATTTTCAAGACAGAACTATGCCAACTACATATTTATACATAGTAAACATTACCTCCATTGTCATCTATGATTTACAAGTAATATATTGGTGTCGAAAATATTTACTATGTTTGTAAGTATCTATACGCTGCATTTTTCCCAAACGAAATGCACTGTTGACTTATTAATCTGAACATGACAGTTGTAAACGTCTTTTATCGATATATTTTTTTAGCAACTTTATTTCTCCACATTCCATTGAAATCATAAATAACAGCAAAATCAGACCAAAAAATGAAATTAAGTACATTCAAGATAAATAACGTCATAGTACATCACACTCGAAAACAAAATGAAAATGTTGAGGGGAACCGCACAGGCCATTGGCCTTTCTATGCAGAACTTATTACAATTAAAACCTATGTATGTGTAGTATAACCTATATAGCAAACAGTAAAAAAGCATCAAAATGAAGCCAAACAAAGACATTAAGGACGACCTAGGAGCAAAAAACATGAAAGAAGAAGATAATGAATGGTCAGGGTAGTAGGTAGTGATTGTATATCTTTTATGTTTTCTTTTACGATTTTACAATATTAAGATGGGCGAGTTTTTAGTTCAATGGATAAGGAATTCCAAAGCTTGTGCCCAATATATTTCACAGTGTTGTGAAGTAATCTGTGAACTCGCTACATGTACTTAGAGGCTGCAAACAGGAAAAATATTGATATTGTTTAAGTGCAATAAAACCACGAAGGTTTTTCAGCTGATTCTTTTATATAGTGCATGCATGATATTTAATTAGGCGAGTTGCTGCTGCCGACAATATACGACGGTAAAAAATATTTCAGAGAGGAGAGAATTAGCGGAAAAGAAATTAGAACTATCGCTTACATTGATGATATTTTCCAAGTCTGAATTGGGAATATTAATGTTGTAGATTGTATCATTGAAGATCCAAAAATACCACATGAAATGTACAAATCTTAAAGAATATCGATATTCCTTAAAAAAGTTTGGCCATAAGAGGAGCGCTAATGTTACTTCCATTGTCAACTTTTAAAGGTGTATTATCTTACTGCTAAATAATTACAATTATTGTCTGAAAGTGGCTGACTTGTCTGTTCGCATTATGCAATGCAATATTTTGTCATCATGGAGGCTATACTTATTTGTGTTATTGGCAGCAAGATTAATTACACAATGCACATACTAAAATATGCATATATTTATGGAAAGATGACTTTCAACTTTACTAATATGTAAATATGAAAATGCACGGTGATTGTTATAGCATCATCCCTTTACAACTGGTAATATTTTAGTTTAATTGAAATTCATGCCATGTGAGAATCGAATAGTGTTTCTACAAATTTTCAGTAGGGGGATGTGTCATTCTCCTTACTCGTATCGTTCTATTTAGCTTTTCCTTCACCATTCCAATGCTAGTAAAAGATAGTACATGTAGTATTGTTACAGAAGGCCATTTCCAGTATTTTCATCTAACTTCTACTACTACTACTACTACTACTACTACTACTACTACTACTACTATACTACTACTACTACTACTACTACTATTACTACTACTACTACTACTACTACTACTACTACTACTATTACTACTACTACTACTACTACTACTACTACTACTACTACTACTACTACTACTACTATTACTACTACTACTACTACTACTACTACTACTACTACTGCTGCTACTACTACTACTACTATTACTACTACTACTACTACTACTACTACTACTACTACTAAAAGCAGACCATTTTTTACAATGTATAAAGAAAGATGAAATTTGTAACCAATTATTGCTCATTTTAAGTGCCAATGAATGTGGAAAAAGCTTTTTCCAATATTTCCTTCTCTCACTTCATCTAACCGACGAATATCTACTTACGATTACGAAAGATATTTGTATATACAATTGATATAATTAGATTATATCTTTAGTATAGTATAATATACTAGCGCTATATCTTCGGATAAGTGTTTCCACTCCAATAGTCTGTCGCTTTTTGTCATGTTTTTCTCGTAGTAGCAGAAAACACTATATATGTATATATACATATATTAGGCCTACTTGTATGTTATTTACGCAGCTTGTCCGATCCACAAAGTCATGATAATAATAATGAACTATTCCACAAGAATCTAAAGACCGACCTTATGAAGCAAAACTATGATTAACTCTCATGAACATGTCAATTTCTTACTGAATCTGTAAATTGCATTTGTCATTTGATTTGTTGATTTATTATTAGTTTGTTAACTTTAGTTTGTTTATTGTTTGTATTTGAAATATTAGTAGTGAATCTTTTTTGTGCGCCTTGAGTGCCATTATAGGCAGATATGTGCGCTATACAAATCTTAAATTATTATTATTATTATATTACTTTTAGTATACAACGTGCTGTGTGGAAGACCAAATATTAATAAACTGAAGTAAACAAAACAACAAAAAAAAATCGAAATAAATCATATGTTCAGTAGAATGTCTAGACGGAACATAGAGGAGAGAGAGAGAGAGAAAATAAAAGAGAAATACGAGAGAGACAGAGAAACATATTGAAAAAAGACGTGGAGGAGAGATCATGATAGATGGAGTGAGGGAGGGAGAGAGAGAAAAAAAAAAGAGTGGAGCATATCAATAAACCGTGTATTCTGTTTGCATTAATCATGTCATCCACTTAATACTCGATCGATTAAAAGACCATTCATTCGGATAAAATGACGGTGAACAAATACATCTATGTTTCTATTCTATAATGGTGTTTGATGATAATTGAAATGGCAAAATGAGGACACAATTCCATAGAAAATAAAACATGACAAAAATATAAACGCTTAAAATGTTACTTCTCAGTGATGAGAAAGCAAAGAGACTTGTTTTGTCTGTGTGTTTGGCATATAGTAAGGTGAAAACCCAAGGGTTTCTCTCTCTCTCTCTCTCTCTCTCTCTCCCTCCTCCTCTTCCTCCTCCTCCTCCTCCTTCTTCTTCTTCTTTTCCCTTATCTCTCTCTTTATTGGGGGCCTCTAAACTTCGTGGTTAATTTCGTAAGCCTTCGATTTTTAAATTGATAAATCTTGACATGACACTAACTTAACAGCACAACTCGATGAGGAAATCTTATACTTTGTGTGTATAATGCTCAATTGCTGTAAGATTATTCATCAGAATAAAGCAACCATAACTTGCCATAAAATCTTTCACTTTCGGTAATATAATCTCTGTTGAATACAAAGCTCTCAACATGATAAAATCTTTCATTTCCTGCAAATTCGTCCGCTTATTCCCTATGGTCATGCCTTTTCAAGTGTTTCCTCTTTTAAAGGGACAAAGTTGCAGCAAGCCTCGCTTTCAACGTTCAAATATACAGTAAGTTCATCTGTCGAGAGCCAGAAGGGCGTTAACTCTTTGAAAAATTATATGAGTTAATGCCCTTTTCGCTCTGAGTTGTAAAATAAATGTACAAATCTCTATGAGTGATGTTTTGAGGTATTTCCGAATTTTCGGCCGGCGTGATTTTCAAATTTTCAAATTCAAAAAAAAAAAAAAGGTGCTCACTACCCCCCACTGAGCGAATTTTAGGCCGGCGTGATTTTCAAATTTGCGGGAGAAAAAATTGTGCCCCCTTGTGCCCCCCTTGTGCCCCCCGTCTAAGAAATCCTGGATCCGCGCCTGGGAGTGGACATGTACCTAGGTTGTCGGCACTTCAATCGCAATACGTGGTCTTGGAGCATACCATATTTCCCTGTAAATTTATTCTATCACGTTCAGCTGTTTAAAGCTATTTCCTTGTAATCTGAGGCACCCACTACTACTAAAATGCATAGGTTTTGTTTTATTATTTATTTTAATACCTGCAAAATGTGGATACGCCGGTGAAGTTACAGTGTACCGACTTTATAACCCCCCCTCTCTCTCTCTCTCTCTCTCTCCTCTCTTTCTCTCTGTTTGTATGCATGTTTCAGTTTCAGTTTATTTCATATTTCACATGTTGTATAATTTTTTTAAAATGTTTTGTTTATACAAACGAAGAGAATAATACATAAGACTAAGTTAAATGAAGGGAGAAATATATTGGAGTCTAAAGAGGAAGCAATGTTTGTAGGTCATAGGCTCCGGAAGTTATAACATTGATATAGTCTTGTGTATAATAAATAACGTAATAGGATTAAATTAGAATAATAATAATAATAATATTCCGCTTTTATATAGCGCGATGCCTCTTAGCGCTTTACAGATATACTTATTCTAAGGAATAGGTAAATGTGCGAGTGTGTGTTTCTGTTTCTCTCTCTCCCTCCCTCCCCCTCCCCCTCCCCTCTCTCTCCCTCTCTCTCTCTCTCTCTCTCTCTCTCTCTCTCTCTCTCGATCTTCTCCTTTACACAAGTCATGTACATATATTTGTACATGTTCATGCGGAAACTATACCCAAACTCAATCTGAACATAGTCTGCATGACTGAGTGACAAACACACCCTACATCTCTACTAAAATTAAGCCGTATGTGTATTTAGTTTGTTTGATCAGCAAGTAAATGAAATTCCATTCACATATTTATATATCAAATGTATCAAAACCATCGCCAAGAATGACACATTCATTGTTTAAAAAGTCAGTCAGTCTTGCCGATTAGCCAGTTTGGTCCTTTTAATCTTGTGCAAAGGATAGGTTGGAGCAAACAGTTCTTTGGTAAACCATTTCTTTCCAGTGGCGTATCCAGCAATTGATTAACGGGAGGGGTGGAATCCTCATTGTATTTCGTCCACCCTGATGAAATTGTTTAGCATTGTGAATTGTATTTTTCCTGTGCCTTGAAACGGGGGGTGGGGGTGGGGGTTGTTACCGGCTTGTAGCCCCTGTCCACCACCTCATACGCATTTGCTGTAGTATATTTAGTATATTGAGAGAGAGAGAGAGAGAGAGAGAGAAACAAAAATGAATATTTGATTAAATTTTTTATTATTTCTCTGCAATATCATTACTAGAAAGCATTTTTTTTAGTCCCGCCCCCCACTCCGAGAACGGAATGATACCATGCGTGTTACCAAAATGTCCGGTAAAGGGGTACTTTTCGTGCGACAAAGTCCGGCCCGAGAATCGTAAAAAAAGGGGGTGTATTTGACTTTTCACCCGTAGATTTCTTTACCGGAGATGTTTTTACTTTTCTCTCTTTGGATTCCTTAGAAATTTAAAAAGGGGGTCATAAAATATCTTGAATATGATAGATAGGGGGTACATTGAGCAGTGTTCCAGATTTAAGGGGGTCTCCAAGGCAGGAAAGCCCGCGAAAAGCCCGTGAAAGGGGGGTTCGGAAAGGTTGGCAGTCCTCAGATAGGGGGTGCTTTAAAAGAAGAGGGAACAAGCATACGCGTACCCTAAATAACACTGAGTGGGGGGTTAGTACAGTAAACAGTACTGATATGTTCTTTTTGTATTTTATTTTTTTATTTTTTGTGATTACGAAATACTGTGTGTGTTAGAAATGTTAGGGAAACCAATACAATTAAATACTGAGGCCTAAATGTACAAGCTAATAACAAATATCACGGCAAGTGTGGCGACCGAATTATTCAAGAAAAAACCCCAGAATGATACTATACCCAGAATGCATGATTTTAGTCCATTTTCCTCCTAGATTGTTCATTTATTGCTCGTGATTTACGACATTTCAGACGGGTATCGTAAAAGGGACACATATACGTTACATAGGCCTAGCCATTACGAGTCTACGCCTTGAAGTGTGATTCTGAACTTGGATAAATAACATATATAGTCAGTATTTGGAAGTGTTTCAGGGTTATTATATGAAAATGATCTCTCTGATTCAGGTCGGTTTTGTGATAATTACTTGTTAAAATTCAAAGAATTATTTTTTTCCTTTGAATGTTAAGTTGGCCTTTCGTTCTCCTTGCCTCTTTCCTTCTGTGTGTCCCCCCTCTCTCTCCCCCCATTCGTCCCATATCTCCTTCTCTTACTCTCTACCTGTCTCTACATGCATGCATGTCTCCGTCTTTCTCTCCGTCTACCTGCCTGTCTTTCTGTGAATCTCTCTCTCTCTCTCTCTCTCTCTCTCTCTCTCTTGTTACGAATACGTTTATGCATATTCATTAATTTGTAAATGTATGTAAATGTCAGATATCATTATTATTATTATTACCCTTTTAAAATTTTTTTAAAATCATTATTTTTATCATTATTATTATCATCATTATTATCATTATTATCATTATTATCATTATCATCATTATTATTATTATCATCATTATCATCATGATCATCATCATGATCATCATCATCATCATCATCATCATTATTATTATCATTATTATAAGAACCATCCCACAAATCATCATAATAAAAATAAATCATAAATATGGGTAGAGTTACTATCCTCAATCTATTGTTGGTACAGATAAGAGGCAACATATCATACATTTTTATAAAAGTTTTAATTAAACACCTTACATCATGGCAATAAAACTATGTAAAAAAAAATAGTTTATTCTAAACACAATACATGGTGTACCTTCTTTTAGAAATATATACATATATATATTTAAATTTCTGGAGAATCACACATGTAATATTTAAATGATTCTTTAGGGGAATACCACAAAGAATAGAAAGACGTAGAAGTCTTTGTACTCTTGTAAAAAGTTTTACAATCCTATTTATAACAGGTACTAAACACATGTTTCAATGTTATTTATGAGTTCTTTTTACGAGTAGTCATTGTCATTAGATTGATAAATCCCATTTCTGTATTACCCCTTATCACGACAGCTCCAAATTCATGGCTTATTTAAAGATTGAATTTACAATCTAGCAAATATGCAAGCATCAGCACTTTTAATACTTTGCTCTGTTTTTAATTCATGTCATATCTTGGAAGCTTATACAGTGAGCAGCAAAATTATTGCAGTGTGTAGTATTTCAACAAAACATGGCCATTAAGCTTGAATCTCATATCTAAAAATTTATTTACATTGAAATCTCAAATATCCAAATGAATATTTACCAAATCCATATGGGATCTACTGAGATGTATAATATAGACCAGTAGAGTATAAATACTACGAGGTTCACTTTGGATCCGTTCTATTGTGACTCTATTACAGTTTGTTCATATAAAAAACAATTTCTGTAATTTCTTTGCAGATGATTAAAGAATTTGAGGGCTTCAAAGGTTACAATATAATCCATAATTTGGGAAATCACTCACAGCTGTCTTATCATGAGTATGTTGGAGACTTGGAGCAAATAAAACATGCAGCATCTGTAGTTTCTTTGCAGGTATGACTGCTAATTTTAAAGTCTTTTAAATGATCAAAATATATATGTCTCGACATTCTTTTGATTCTAAATGAATTCTTAATTGTTCAGTCAATGATTTTTTGTACATGATTTTATTTGTAAAACAATCATATTGCTAATTTGTAAAAGATTTGTACAGCACCGGCATAAATAAAGTCAAAGGGGTTAACAATTTCACATTTAGATTCGCTTAATTATCTAGCATATATATTCAAAGAAAAAAAATCATAAATTTAGCATTGAATTGTAAGTAGGAACGATTCTCTCAAAACCGAAATGACAATTTGGTACACTCCTGAATGAACTTTGTCATATATTTCAGTTGTTCATAGAAATATACTTGCTGAGTCAACCAGATACATGTAGTGTTCTTAAAAGTCTAACAATAAATAAATGAAGTCCAACATAATCAATAAATCTGACTTTATGGGTGCTTTAATTCTTTTGATGACTGGGTCAATATTTGATCAAGTTTATGATCAGATTATAATCCATCATAATTACATGATAAGAAAATGAAACTGTTTTCAACAGGTTAAAGTTATCGGATGACTCTAGATTTATAAAGAGAGTATATAATCATAGTGGTTTTAGATTGCAAAAGAAACATAATATCTTTTTCATCAAACTTGTGACTTAGGTCAACAGGGTGGTTTTCACTTCTAAAACCACACTCTCCTATCCGAGTCCATTTTTAGCAGCTCTTTTGAAGCATATATATCAGAAATAGCTTTATTCATACATCATTATTAATACATGTAGTCGATGTAGATACACACATCATTAGATATTTTGTAAACAGTTCATAACTTGATTCTACTGAACTTGCTCCAGTGACAATTTTTCTGAGGCCAATTTCCTACACTTAGTGAATTTCCAACTTCAACCTTGGACCTAACACATAACATAACCCTAGCCCTAACCTTTACCCAAAGCCAATGACATCCTAGCCCCCAACCCAATTTAAAATGTGACTGGAGCAAATTTCAGGTCACCTATTAATTATGATCAGTCAGAATAAATCAATTATAATCAATCAATCAGTCATGATTATTCAATCATTATCAATCCATTATATGATTTGAGAAGAGAAAATTATAATACAAGGTTAGATGTCGCCTATCTTTGTCCTCTTTGTGTTACTGCTTTGGACCATATCTCTATCACTCTCTTCATGACAACTTTCCTTTTGAGAAAATCCTTTGCCTGGTCCAGTCACTTGCCTCACGCTAATATTGATTCTGGCATGTTTCAGGTATTCCTCAAATTCTCTCCACTGATCCTTTTGGGATAAATCTCTAATTGCACTTGAAATGTTCTTGGCCACTCTGTCAATGTCAACATGCTGGGAGTCTGCAGAGTTGGAAAGGGTAGTCCTAGATACAGTATCTTCAAGGGTTGTACTGTTGATGTAGCTGCCTTGGGATTCTAATGGCTGGTCTGGACAAGAATGGTCAGGACACTGTTCAGAGGGGACATTTGGTCTTGGATCCACAGATGCAGCTGCACTTAAGTCATCAGAACCTGAGAGCTTTCCAGAATGTCCACCGTAAGCATGAAATGTTGTATCCCTTGATTCCTCACGTCCATCCTTCATGCCCTCCTGTGCTCCTCTTAAAGCCACTGCTGGGTGATCTCCAACTTCCACACTGCTTCCCTCCACAACTTCTTCTACACTCTCTTGCCATTGCTGCTGATCTTCAGTCACGCCAAAGCACTGCGGAAGCCGACCTTCCTCCTGTGCATACATAATCCTAGGGACAGCATGATAGGCCAGTCTGGATTCACCGCCCAGTATAATCACATCACCACTCCGTAGGTGCAGAGCTAGTGGCTTGGTAGCTTTGGTCTTGCCTCCAACAAGTAAGATGGCTGACTGTCCTAGGCTGTGAATCAACAAATTTGCAAAAGGTTAAAAACTACTTTTTCAACCAATTTAGAAATCTTTTCCATACAAAGCTTCATTGTTTATTATAAACAAACAATGACTCATATATGTATACTCTGATGAATCATGTGAGTTTAATTTTATCAAGATCAATATTAGCCAAGAGATCATCATTCTACACTGGTAAAGCTGTATGTTATCCTTCATTTACTGATCTGAAACAATATAAACACTCTTGTTTAGTTCACAGGAAGTAAGGATGGAAGTTATGTTATATCATCGATTCATAAATACATGTATGAGTAATAATTTTCCATCTTAGATTTTCAGAGGCATATAACTTGTTACAGGATTGATGTTAATATCAGTTGTGGAACCAACATTGTTGCAACATAACTTGCTAACAAAATACAATGATTTATATGAAATGAGTCTTGGACTGAAAAGGAAATGCAAGCAATTACATTACCTGTATGAAATGAGAGGAGCAGTGAGGTCGAACTCGGAATGATCCGTGTGACCCCCTAGGGTAGAGTCCATGTGATAGAAGTTCACAATGGCTGCTTGAGACTGGAAGCTAGGGTACCCTAGTACCTCGGCGATCAGGGCCGCCATCGGGCCCAGGTCCTCCGGGAATGGAGAGTGCTGGTCCTCGTTGTAGACTTTGTTGTTCCAGTCATAGTGGTAGCCCAGGGTTACCCATCGCAGCTGCTCCATGAGAGTCTTCTCCTTGGTCTGCTGATTTGGGGGACTGCATGGTTAAAAAAATGTGATAGAATATTGTTGGATTGAAATGCATTGTCTGAAGACTATTTTAAAGCCCATCATTTAGTTATAAAACAGTGACAGTGCACAGCAATTTTCTGTATAAAAGCAGGGATGTTGCTGCATTATTATTTATCTATTCATCCTGCCTTTCATCAATCAATTGATACTTTTAACCAATAACTAAATTTAGATTACAATCATTGGAAAAATACATATTCTCTTTGACAACCATACATCTATACATAAATCTTGATCTTATTATGTATCTCAACAAATGGATCTCAAAACAAAACAAAACAAAACAAAACAGTGATAGCACAAAGACTATTAAAAGAATGCAGGGAAAAGAATAACAGGGACATTAGACATGTATTAGACATTAGTACAGAGACATTAAAATGGAGATATTTATAAGACAAATCAATGGAGAATTGGTGAAGAATGAGGAAAATATTAAATATAGCTATGACAGTACCTAAAATTCTTTCTGCTGGCCTGCCATGGATTGGTGAGGTGATCCTTCTGATAGTGTGTATCTAAGTTGGTAACATTGGGTTTACATGGATAGTCAGCTAGGCAGCGTTTCACCCAATATCTCTGAGCACCTGGCAGGAAGGGATTCCTGATGAACTGAAATCCTGAGTGTACAAAGAGATGATTGGGGGGAATATAAATATGAATAGGAATATGACTAGGATGATAGAATGGGAATATAACCGAGATGGAAATTTGCAGAAACATCTTTGAAAAATCATACTTAAATATTTTGCATCGACGATTCAGAAACTGATACTATCATGATATAAAATGCAGAGAATTCAAATTAAATTATGACATAAAACATAATTTTCCATTTTTATTAATAAAAAAAAAATCTTGCTTTCATCAGCCATGTTAAAGTCCTCACAAGCTATCAGAAATCAAAACATTGTCTTTTCGGGCATGCTCATTTATCAAAATTTCAACAAAAAGAACATCCCTTCCCCCTAAAAAATATTAACTAAATTGTCATACAATAGTTACAGAAACATAAACTGATAGCAGCAGATTTAAGGCGGATGCCTTCTTTATCATTAAATTAGTGTTAAACCACAAATTAACTCGGGCATTAAAATAATATACCTGGAAAGCCATGGGCTCCATAGCACTGCCATTCATTGGGATTTTTAAGGCCAAAGCTTGCTGCATCTGATATAGTCTTCTGGTAGTTTTGTTCCCGAGCTAGCTGGGAAAGCTCAAGTCTGTACAGCTGGAATTAAATAAATTGAATTATGTTACTGAAATGCATATTGTAGAAATCATGTTTACTATACTAACAAATACTATAAATAATATTGTCAACTTAACATTGACTATCAATCATGATTATCACCATGATCATCACTACAATTAAATACCATAAGGTAAAGGATGAAGCGAGGATCTAAGATTTATATTGAAAAACTAGATTAGTGTCTATATAATAATATAAAAGCATTATTTTTCAACACCACCAAAAAATCCATTATTAGTCTTATTTAATTATTATTATTAATGCTATAATTATCATCTATCAAATTTCATAACCAAATACTACCATTGCATTTGCATGATCATCATTATTAGCATTTAGTCGCAGCACCCACCAAATCATTATGGAATGCATCCTCATCATCAACATCATCACGACACCACTTTTTTTCTTCCTTCCTTTCTGATTTCTCATCCTCGTCTTCTTCATCATCATCATCATCACCCATTGTCATCTATCAATCATGTCCATCATCATCATCCTCACCATCAGACTATCATCATCATCCTCAAATGTTGCCATAATTTAGCATCATCATCACTTTCACTATTATTGTCGTCATTAATTTGTCCATGTTTATCGCCATTGCCAAAACTCTAGACTAGACTAGATCCTACGTGTATTATGAGCAGATGGGACCGAGATGATGGAAATGATTATCCCATGACCATATTACACACATACCATCTTCCTTTGTCCATCACCATCGGTATCAAGTACATCTTTCAGACAAGGAGGAGGGGATTTGCGCTTGTAAAGTTTGAATTCTGGTCGGAAGTTATCATCAGAAATATCTGCCATGTTGATGTGAACATTCTCATGGAGGCTGACATTTTGAATATATTATACAGGATGAGATTTTATTTCAACACTACTAGGTGTCAAACATACACCCACCCCGACAAACACAATATAGGCCTAAACTAAAGGCTATGCACAAAGAAACTGCAATAAAATGTCAAATTTGTTGCTACCAGGGGCGGCGATCCTCGGGGGGTGGATGGGGGACACGTCCTCCCTCATTTTTTTAGGAGGATCGTTCCCCCGGAAAATTTGAAAAAGTGCAGCAACAAAAATGTATAGTAAATAATGACTAAAGGAAGACTGCAACACACTTTCAGGCTAGCAGAGTGCAGCGGTTAGACTTTAGACCAATAAAAATGCAAAAATCTTCTCGCTCGGTCGCTACGCTATCATATCCTTCAAAATAGTACAAGTATATATTGTAGAAAATCTGTATTCCGTTGGTATCACCGTTATCATACCAACGGAATACAGATTTTCCCTCGCATTTCGTCGCCCCCCCCCCCCTCCGATCATGAAAAGAAATCGCCGTCCCTGGTCTCTGCAAACCTTGTGAAAATGCAAAATGTTATAAATTTATCAGGGAATGTTATAAATTTACCAGGGAATGTTATGTGCTATATGCTATTTTTCTGCTTGTTAGACGTCGACAGGGTCGTGATTTTGAGTGCCTTGATTTTCAAAGGCGGCTTTGCGTCTATAACTAACTTGAACGCCCCGCCAATTAAAGTTGGTCCCGGCACGGTTTACTTGGGCAAAATAGAATATGGGCTAGGCCTTTGTCCCTGATAATGAAGAATTAAAAAGAAATATCATTTTCTAGTAATGAAGCCAAAATCATAAAAAAGTATAATCTATGGCTCATTTGATTGCTAGGCCTATACGGCTTGCTCACTTTGCTCTCTCGCAATGGGTTATGGATAGGCCTAACTAAAGACTAATCGCGGCATCATGCCAGGCCAGCAGAATGAGCGCATGAAGATGAAGAAGATGACGCACGTGTGCAAACGAAATGTTAATTAACGTATGTGGGATCGGAATTACCAGTATTCATTTTATTTTATTTTATAAGACTTTTTTGGGGCGGGGGCATTGAGTATGTTTTGGGAAGTTGGCAATTAAATGGGGGGCGGATTCACTGACAAACAAAAAGTGTGCTTCGATCTACTTCTATATAGGGAGGGTGGTAAAATAACCAGCATTTTTCATAACTCTTGTTTTTGTTTGGTTGGTTAATTGTTGTTGTTGTTGTTAGAGAGACTCGGTGCTCACTATTTCATGAGGTATTTGCTCAGCTGCTCCAAACACATATTCATCATAACCCCCAGAGGCAATTAAACCAAATCGGGTTCATAAGAGAATCTATTTTTTCAGAAATGATCATGTCGCCCCGCCCCCCATGAGCGACAAACTTGGCATAGTTAGGAACTCCTTGGTTAAATATTCATGCATCGTGCTGGTAATTTAAGGGGTGCGTCAAATAATGATTTGGTCTTTAAGATACTGACAAAGTGCCCTAGGAAAATCACATCTATCTGCCCGGATTTCGCTCCAGCTGGCACGACCTGGGCTGCGTCTCACGAAACCGTCATAAGTACAAGTTCAGCAACATCCCATTGAAATGCGTGTATTAAGTTTAACACGCGTTTCAATGGGATGTCGCTGAACTTGTACTTATGACGGTCTCGTGAGACTAGACGCAGCCCTGTACCAGAGTGCGCGTTTCACAAGGTAGTGTTGAACAAAAAATCTGTCCTTCGCGCACGGGTGCTCGCCATAAAAGGTCGTGTTTATGCGGTATGCAAGGTGCATATCTTGCTGAATTATAAAGTCAAAGAAATGGCGTCAGCTAAAAGAAACACAGTAAGGGTTGGTATTCTAACAGGTGAGTTCATTTTCCACATTTCCATTACTTTTCACGATGCAATTTACCACATATGCACCAATATTCGTAGGCACTATAACGCTTTTATCCTCTTCAGTCCCACCTGCTCAATAATTTGTGTGAAGTGGTCTCTGATGAAATTAATTTGTTTTTGTCTATTATTTGTTTATTTGGAAAATGTTTTAAATAAATAGATCCTAAATGAGTTTCGCTACGTCTATCTATTTATTCAAATGAAATATGGGAAAGATTTCCTTTTGCGACAGCTTAAGTTCTGGCACGAAGAAGAATCCCCGGCCCTATCCAACTCGGAACGGAAATACGTGCCGCTGATTGGCTGATCGCGCGACCCTCGCTTGTCTGCTAGCTGCGAGGCATGGGCGATTCGCTACACTGAGCGCGGTGTATTGTACCTGGTGCACTACACTCCACAGGTGAGCAGCCTGTTGTGTAGCGGCCGTGTTGCGGGAGCTGGAGCGAGGCTGTTCGGAAGATTTCGGCAGTCAGCTGGATCACACGTTATGCACTAAACTCGAACACCAAGCAAAAAATGGCGACCAAAGACACATTCAGTGTATATGTTTCAACGATGTCACTCTCTACACACTCATGTCGCTCACATACAATTTGCACGTAGCTTTACACACACTTCAACGTACACATACATATCCTTCACAAAAACTTCCGACGAAATCATCAAAAAATATGACTTACCGAAACAAAGAACCACCATATGATTTTGCTGAAAGTACCTAGAAATATCGATGACACCGACGGCGAAAAAAATTGTTCAAAAATCGAAGTCGGGAAGGAAATATAACGAGTTTGATATCAACGTAATCGAGAAGTCGCAGGCAGAAATAATGGCACTCATAGGTTTAACATTGTGGGAAAATATGCAAATGAATGAGTAAACACCCAATCAACTACGAGCATCGTGATGCTAGCACTTTTATGAATGAAAAATGACGTCAGTCAGGCTTGAGCGAACAGAAGATCGCATTGCGCATGCGTGAGTTTTGTGTGTAATTCTTCTTCGTGTCTGGCCTTCTGCAAAGATTCAAAAAAAAAATGTGTTTGAAATTGAAGACAAATCAAATGAAATAGATCTAGATTTTACTTCTAGATCTAGCTATAGACCTTATGCATTGACGTCACAGCTCGCCGGACGACCAATTACGCCGCCATCTTAGAGGACAAACAATAGTCAATAGCTTGACAACGCTCGTGTTGTATACGATGCTCTACTGCTTCTCGCCGCCGCCTCCAGCCCTCTAGGCTCTAGCCCTCTAGCGTAAGCCCTATACGTAAACAAACCAGCGCGGCCGGGCATCCGGCCATGAAGAACTACAATTTAAAAAGTTTTTTTTGTGCCAAAAAGTTGATGGAAAAAATTCAGTATTTGTATAATGATGTGAAAGAGGATTCATTTGATACTCACTTCTGCAATGATTATCAAAACAAGGGTGTTTGAAGATAAATACTGTATTGATGAAAGACACATTTAAACTTTCTGATGTAGACCTCTATACGGATTATTCAAATTTTGGGGGCTCTCAAAACTTTAGACATTTAGAGGGGCTACAAATTCAATACCGTAACTGTTGTTTATTACGTTGTATTGGATTTTGTCAAAGATTGAGAAACTTGTACATTCTTTTCATTGATCAGGGACTTTGTAGTATTTGCCTTGCCTATGCTCATATTTTAATAAATGTACTACTATTTTTAAAGTATTTTACGTTGTGTGGGATTTTGTCAAAGATTGAGAAACTTGTACATCCTTATTTCATTGATGTTTTATGATTGCTCAGGGACATTGTAATATTTACCTTGCCTATGCTCATATTTTAATAAATGTACTACATGTATTTTAAAAGTATTTAACGTTGTGTGGGATTATGTCAAAGATTGAGAAACTTGTACATCCATATTTCATTGATGTTTTATGATTGATCATGGACTTTGGAATATTTGCCTTGGCTATGTAAGTTTTCATTGTTTAATAAATGCACTATTTGTACTTCAAAACCAAATGAATCATTCATATCATGGAGCTAATAGCTCCATGTTCATATATTGCCTTATTGGATTTTATTTCAAGGTCTATTAGCCTACTATAGCCTACCATACTCAGCTGTCAAGCTAATGTTACTGTATGCGCAACATTTTGATGTGTGGACAGATTTGCAAGTATTTACCAATTGATAAGGGAATTTAAAAAAAAATCATTTCATCAAAATATAATTATTCAAATGAAAATTTGTGGGGTGCCGCCCAGGTATATTTGCAATTTAGAACCACTTTAAAAAAATGCGTATGCAGAATTATGTTGAAGGGCAGGTCCAAGCTATTTGGATTGTGACGTACGGGACATTCAGAGACTTTAAACAAGAAATAACAACAGATGAAATTATTTATATGGCTATCTTTTGGTATGAGTCTGTGGCTATTATGGGCTAGTTCATTTGTGGAAATTTTTAGTTCTGACCAATTATTTAATTAATTTTTAATGTAATTAATGTGCTGCGTGACGTACGGGACGCTGCATGAACACATTCAGAACAAAAAATAAGACTACAACAAAATTAAATAAAAAAATACTTGATCTAACAGATCTATACTTGAATATTTATTTTAAGATTTAAAAAAAAATTGTGAATCACAGACATGCATTTACAATGGTCTAGATCTAAATGTATTTATACTCGTAGGTCGATTGATATTATCGTATTTTTATTTGAACAAATTGATTACAAATTGTAACCACGCTATAATCTAAATTTTAAAAAAATTATTAATTACCATACAAATTACAATTTTAGACTCACTTTCAAGGCTCAACTTAGCTTACGGTACTGCTTAGTTTGATTGAGTAACAAATGTACCAATACATCATTCATTTCACTTAGGTCAAAGAATCTATATGATATACTGTAGCTTTACTTGTTTCGTCAAAACATGCATAGATCTAGATTACCTGTTAATATGAAATGCGCTGAACATTCAAAATACATGAGATGACTTTAGACCGTTAAGCGTTGTCCCATACCTTGCGTTTGATGTTGCACGGCCACTTTTAACTGCGTTCCGTTTATCACTTAGCTGTGTTTTCTCCTTAATTTACCAAAATAGCTGGTATGCAATAGAATGAAACATCTTTGTTCCTGTTGCTCCTATTCGAGCAACCAACGATGCAACAGAAATTTAACATTTTCCGACTGTAAACTCGAAGAAATAGCAAAAGCCGACGATAAATTGGTCGATCTAAGAGAAAGTATGTGTAGTTCAATAGCCTCTGCTGATCGCTAGTAACGCGTCGCTTGTCCTCAGAGGGAGGGCGCCCTTTCGTATCTACAAATGCGTGACGTCATACGCATATGGTCTATTGATAAAAGACTAGACCTAGTCACCTAGATCTACATAGATCTAAATAATTTGGGTATTCTGTTGTACGCATAGAACCTAAACTTGTATTCTTTCATCAATAGTCGACTTCAAACACATTTGTTTTGAAAATTCTTGCAGAAATGTGCCTTAAGGCCTAAAAAAAAAAAATTGTTGACTTGGCGTAACCCGCCCGACCCTATTTTTATCGCCGACCCTACGCTTTTTTATTTTTTTTGATCCGATTGCGATTGCGTAAATATCGATATCGCAGTGGGGAAAACCCGGATGTTTGTTGCTTTCGTTCTGGGCTTTGCCGCGCCGTGTTTGGGCCAGCTCGCGCCGAGTGCAGCGGGCAGGTACGCCATAGTACCGCTAGGCGATTGTATCCCCAACATGGCGTCCTATGGCGTTCAGTTCACGGGTAAATTTGGTGCTCACTTTGCTCACACAGTGTGTGTGTCCATATATGTGTGTGTCCATATGTGTGTGTGTGTGCGTGGAGTTATTTGAACATATTGTGGTCTACCCTCTCATCAGATCATCCCCAAGGTCTGAGGACCTATCTACGCCACTGTATGTATGTATGTGTATGAATGGCTAATTTCATGTATGCAAATATAAGCAACAACAACAACAACAACAACAAAAAAAAAAAAAATCGCCCTACCTACCCTAATTTTCAGTGACCCGTTACGCCAAGTCATCAATTTTTTTTTTTTAGGCCTAATTGACATCCTCCTTCAAATTATGATACAATTTAAGAATTAAGGAGGGGCTTTAATAGGGTGTCTGATCGGGCACCCTATGTTGTGTGCCAAAATCCTGCCCATAGAGATTGCACGCAGCCCTATTCAGTCTATGCGCATTGTGCGATCATGCAAAATTGGTCAAAGTTTTTATTATCAAGTCGAGATTCAAACCTTTATTCTTTGTGATCCTGAAGGTGATACTCAAAAAATGAGGTGTCGTATGAAAGAGCAGATTAATCCCCATATTTCCAGAGGGGCGTCATCTCGAAATTCTAAAAATATCTTGGTCAAAACAGCTATTTAAACATTGTTTCCTGGCTAGCTCCGAAATTTGCCACTTTTGAGATATGACACCCCTGGCGATAAGTAGTCCCAGTCGTAAGGAAAATATACATATGCTTATTTTTTCGCTAGCCCCCGGAGATCACAAACAATTACAGTTTGAAAATACCCTTCCCACATTTTTCGGATCAGCTAAGTAGGGAGGCGTGAGCTCCGCGCCGGCCGAACCCATGGTGATAGCTCGTAAAATCTGCACATGAATATGCATCGGACCGCGTGTGTGTATTACGCGAACAGACCTGGAAGTGGATGCCCATTGAAGACAATGGATTGCCATTCGCGGTCGAGTTGCGCATGCAGCTAAGCAACACGCGTACGTGTACGCTTGCATATTGCGCAATTCAGCTGTTTTGCTAAATTTAGCAAAACAACATAACTCTTGCGTGTACGTCTTTTTCGTCGATTCTGACAAAAATACCATGAATATTTCTTTGATTTGAAGGGGCTGTATCTTTTGATAGAAACATCGGTGAGTCTTGAAATTTAAAATGTATTATTCTGAGTTTTTCAATTATCCAACCATAATGGTGAAAAACGATCCAAAAGGGAAAATTAAAAAATCGTTCAGACACCCTAGCTTTAACCTTCTTCATTTTTTTTTTTTGCATTTGTATGCTAACACATATTGCATTTTTAATAATAAAGTGGTTTATCTGGTCTGTTTCAGTAAGCGATACATGCTCAAGAAAGGAAGCTGTGGATAAAAGTGGTCCAAACTTGAAGAAGTTAGCTGAAGACACCGATGGGTAAGACATTTTTTATTTGACATATTTTTACACGTTTACATAAAATAACGAAACTTAATATTTCCATAACATATTATCATAAATTTGAAGTATTATCCTAACTGTTTGTAGAAAAGTGCCAAATTGAACCTTTCCATCTGAATGCTGTGTTATTAAAAACAATTAAACTACTAAAATCTCTGTGGTTGCAATTTTTTATTTTGATCATATATACACATTAATAGCAGATCCATTCATTCCTTCGCCATTTGGGAAGTTCTGAGGTATGTGGTTATTTGCTGTCCCATATGTTACTAATAGTAATGAAAACTGAACAAAAGTTGGTACTGACAACATTGTTTCCTTGATTTATATTTTATCTGATCCAAGCTATGGTATGGCCATATTCTAGATAGAACTATCAGATATACTAAAGTCAAATATGCAGTTGGTAAACTTATTGGGCAAAATACCTTGGACTAGAAATTGAGTGACATAAGTATTTTAGGAGAGATTATTTATATCACACAATACAAGAATATATTGATACTTAGTTTAATCAGTTATATAAAGTTAATGGATATTTTTAAGACTTTTAAAGGTGCAGTAGATATTGAATTGCCTGTAATGCCTGTCACATTTATATTAGTAATTTCACACTGTAATTCCAAGTGATATATTGAGGTGTGTTCAATCTTCAAACTTTGTAGTATGGCAGCATTTAAGTGTGTGATAATTGTGATTACATTTTTATTATGATAAATTGATGATTATTGATATGGTACGGTTTGTTCCTTTTTTAAGAAAAAAAAATTTACCATTGGAAAGTGAGTTGTGAAATAGAGGTACATGAATGAATAATTTTCTCATTATATAGTACAAATGTAATATTTGCTTGTTACTATCAACAAATCAATGGCTTCACAACAAGCTAGAAGATATTAAGATGATTAGTTGCACAAAATTGGAGAATAGACTTTGAGCAAAGACCACACTGAAATTTGTTGTAGTGCACTTGTCAGACTAAAATGCGTACATGTACTTTGTTTTTATTCTTACTAAGCCCTTCAAAAGTTTGGAAACTCAAATTTGATTGATTATTTCTCTTTTATTATGGCAAAATCATCGCTATGTTTAGTATCAATAGAAAGAGTGCTTATTCCTCTTTAAAATGATACCCCATTTGTTATGATTTTTCAGTCATGGAATGTGCATTACATGAAAACAAGAGGCATGGTAAACAAAGTGAAAAGTTGCAAAATGTACTGCTCTTGTTCAGTTGTGCATTCTTCTTTTTTTGAAGAGTGTAGGGCTGCTGTGTGGTGCACTGCTTTACAATACTTGCACTTACTTGCACATTTTACTACTGTAAACGCGGAAATATTCGCGGTACATTAATTTTTCGCGGATTTCGCGCTAAGATCGGCAAGCGTGAATTTTAGAACTCGCGAAAATATAAGCATGACTTCTATTATGCGTGTTTTGATCGGGCTGAATTGCGTGCAACGCGAATTTAAGAACCAGCGAATATGTTTTGGGGTCGCTCAGCGCGAAAAATTATCGCGCGAAAATAACACCATTTACAGTATGCCCCTTATTCTGATGTACTGCTCATTCCATGCCTGCAACAAATATCACTTTAAAAGAGGAATATACATACTTTCTAATGAAGCTAAACAAGGCAAAATTATCCCATGACAAGAGATATAATTGATCAAACTTGAGTTTCCAAAGTTTTTTGAGGGGTTTATTTGTATTTGATGGATTAATACTATTATGCAATTTAACTCCTATCACACTCTACAGACTTGATGGTGTAATTGTAGCCACAGGAATTGTTCCAGATGAAATTTCAAGTATCAAGGTAAGAATGACACATGTTGAAGTAAGAACTTCATTGAATAAAGTGCAAGAAATAAGATGATGAAAAATGAAATCTCATAACCTGAAATGTGTAATCTATAGCACAATGAAGGAAACTTTGTCACCTGGATGGTAATCAAAGATTTGCTGTAAACACGACATGTCAAGCCTGTGACATGTTGAAGAAAGAAGTACATAGTCCTCAAAATGTGATGCATCAATGAATAGTATCAATTTTGCCTAAATAATAACAACAAACCTGTCTTTACATTAGTTTACATATCCACAAAATAATCCTCAATTGACTGGCTAAATATGAATAAGCAAGGAGAGCAATGTATATGTTTCATTGCAGCATTGGTTTGCACTTTGATGTATCACAGAGCTTAATATTGTCAATGAGTGTGAATACACATCATGTACATGCATGCACTTGCTCTGCAAAATATTACAAACCAGCAACCTCTTCATATTTGGGTTCCCATTACATTGTGTCACAGAGCACAATGTTGATTGTTATCCTACATTTGATTTATAGAATAGTTGCTTTTTCTATTTCATTCTTGATTTATGTATCCCATTAAAACCTTGACAGGAGACTCTGTTAGAATGGAGTGATGTGAAGGAGCTAGATCTCATTCTGACCACGGGCGGTACAGGCTTTGCTGATAGGGATGTCACACCAGAGGTAAGACTTGTGATGTGGGCTTCAGATATCATTGGAAAACAGGAAAAAGAAATACATTAGTTTTTTTTGATAATCCATGCACAAAAATAAAGTTCATTTTGAATTGAATTGATTTATTTCCATATTTCCATGAAAAATAACAAAACAATATACACAATATACATAGTAATTCAACACATTAATGGCATAATAAACATTGGAAGAAAAAAAATCAACAAGAACAAAGGCAGAAATACAGACTAAGGTTAGACTACAAACAAATTCATGTAAATGTGGGGGATTATAAAAAGTGATGCACTTATAACATGACCCCATGTTTGTATTAATAAATATATGATTCATATTGGAAAAGAAGAGTAAACAAAACAAATTAATAAATATTAATAACAATTCAGTTGAGGTAAATGAATTACAGGAGGTATTAAAGATTTACTCCCATACTTTAAAGATGTTTGGGTTTGAATACCTGCATGGATATTTTTTTTGCTTTTGTGTGGCAGTGAATAAATTTGATGGGTAATAATACTTTATTCCGTACTTTACTTTATGTTCATTCCGTATTTTGAAAGGTTGGACTTTGGAGAAGACTTCTGTAGAGAATATTTTCATTGTTACTAAAGTAAATGTGTCTACACAAAACAATGAGAAAACTATAAGGACCGATACATTTTTAAACCAAACTAAATTTCTTAATTTTTTGTTATTAATCTCTCATATCAATCCTCACATTTGCACATTTATCTTTGCTTTTTGTTTGTTTGTTTGTATTATTTACACACTGTTATTTTTGCTACAGGCCACAAAGTCAGTGTTGGAGAAAGAAGCTCCAGGCCTGGCAATGGTCATGCTCATGGGATCCCTCAAGATAACACCATTAGCTGTCTTATCAAGGTATCCAAACTTACATCTACCTATTTCACACTTCACTGACTTAATGATATGGAATGACTTATTGAGGTTTTTGTATGTCACATTTTAATGAATTAATAATATCAACTGTCTCATCAAGATATACAAACTTATTTTTGTGACACTTGAGTAAATTGATGACATTAGCTTCATTGTCAAGATATTAAGATTTTATCCAAAGGCATAGATGAGGCATTTCATCTCAAATTGTTTCTCTCTACCCAGGTAGAGAAGACAAGCACCTTGTAGAAGAAATACCTTGAGGGCCATTTATGGCAGCTCTGCCAAAGAGTAGGTAATAATATTTAACACAGATAACGATAATAATACAGATAATATGGTTTTGTGCTCCTTGACCAAAGATGATATTTTACTATTTAAAGACATATATGAGACTTTCAAGAGTGATCATTATGGTATAATTCAAATATGTTATTATTCATTATATGAATAAAGATATAAAATTGTAAAGACTTCTCTTTTTCATACCCATATTAACAAATTGTATATCTTATTCCTTAACGAATGTTAGGTCTGTTTGTGGAATCAGGAAGAAGACACTGATCGTCAATCTGCCAGGCAGTCTCAAAGGTTCACAGGTAGGAAGATGAAGGGAAAAGAAAGAAATAGAGAGGGTTAAAGAGAGAGGGAGGTGGGATTGGGTGAGAGGGAGGGAGGGAGAGAGAAAGGATTGAGAGAGAGGATAAGGAAGGGAGGGAGGGATAAAGAGACACGGGGAGTGTGGGAAGAAGAGACGGGGAAGGAGAAGAAACGATTATAAAAAAACAAAGACAGAGGGGGAAGCCTTGGAAAATAAAGAGAGAGAGAGAGAAAAGAGCCAGACAGAAGAGAAAAGTATTGTTGTGAGAAATCAAAGCCATAAAAGAAGAGCAAAAAGAAAGAGAATTTGGGTAGATTTTTGATGTATGCAAAGATGAACTTATATCAAGTAGGGAATATAAGATAGCATGAATTGCTTGACAAAGTAGTGTTTTGTGTGCAAATACATTCTACCTTGACAGAATAAGAATTTTGGGGGGATGGAGCAGGGAGGGGGAGGTGTAGTTACTACCTTGCCTTAAAGTCACCCTGTAGAAATTATATCTTTAAATCTTTTTCGTTTTGCAGGAGTGTTTTGGATTTGTCCAGCCTTCTCTCAGCCATGCTATTCAGCTGTTGAAGGGAGAACGAGCCTGTGTCAAAGCGACTCATAAAGAACTGGCTGCGACAGGGCCACAGCCTATCAACATGGTTTCAGTGAGTGTTTGAGGGAAATTAGTCATATTGGGGACTGATTTGGGATATATATATAAACAAACTTCAATTTGTTTATTTCAATCATCAAAAAAATATGCTCAAGAATATTTTAAGTAGTGTATGTGAGAGTTCATATTAATGACTCGCTTGGGGACAATCAGCTTCAAGTTTGTTTCTTTCAATCATCATAAAAACAAAATATATTTATAAAAAAAAGATTTGTAGAGGGTAGGGATTAGTGAAGAAATTTTCTTATTGGTTTTAAGTGACTTTAGAAGGAAAAGCAATAATAAAACTCTATGAAAACCAGTTTGATAATCTATATTTTCATCCAGGGCAAAGTAAATATCAAAGATTGGAAAAAGATGGCAAATTTCAATGCCCTCATCCATTTACATTATCTGAAGCCCCCACCCCCTTAAAGGGGATTGTAGTCTTTGTTTTCAACTTGCAATGCATGAATTTACACTAATGTGTGGATTTACTTTAATTTAGTTTGGAAAGCATGTGTTAGTGCTGTTATTGAAGGTTTTGAAGAGGGAAGCATGAGCCCAGATTTTTTGGTGAAATTAGTGCTGTCCTGTAAAACTGATTAATGATAATCCAAATATTAATAATCTGATTGACAGTAATAGCAACAATTATCACTGTTGTGCAGTGTAAATTAAAACGATGATCGATAATCCAAATATTGGCAAAAATTTGATTAGATTATGATTTATGTCAATGCCAGAGGGGTCAATGCAAAGCACATATTTATTTCATTTTTCGTAAATGAATTACACTCTTTGCATTCATTCAGTATCCTCTATATATCTGTAGTGAAAAAAAATTATGATCTAGGTATGAGTGCGTATGACATTGTTGATTTAGAGATTGTAGATTTGCCTAGTTATTAGGCGTCTTCTAGCATGATTTGATGTTCGTAGTTTACAATTTTGTCTTGTTAAAGTGGTTGATTATCGTATTCAGGCAATAAATGTCATCAAACGTCATCAAACGTCATCAAAATAAGAGCGAAATAAAGGGATGGCTGTTGCACTGCTCATCAATAATCATATTATTAAAAAATGCTCTTCCCATTTTCACTTCATCACTAAATCATTTTTTTGTTTGCTGTTGATGTGAGTTAAGGATATCCAGACATATTGTGCTTTACTCAACTTGCTTTGTATGTTTGGAGACGAAAAAGAAAGCCCTAAAACGTAAACAAATATAAACTCTCAGACCACGTTGAAGGTGTCTTAATATCTAGATACAGCCATTCATTCATACTTACAGTTCATTTATATGATATCTAACTAAGCAATTGTGTAACTAATTAATAAATCACTTTTGGGACATCATACATAATATCTTCATCCTTGTAATCTCTTATGGAACAACAAAATTACACTGGTTCGTAGTCAAACTGTGGATCCTCATCAGGCTAGAAGTGTCAAAAAGATGTGGAAGAAATGCGGAGAGTCCCATTTCCAACAAAGAACTTTCAAGGAAACTTTCTTTATGTGTATGTTCAGGCTGCTCACAGACTGAAGAAGAAGAAGAAGAAGAAAAAGAGGAAACACAAACGGCCTAGAACAACCAGCCCTTTACCTAGTGATGAGAGTGAGGCTGTGGTGTCGGCAGAGACATGGCAGGATCAGGATAACCGTGAAGACCGTCACTCATCACCAGAGAGAGGTAGATCTCCTGCGGATGCACACCAGGGCGATGCAAGCCCGAGACTCGAATCAAGTCCCGTCAGTGATGGACTGGATGCAGAGAGAAAAGAAATTGAGAGAGAGGTGGAGGAGAGTAAAGATGATGTGGAGGATGAAGAGGTGGAGGATAGTGAAATGGAGGCAGTGTCGCCATCAAGCATGACAAACCCTGTCAATATGGACGTCATCATGAGCAGCCTGAAGCACATCGATGACAAGGACGACGACGATGATGACATTGTGGATGATGTTGAAAGTCCTGAAAGTCGTGTTATTGATGAGAGTAACCCTGAGAGTGAGGAAGATGTCAACAGCGAGCAAGGGAAATCCCCTGCACCTTACACAAAACCTAGAGTGATGATCATCCGAAGAACATCTGGGTCACCTATTAAGAGGACAATTGAGAGGGTTGATGACAGTGATGAAGAGAGTGGTGAAGGGGGATGGTCTTCCGGGGAGAATAAAGATGATGGTGATGATGAGCAAAACAAAAGCAGTGAAAAGGATGTATCCTTCACAAGAGCTAGGCATTTGTCTCCTATCACCACTATTGATATGAGTGCCATTAGAGGAGATGTTGAGCGTAAACCATTGTATGCATCTGAGACATGCTCTCGTGAACCTGATCTGGGAGTCTTTCAGTTTGATCCTGAGGATACCGAGGATAACAGCGAATCACCAAAGAAACAACGAAGGATCATTGTTCTTTCACGGCCCTTTGGCAAAGCCCCAAAGCAGAAAAAGCCAGCTAAGAAGGCCACTTCCAAGAAGATCAAGCCTGAAGCAATGGTTCATAAAATCCAAGCCGGTAAGCCCCTGAACACCTTTTTGAGGATGTGTGCACTGTTGAAAGACATCACCCTTTCACGCGGCAAGCGCAATGTGAAGCGACACCTTGTGACACGACAAAGAGGGGACCAGGATGTTGATACAGGGATTTGGAAGCGAGGAGAGCAGGTGCAGGAGAGAAACAGGGTTGATGATTTGTTTGCACCAACTGATGAAGGGAGGAAGGAACAAGAACTGATCAAGAAGAATAAGCGGAGGGACGAGTACGTGGTGGCATGGTACCTATGGTGTCCTGGACATGGGAAGTGTCGTAGGAAGTGTGGCGGATACGGTGCATGTGTAGAAGGTGAGAACTTTCCACATATCATTTCTAAAGGATAGAATTTGTAATCTTGTATTAAACTGAGTATGAGGAAAAATTTTATATTTAAATTTTGAATGGAGTAAGGAATACTGTTATAGAAATATTATTCCAAAACTGAATCTCCTTGCTAGTGGGGAAAGGTTATTGTATTTTCATTTGAGTATGATATTTATCAAAATCATTAATTTAACCAGGACAGATGCATTTGACCTCATATGAGGCTTAAATCCAATTTGATGATTAGAAAATGTATATCTTATGTAGAGTTTTGAGTCATTCTCCATAAGGAGCCATTTTACTTTCCACCACATTCCCACCATGCAAACACATTTCTGCTTTGATCTTGCTTTTCTCCAGGTTGCTCAGGAGTTTCCCACAAACAAGACCGTCACAACTGCTCCGTCCTGGTCAACCTCAAACTCTACCTTGGAGACCTTGACCACTGGGTAGTGACCATCACTGGACAGCACGTTGACCCCAAAGACTCAGTCATCTGGACCCCTCCACCCAAGGATAAGCTACGTCATGGTGTGGATGTTACGGACTTGATCGTGTCTCACTGCCAGAAGGGTGATAGTTTGGATGAGATCCACCAGAAACTGATGGAGGACCCAGAACTTAAAGGGATAGCTCCCACAAAGAGAAGATTGACTCATTTGTTGTATAACAGCAGACACCTTAAGACAAAGAGAAGAAGCCACGTTCAGGAGGAGGAGGAGGAGGAGGAGGAGGAGATAGATGATGAGGCTGAATCATGACATTAGCCTTCTTAGACATGCATTGAACAGTTGCACTTCTGCCATCAATATAGTCGAATTTATATACCGTTGGAACTTTTGTTCATATTGCCTTATGAAGAATAATATGGCATATGGTATATCATGTTTGCATGGCAGAGAAGTGTTTTGTGATATAGAGCTGCTGTAAAACCAGAAATTTTCATTTGAATGCATGAAATGTTTGTGAAGTTCACAAACGGTTCAGATTTGTGAGAGTTTCACGGTGCGAAGCAATCAAATCACAACTGACACAACACTTAATTTTTACAATTTACAAAACTTTCTTGCATGAAAATTATTGTCCTTAATAATTCATGAAAGTTTCATGAAGTGAATGTGTGGATTTACAGTCCATGATGCTGGCCATCCTTACATTTTTGCAAGAATATGAACAGGAAACAATGTGATATGAATCGTCTCAAGTAAATATTGTGTAATCGCTTATAATTGCATGAACAAAATATTGTTATTTAATTTAATCTTCCTATATTTATGGAATGACAGCCAATTATCAACAGCAGATTGTATTCCAAATTTCTAACATCTACAAAACGTTTAACATTTTTATACTCTTTCCAATCAAAATAAAGCAATTAAAACGAAACTAAGCGAAACAAAATATTGTTTCGCTTACATGAAGATTAAAAATGATAACCCTGTTATATGCAGGTGTCATAGTCGAGTAGTTTAAGCTTTTGATTGGAGATGCGAAGGTTGTGGGTTCGAGCCCCAGGGCAGCGCTAGTGTCCTTTGGGGACATGGGGACCGGTAGGAAGGAATGCTTAGAATGGTGTGAGCACCGAAACTGGTAGCTTAACTAGAGCCAGGGTAATGCCTTGAGCTCTGTTTTTAGTGGATATGAGAGCTATAAAAATATCCAATATTATTATTACTATCATATTACGTGAGAACTTATCCTAATTGTGCCCCCTTTTATACTAGCTGACTATTACAAATTTGATGGATATACTGCCATATTTTATTGAATTCATGTAAAAGTGGGAATAAATGTCATGTACCCCTCATAGATCTATTATCCCTGTAAAGGTCTAAGGTAAGTTTCAATTTTGCATGAATTTCTGATTTCTTGAATGTCAATGAAGTATTTTATTATTAAAAATAAAATATACACTTTTGCAATTTTATGTATCGCTGTCATTTTTGTTTCATAAATGCATTTGTAAATCACACTGCTCTTGCCTACTAGTAAGGGGTATTTGATATTGTAAGGTCTCAATACATGGTATGTACTTTTTTCTTCAGAAATCATGTAAAAAATAATCCTTAGTTTCTGGAAATGAAATGTATGAAATTCGTACATAATCAAATTCAAATATACCTACACCTAACAGAAATTGAAACGTACATCATAACAAACGGCCTTGTAATTGTATGTGTGAATGTGAGTGGCATGTAAATGTTGTTTCAAGTATATGTATTTAAACAAAAATCTTTGTTGATACTTTTCTTGTCCTGGCAAAGCCATTTCCAGCACAGTGATGATAAATAATTCAGTATAATTCTAAATCATTTTTGTTTCATGTCCAAATCCAATCACAACCATTAAAAAAAAAACTTTGAATACAGTGTGAAATCTCGTTTGGGTACTCTTTCATGCAAGTGTTGTTACACAATAAGTCTGTAATAAGCTGAGAAGATTTACTCATAAGAAATATCCAAACATTCTTTTCACTTGTGGGAGTGAGAGAGAGAGGGCAGCACAACCCCCATGCTGCCCACCCCCACCAAAGGTCTTTTTCACATGAAGCTCAATGTATTATGAAAATGTATACCAACTCATGATCTCTTTGATCAGAAATATCAATTTAACTTCCAGAAATTTCACTTGCCGCAACTGACTTCCTGTATTTATGTTATTACTTTATCCACTTTTGTTGTGTGTGTTGGGGGGTAGCTCCTAACTTCAACATTTTATATTTTGCAACAATAGTCAATATAACTTATGATATCACTATATTCTTGGTTAAATTATCTTTCATTTTCTTCAGAATTTACCAACTGTTAGTCATGGACATCACAATTGTCAGAAGATACGTAAGTTTGAATTATGTTCCGTTCATTTTTTGTTGTTGATAATAATACTCCTGCACACAAAGTACCATTTATCCAAAAATATGAAATCAATTTCTGAAGATTCCTTTTTTTCTGTCCAAGGATGATCCAAAATATCTAGGAAAATGATGTCCAGTAACAAATTGTCTCTTGAATGAAATACTACCAATGTATTTAATGAATATTTTAAGAATGTACACTAACTTTGGAATAAAATTCTTGAAGTAACCGCATACTGGCAGAACTGAAAATATATATATTTTTTATAACTATGGTCTGTTAACTTGTTTTGTTATGGTAAAAAACTTATATGTCGCCCAAAACATTACATGATCCAATTAAACATACTTTTTAACATAGCTCAGAAATATCAAATGCGTCAACACTTTGAAGCATCACAATGGCATATGTAGAATTTGTGTTTATTTTTTGTGATAGTTGCATTTCATTACATTTTGCAATAATTATGATATTGCAGCATTTTTGGGGGGAGGCAGATCTGAGCCAGAATATAATAGAGCAAGATATACATGGTCTGGATAGTGTGAATCCCCTTTGAAATACTCCCTGAAAGGCTGGAGAAAAATGAGACTATAATGAAGTCATGAATTCAATTTGTGAAATAGTTTTTCAATCATTGTGTTTTGGGGGTCACTGTTCATCTTGATGCCATCACCTTTGGCATGAATCTGTTGTTAATTTCATATTCAATAAGAAAGACAAGCATCTCTTTATCCAAAAAATATTAGATATTTTTAGGATATTTAATCTGCCTACTGCATGTAGTGAAAGGGTTTATTTTTTCAAACAAAAGTTCATTTCTAATTCCTTCATGCCATCAGGTCACCATGATGTTGAGAAGGTTGCCAGGCGTCCTAGAGATTCCATCTACCCTGTCATTCCTTTAAAGGATGCTCTTAAGATCGTCATGGATCACACCCCGGTACTACAACCAGAGGTTGTGGACATTAAGGGTAAGTGTGGAGAGAGAGAGAGAGAGAGAGAGAGAGAGAGAGAGAGATATATATATATATATATATATATAGAGAGAGAGAGAGAGAGAGAGAGAGAGAGGAAAGTAAGAGAAAGATTGAACGGGTGTTAAATAGGAATGGAAGGGATGTCTTCAAGATGATGTTAGACCACACTCCAGTCCTCCAACCAAATGTAGAAATGGGTAAAAAGCTATTATTCATTCGAGAGAGTGATAAGAGAGGATTATGGGGGTGGGGGAGGGGGAGAAAGGGGAGCAGGGGTGTGGAAAATAGAGATACAGAATGAGAATTGCGATGCAAAGAGAAGAAGAGTTGAAGAGAGAGGTACAAGGCAGAGGTGACGGATATTGAAAACGAGGGACAGAATGAAAGGGGAAAAAAATTTGAATGTAAGGGGAAAAAAATTTGAATGAAAGGGGTAAAAATTTGAATGTAAGGGGAAAAAAATTTGAATGTAAGGGGAAAAAAATTTGAATGTAAGGGGAAAAAAATTTGAATGAAAGGGGAAAAAAATTTGAATGTAAGGGGAAAAAAATTTGAATGTAAGGGGAAAAAAATTTGAATGTAAGGGGAAAAAAATTTGAATGTAAGGGGAAAAAAATTTGAATGTAAGGGAGGGAAAAAATTTGAATGTAAGGGAGGGAAAAGAGATATAGGGAGATTAAATGGGATCATGTGGTATAAAAATGTGGTACACTATACCGGTACTATTATTTATGAATGAATGAATCATATTTTTAAATACACTGTACATAGTATGACTTGGATAGACACTTTGATTTGTCCTCCTTTGAAATTCAAGGATAATTTCCTAAAAAACACCCATGGTGACAATTAATGTATTGTTGCCATTCACTATTGACATTTATTTTAGAAAATGAAGTATATGATTAGCTGCATTACAAGTCGTGATGCTGTCTTTCTCCATTGTTTTGAAGATTTTAAAATGATTATAGGACCTAATATAGGACTCGTATGATTGTAGCACCCCATTGAAATTAACACATATATTCATATATATATCTTTTCATCTCTTATGTATTCCATTATGTAAATGTACTCATACTTGACAATTGAAATAAATAAATCATTTTCTCTCATAGATGCTTTGGCTAGAGTCGTATCTGAGGAGATCAAGGCTCCGATATCACTGCCTCCGTTTAGGAACTCAATCAAAGACGGCTATGCCGTTCTAGGTGAGAATGTTAGCTTATGCTACTACAACATGAATTTATTATGAATGTGTATTGCATATTAGCAAATATATGAACAAACAGTGTGTACCTATTCCATTTTATGCTTTGCTTATTTTGAAACATTTAAATTTGATTATGATTGATGATTTTTTTTTTCTACTACTAAAATAAAAGTGATCACAATATAATTTCTAATCATTTGTAAATGTAGATGTAGGGATTTGTAGATTTATTGAGCCTTCTATAATAATAAGTGACAACTGGCTTGTATAACGTATAATAGCAGGGATATGAAGATCCATCTTAAAAGTAATGCAAAGTTTTGGGAAATTTCGAAAATTGGATGGATAGTAATTCTTTAAAATTTTGATATATTTGGATGCCCCTGTTGAACTATTATAAGCACTAGAAAATTTAGCCCCTAAAACACTTCTGCTTTTGAGAAATTGAATAATCAAAAATTTACCGGTAAATTTCAAATATTTCAAATAGCGCCTAAGGCTATTCCATGGTAGCTGCGACCATGAAAATCTCAGAATATGCAGTTTTGATATATAATTTCCAAACTGGAATAGCAAATCAGTCGATTGTAGTCAAGAAACATTGTTTTAAAGCTAAAATAATATCAGTCTTGAGAGGGAGCTATACAACATAAAGAGTTTATTATATACAATTTCATCACTTTAGACTCGATTTCAACCCATCAACGATCATTGAATATTGTAAAATCGCATACTCTTCTAATATGTTCATTTGAACCAAATTCATGACCCTATACCAAAACTTTGTATTACCTTTAATTTACAACTTCAGGTCTGTCTTTACTTTTGGCTCCTTTATCATTTTTAGGCTCTGTGATAGAGTGCAAAGGGTACATTTTTAACTTTACTTCTATCCATCAAAATGAAAATCTCAGAATATGCAGTTCTGATATATAATTTCCAAACTGGAATAGCAAATCAGTCGATTGTAGTCAAGAAACATTGTTTTAAAGCTAAAGTAATATCAGTCTTGAGAGGGAGCTATACAACATAAGGAGTTTATTATTTACAATTTCATCACTTTAGACTCGATTTCAACCGCGACAACGATCATTGAATATTGTTAAATCGCATACTCTTCTAATACGTTCATTTGAACCAAATTCATGACCCCATACCAAAACTTTGTATTACCTTCAATTTACAACTTCAGGTCTGTCTTTACTTTTGGCTCCTTTATCATTTTTAGGCTCTGTGATAGAGTGCAAACGGTACATTTTTAACTTTACTTCTATCCATCAACTCATTCCTTATTGAATCCCATGTTCCGTCTTAGCTTCTGACGGTCCTGGGGTACGTCAGGTGATGAGCGATGCCACCGCTGGTGATGCACCTGACCTAGAGCTGATCCCAGGTCATGTGATCAGGATCACTACCGGTGCTCCGATCCCTAAGGGTGCTGATGCTGTGGTACAGGTGGAAGATACTGAACTGGTAGAAGAAGCTGATGATGTAAGTATGATGAGAAATAATATTCTTTTTGCTATTGTCATTTACTTCTTTTAAAGTCCTGTATATATTTGTCAGTTTCATTACATAGCATCATATTTAAGAAACAATTGATAGTATTAGAATTAAATCAGGATAAAATATGTATATACCAATCTGGATGAATGTAAATAAGGGTTCAAGACTGTCAGGGGTCTGTTGCAGATGGGCTCTCATGATTTCTCTTCATACCTACAAATTAAAAAATGTAACAGGGCTTTATTCCCATTTTGGGGAGGGAGGAGAGGGGTCTGTGTCTGTTTGCAGTATGCAAACATTAAATCAAATCTACATGTACCTGTAGCCCGTGTGCTATTGTTTCAGTTAAAAGAACAAAAAGATGTACTAGAATGTGTCCTCATTCACTCATCTATTGTGCTGTCTGCTCTGTCATTCTCAGGGTCGAAGGGAGGTTTCTATCAGAATCCTGTCTACCCCCACAACAGGCCAAGACATCAGGTAGGTACAACCATAGCATATTGAGAGAGATAGTTGTGACACGTGCACATGTACACAGTCAAAGGTCAATTCATGGAGCTCTAAATAGTTCCCTCTCGTAGAGAATGTCTGTGGGAGGGAACTAATTTGAGCTCATGAATTGACCTTGTTTGCGTATGTGTGCGCTTGTCACAATTATCTCTTTCAATACACTATGGGTACAACTATCCATCTAAATTTCTCTGGTATAACATTTATATGCCAGATTATGGTGGGAATGGGGTATGCTCTAGTATAGGTAAAACACACAATTCTCTCCAAAAACTTTCCTAAAGCTCTAATGTGGATGGTAAAGATTTGTGAAAGGTATTTTGAAAGACATAAATAAAAAGGGTTAAAAAGAATTTTTTTATAGCCTATTTGATTACAGGTATTAAATGACATCGTCTGTTCAGATCCAGAAGAGCGTTAACTATGTGTGAAAGGGTATCAGTTTATGCCCTTTTGGTTCCGAACAGATGATATATCTCCTTTTAAAGGTTCCATGCTGTTTGATATTACTACTGGTTAGTCTCATTTGGATAAAGTCCTGCTGTATTACTTCAGGCATGTCCAAAACTACACCATGACTGTGTAGAACAATCTCTATTTTTAGGGTGATTACAGTCTCACTCAGAGTCATTTTTGTATAATAATAGTTTATCATTATAGTAGAATCCATCTCATGATAAAAAAGTACTGTTGTAGAACAGAAAAAGTAAGGGGTATCAATAATATCATTGGAGTAAAAATATGGTGTCTTAGTGGCTACATCTACACAGATCAGTGAGCTATCCATGATATAGATATCAATGGTTTTCCTTCCATTCTAGGCCTATTCATAGTGACCTCCATAAGGAGGTATCAAAAAAAAATCATTGGAGTAGAAATATGGATTCTAAGTAGCTACATCTGCAAAAAACAAGTTTATAGTAATCCATGACATGAAGATCAATGGTTTCTCTACACTCTAGGCCTATTGGGAGTGACCTGCAGGAAGGGACCATGCTGGTCAGCCCTGGAACCAAACTCAGTCCACCAGAGCTTGGTCTCCTAGCCTCAGTGGGAATCACGAAGGTCAAGTGTTACCGTCGACCAGTGGTTGGTGTATGCTCAACAGGCAACGAGGTAAGTATATTGTGGAGCACCAGGAGTCTGACAGACATGAATGCTTTACAAGAATCATCAACTATTATTATTATTATATATGACTTCTTATTTGTCAAATTTTACATTGTTTTATTGTTAGTGGTCTCTGTGGTCTTATATATGTTATTTTAGATAGCCTTCAACAAATAATTTGATCTTTCAGGCAAATATCTTGAATTATGGCCTTTTAAAATTTCAGGGGAGGGGTGGGGGAGGAGATTTAGGACTACACTAATGTTATACTGTACTACCCTTGTCAGGGAGAATACACTTTTTTTAGGGGTTACATTTTTCTTGATAATTAAGTCTCCCATGCTTGGTATTAGCACTGTGGGTGTTATTCACAGTTTAGAACCCTGCATACACTTACCTTCATACCCATATGACTCTCTCTTGTACTTTTGCTGGAATCTAATTTAAGTGCCTTTATATGTCATAACCAAATAGTTGACAGAGCCATCATAGAAACTTCCTCCCAGTCACATCTATGATAATAATAGGATCATAATGCAGACTCCACTGCTTGGAATGGAAATGCTAGGGAATGCATCAGTCAAGCTCTACTATTTGGTTAACGTACAAAATTATGGCATGGAAACTGTCACAGGAGCAAGTATCGTACAATCATTACAAAAATATAGGCATATTGGTATAAATCTATTTCCTGACTTCATCATTGGACCCAACATGATACCTACATGTAACCCTAAGACTAACCCTAACCCTAATCTTAAACCTAATTGCAATCCTTACACTAACCCTTTACTTTTAACAAAAGAATGTTGCCAAGGCAAATGTCCGATTACCGTTTGTAACATGCGCTTGAATGTAATGTTTCTACTTCTTGACTTTACAGTTGACAGAGCCATCAGAGAAGCTTCCTCCAGGCCACATCTATGATAGTAATAGGATCACAATGCTGGCTACACTGCTAGAGATGAATGTGCCTACAGTTGATGTAGGCATTACACCTGATACGTGAGTATTGACCATTGAGGTTGGCTTTAGTCGTAGAAGTTTGATTAAATGCAAGAATAATAAGACCATCAAACGAGGGGAGGGTACACTAGTAATATGATCACCATGCTGACTACTCTGCTATGCTAGAGATGACTGTGTTATCAGTTGATGTAGGAATTGCATCTGATAGGTAAGTACCACTGTAGAGTGGCGTAATACCGTTAAGGGGTCACTGGTCTTACTCATGGGATGAAGTGTGAAAGAGCAAGACCATTAAGTGAAGGAAGGGTGTAATAGTAAAAGTAATAAAATCGTGATGCTGGTTACACTGCTGGACATGAATGTACATGGATTTGATGTAGGCATTGCACCTAAGACCTATGTCATGACACTGTATGTTATGTACAAAGGTTGTTGAAGAAAAGCATTTATATGCTGCAACAGTATATTTAACTGCATGAGTCGCTCAGACTTGAGAACACGTATATTAAAGCCCGTCTGCACTCGTTTGGTCAGGAGGGATTAGACCTCCCAGCGAGGTCACTGACAGGTGGTTATCTCATCAACTCAGCTCTCAATTAACATAAGAAAACGGGATCATGGGGGACCAACGGGCACCACTTAGGCACTGTTTTCTATTTAGAGGGAGCAAGTAGCTACAAGTAGTGCAGTGGAGCTTTAACATTCTGGACCTTTGTTCTAAAGTCTGAATGTCTTCCATCATTCCTGCCCCTAACATTACAGTGTCCAAGCAACCAAGGATGTCCTCCTGAAGGCTGCCTCTCAGTCCGACGTGATTGTTACCACTGGAGGAGTGTCCATGGGAGAGAAAGATCTTCTCAAGTATGTCCTCTCTGAAGAGCTCAAGGCTACGCTTCACTTCGGACGGATATTCATCAAGCCGGGGTAAGAATTAACACAGTGTATCATCTAAGCTGAAGTTTGAGGATCTTCTGTACATATTGGCCTTGGAGCTTTTGATTAAATGAATTCTACGATATTTATGTATATTACCAGTAATAATAGTAATAGTAAATGATGGTGGCTTCTTACAACATGCACATGTCTGTCACGCCGGGATGCTTTCTCCTTAATCTTATATTTCAAATTTGTTTGATACTGGACCGTGTGTAAAAAATACCCTCAAGCTAAACAATGAATTAAATAAAATGTAACAGACTGCTTGTTTTTATCTTTTATTTAATCTCTGAAGGAAACCTACAACCTTCTGCACATTTGAATACGAGGGTGCAGAGAAGCTCTTCTTCTCGCTCCCAGGTAAGAGTTATCTTCATTTTGTGTGACTTTGGGATCTCATTGCAACTCGTGGTAATTGGCATTTTAAAGTCGGATTCGATAAATCAAGGCCTCAAAACAACCAAACTCTTTATTACTGTCATAATTAAAACAATACTGATCATAAATCTGAAGGGAATGATAGTCAAAAAGCTACAGGTGTCGTGGTCGAGTGGATATGTCACCGGATTGTCGATCACAAGGTCAGCGGTTCGAGTCCCATCGCGGCACTAATGTCCTTTGGCAAGACATTGATCTACATTTGCCACACTCAACCCAGGTGATGTAAATGGGTACCTGGCAGGAATTAATTCCTTGAAATGCTAGAGCGCTGTAATGGCAGCCGTGCTAAAGCCAGGGTAATAATCGGAGCCCTTGAGTGTCAAGTCTGACAGATATGACTTCCGCTAGAGCAAACCAGACCATTGTAATTGAATGAAGGAGAAAATATTTTTAAAATCTGTTTTTTTCCTTCATTTGTAGTTGTCATGCCAGACTAACTCTAATTTCATCCTACATGTATAATTATAACAAATAAAGATGGAGGGGCAAAGCTTAGATCATTCAAATAAGTGATTCTTTGGTAGTGAAATGACCCGTGCCTGTATGATCAATTTAATTTGTATGTATGTATGATCAATTTATATCATTCTTCAAATCAGTACATACTCTATTGTATTTCGTTCACTTTGATATTCAAGTCCTATAGGGATGTGGATATCTATATAATTCATTTTTTGATCGGCCCTTCACGCATCAATTCAAATAATAACAATATATCTTTTCAAAATGAACAAATCTTTGTTCATTATTTGGTATGAGAGGTTTTTAAAAAAATTATTATTTAGCTGAAATAATTTAAAGCTGAGCTCTGACATCGTGTAAAAAGGGTAGTGAACTCCCTCTTGACTGCTTTGCAAATGAAAATAATGACGAACAGACGTGAAATTTGTTTTTTACACCTTCTTGCCAAAATAATGAACAAAAATTTGTTCATTGAAAAGATATTACAGTTTATTGTCTCTTTTATATGTAGGTAATCCTGTATCAGGTATCGTGACCTTTAACCACTTTGTCTTACCGTGCCTGAGGAGGATGATGGGATACTTGAACCCTCATGTCAAGAGGATCAAAGTCCGTGTAAGTCTCTAAGCATTATATGGCTGAATAACATCTTCACTCTGATCTCAAATAAGCATTTTTGTCAGTTATAATGCCTTGATGGTTCAACAAGAATGTCGGAAATGGACATTATTTTCCCATCACTGTAGAATTTTTGAATAGTTCCTAAAGATCACATAGATCTAAAAGGCATTCTTATGCAAAAATTGAAACATGAAATTAAGATTTTAATGATTTTCACACATTGATGTGGAAAAATAATGTATTCTTCTGAAATGTTTCGATTTACTCCTCCTTGTTTAAAGAGTACTTGCACATTTCATTTTTGTTAGTAGATTTCATGCTCGTAGGACATAAGAGCATACTCTCTTCTTTCTCTTATGTTAGTGGTATCAATCATTCAGAATGTAATCAAATGAAAATTGTATTAAATAACCAGAAATGTTACCATTATTTTTTAACCCATGAAGGTATCATCAAACACTATGTTGCACTCCCGTAATTGTTACCGCAGCTGTAACACAGCCCTGCCCCTCTATTCACTTGTGGATTGATGGATTGTCTGCTTCATTTACTCATTCGCTATTACACAGTGAGATATGCCACTTGATATTTGTATAAAAAATAAATCGCATGGTCTTCCACTTGTTCTTTCAGGTAATGGATGACCTCAAGCTTGACCCCCGACCTGAGTTCCAGAGGGCGCATTTGGACTGGCAGTCCTCTGAAGACGGCGTGCCCCTGGCCTCGACGACAGGCAACCAGATCAGTAGTCGTCTGATCAGCATGCGTCAGGCTAACGCCCTTCTGGCGCTGCCCTCACGGAGCGAGGAGCAGAAAACGATTCCCAAGGGATCCCTAGTGGAAGCTGTAGTGCTCAGAATGTGAGCAGTAGTTCGTTGAAATCAAAATAGAAAGAGATAGACCCTGTGAATACTATAATAAATCTTTGTTCAATGAAAATCTACATTTTTGACTGAAAATTTGACAATATGTATTCGCTTGAATTAAGTTTGAGGCAATTAAGTAAGGGAACTAGCAATCAAAGAAAATATTGGCTTCATCTAATGAAATAAGCATATACATTATAGAAATTGATTGATTTAATCAGAAAGGCTTTTAAGAATGAACCCTATTGGCTTAAAGAGAGGAATTTAATTTTTTTTTATAATGAACTTGTGGGCTTCCAATTTAGTAAAAATTTATCATCTTAAATATTCTTAATGTGATATCAATTGGACATAGAAAATGTTGCTGCAGTGTGTCTGGGGTCTTAGATAAGTATGGAAGTAGATAGATAGCGGAGAGTTGATGCAGTAAGGCATGCTATATGATGTCAAAGGAAAAAAGTTAAAGAATAATCGATTGAGTAATCGATTGAGAGCAATATATTTGCAATTCAGTATTGTTTGGCAGGGAATGTCAGTATTGGACAACTGTGTAGTTATTGAGGTGGTTTAAGGCAGTGGAATTGTATATTACCAAACAGATTTCAGGCTAGTGGTGACAGAGCATGTAAGGTGTTATACAATATATGCATGTATATGATGCAACTGTCAATTACTGCCAAGACAGTACAAATTTTACAATTTAAACAACTATGAGACTTAGGAGAGTTTTGATTTTCATATAAGAGTATATTTTGGTTTTATATTTTTTGGTTAAAAAGAATATATTTTATTGATTTTGACGTATTTGTCAGAATTTCAGTACTTTATATGATAATGGTTATCATGCATTATACTCAGCGAAAATATGAACTTAAATGTACTCAGAAAAATATTTTATGATGAAGATATATAACTTGCCATGCATTTAAAAAAATGTTCTAAATAGTGAATACAAAGCTACTTGTATTGTAATGATAATTGTTACACAAAGAACCCTATGAATCATGAGAACTGTGAATTCTAAAAGATATGACCCTATTATTATGCCTGATGTTGTTTATCATGCAAAATTTAATATGCTAGCTATTAGCTCGCATATTGCAGTCAATCATGAAACGGCAATATCAAGTTATCATTTATTTGCTCATTTTCTATTTGGTAAGATTTTGCATCCATATTTCAAAATAATTGTTTTAATTTGTGACTTCTTTATCTATATTTGATGAACAAGGACACAAGGCAAACTATTTTTATGTGCAAAAATGTACATGTATATCAGTTTGAATAGGATTCTTTAATATTACATAACAGTGTTAGCCACAGATGGCTAATTGGAATTCAAAATATTTAGAACTAATTGTTCTTGTTGAATTATTAATGGTATGAAACTTAATGGTACAATTATTTTGTATATTGCAAAGTGTTCTTAATCCAAAAAAAATCCTGTCCTTCTTAAGTAAATGCCAATAACAAGGGGTAGAAAAATTCTCCTCTTGAGGCGACATTCCCAATTATGTGGAATATTTCTTAGTTTATCCTGTATTTTATTTCATAAATATGTAGATAAGATTTGTGTGTTGTTATGTGGGATTACAAATTCTGTTTGTGTAATAATGCAACCAAGTTGTTTAAAGAAAGTATAATCAGTCTACAGATTTCAAATCGTAGATTTCCCAATTTCTAGGCTATATACCAGTAGGTTAATCTATGATATAGATTTTACTTGTTTACGTAAGTTGAAGTGTTTAGTTTTAGTACTAGAAGAAAAAATATGTAGAACATGATATTAGCATGATTTGTTTTTGTTAAGAGGTTTTCTCTCTGTCTGTTAATTGATGTACTGTCCATGTTTTGCTCTTGAATACCATGACAACAGTTGATAAAGATTAGTGAAATTATACATACCAAAGATGACTGCAGTTTTAAGTTTAGACAAAAAAAAGATCACCATTTTCTGAACTAGCTTAAATACTAACAAAAGTTAAAGTTTCAAGGGGTAAATTATTTTTGTATTATCTCATCTTTTTCTCATCAAAACAAAAACTGTACTTTATTTTCATTCTCCTAATACAAATTAAATGAATAATATAGAATTAAGCTTCTGGCATTTAAAAAGCTCATTGACTTCATATGGGATGGAGCTAACACCCTTATTAGTTTCCTTGAAAAGATTGTATTTTGAGATTTAGACTTGGGTCAAGGGCCCTGGAATAATTTAAGTATATAAGGTGACATACGTGTAGTTAATTTTCATTTAAATGCAGGTATATAAGTGACATTTTTCATCTGATTTCATAAATATCTTACATACATGTCATGCATATAAACTCTGACATTACATTCATACCTATTGAAAGGAAATATTTCAAAATTCATAATTGTATTCAAGGAGTTAAAAGTGCCTTTTTTGTTTATGTTTGCTTACATGTGTACCCAAGATATATGTATAACAGTGTGTTTTTTATAAACTATAAGTTCCATCAAAGCATTTTGTAATTTAGCCGCATATATATCAAATAAATAGAAAGCAGAGTAAAATAGCATGAAGCTTTTGATACAATAATAAATTAGGATTGCCAGTTATAGATTTTTATTCATCTTTTCAAAGTTTTCAAAGTTCTTTATCATGAATATATGATGATTCCAGATACATGCACATGTAAACGATATCAGCATGCAATCATATACAAATTTTATTTTGATGAATAATGTATTCAATTTTATATCATTTTCTCTCTATGAAGACATGTTCTAGTGTTAAGACTATGGAGATGGCATATGTTTGCTGCACAATAACAAAATAAATGATAATAAATTAGAGTGGGACAATTTGATATGTCTTATCAGTGTTCAATTTGTTTTTTACATGGTGTGCAGTCGTATCCATGTACTAAACAGCCCAAAAAAAATTTTGAGCCCGAGACTATAGATTCAGTCAATATTATGAGGGCATTTATATATGAGTGTAGCAATGCAAGTTATTTCACTTTACTAAAATTTTAAGAAGACCATAATTCTATTGATATGGATATTTCCCATTCGATATGGATATTTCTTCATGTCTCTTTTAATAGTACTCCACTCCTATATGAGCGATTTTCTTTCCCCTGTTCCTTTATTGGCCTCTTTTCTCCTCTTTTTGGTTTTTTGAAATATTAATCATAAATATACCAATGACAAGGACAATGACGCCTTTCTTTTAAAAAGCAGATAAATCATTTTTAATTCCGAATGCAACTATTGATCTCTTGATTTACACTTACATGTATCAAAAGAAACACAAATTTAACCTGCGTTTTTTTTCTTCAGGATCATCAACAAACTTTAGGTTGAAATTGAAAGAACGACATCTTGATGTGGTAATCATCGAGGACGATGTAAATTACGTTATCGAATTAGGGTATTTCCCAGGCGTCAACGGGATTTACCATTTTATGTAAGGGGTAATATTTATTATTACGTAATCGATACACATCCGTTACGATAGATTCTTTCAAAACAACTCATTTCTAAAATCATGAAATTAATATCCAGTTAATATAATGCTCTGTTAAAACTATCTATAATAGATTATTCCTATCAACAACAAAAAATTATTCAGGCAGCACACCTGATACTTGAATGAAACTGTCCAAATTGATTTAACCCCTGCAAGGTCTTGATCATGCCGGTACGGTACGTAGTACACGCGAGCGCTATTCCGCCATACTATTAATCTAATACAATTCATGTGCAGAGTGCGGCGATAGCACATACACCGGTGTCATAAATCATGTTCAACAGCCTACGAAGAGCTGCATTTGTCACTTGCTCTAGGAGTTTTTCATCTGGTTCACCGAGAAACATGCCCATCAAGGTATGATTTAGATCTAACTTGTTGGTGTACAAATGTCTGAATGTTTTTCATGACTGGGCTTGCTGAGCTGAGCTGAGTGTTGCCACTGTTGCCGTTGCCTTTGGTTTTGAGCCTTGAGGCTTGAGAAGTTGAGGACCATTTCATGCCATTGACATTGTGAACATTATTTTTAAAAAAAATCTTGTAGAGTTGTTAATTTAATACTGTGGGACGTACCTGCCAGTTAATGATTAACAGTTCACTGTTAGTAGGGTTAGATCAACTAATTAGGCTTCTAGATAGGATTATACCTAATCAGATAATCCTATCTAAAAGTAAAACCAATCTGACTCACAATCACATCACTTCATTGTAATTCTTTGCCTGGTTGTTCTCTTAAAGTCTTAACATGCTTTGCTAACAGTAACAGTTAAGTTCCTTATTGTTATTGTAAACCTTATGGCCTTATCCTTTATCCTGCTGAAACTATTTATTAGGATCTAATACTAAAGTAATACTTTTTTAATTTTCTGCTCATGATTGGAATCCTATTTCCTTATGCTGAAAGTACTTTTGGATTCCCCTACTCCTACTCATAATTCATAATCATATGTTGTAATTTTGTATTTAATATAATCAAATTTCCCCAATCCTAATCCTAATCCTGCTAAACCATGATTGGGGACCATAAGCTAAGTATAAGTATAAGCCATTTGTTTTCAAAGGAGACACCCAGTGGACAAAATTATGACTAATTATGACAAATTATGACAAATTATCAATAATTCATAATCTTAGGTCATTTTCGATGCCCATTTAATTTTGTTTGACAAAATGAAAGGGTCCATGAGCTACTACACAGATATAACAGGGCAGCGTTTCACAAAACTGTCATAAGAACAAGTTCGCCGACATCTCTTATTGAAACGCGTGTATTAAAATTAACATGCTTTTGAATGGGGTGTCGGTGAACTTATTATTATACTTATGCAGTTTCGTGAAACGATGCCCAGTTCGATAGAGCTACCCTACTGACGCAGCCGTCAAGCGGGTAGATTTATGGCACTAAAGAGATCAATGAATGCAAATCTTGATTTTGCAGTCGACAGGCCAAGTGAAATTGATTACATACATTAGAATACAATTCAACTTTCAAATTTTATAGTGCAATCTAGAGTATTGTCATTTTCTTTTGGTGCAATTTTGTGTCAAGCGATCATTTCATTTATAAGTTATTAAGCTGTAAAAACTGCATTGCTTTATCAAAAGTAGCCAAACAATAGTGAAAGGATTGTGTAAACACACCCATTGAACATCTTCACCTATGTATACGACATAATAGACGATCATGCATGCAAGGTATCTGTGATTAACACATGAATGGTTACAGAATTTCAGCATAGAAATCCCATTGCCTGGATACCTAGCAAGCTCCTCAATTTAATCTTGTTAAACAGGTGAAGATGCTCAATGGTTGTGTTGACAAAATTCTGACAATTTCTTTTGGCCGGGGTGAATAATTTGGCACAGGCTTCTGGCTCATAGGAAAAGGCCATTTTTTTACAATGTACTGTAAGCAAATTTATACTTTAGTGCCTCGTATGAATTATTTCAATCATCTTTTACAAGTAATTGTATTTCAATAGAATGCAAAGTGCGTATATGAAGTGTTGTTTAGGTAGGGCAAATCATACTGTCTGTCCTACCCTACCGCCAACTAATGTATGCAATTAGAATCCTGACTGTTCGTAACAGGTGAATAAAATAATTCATATTGAGGTGCTTCACAAAGGCATATAATGCATAAATTTGATTACATTATGAAAATGGCCTATTGTGTGAAGTTGGAAAGAATTTAAACTGCAGGACATGCTGATGATTTAGTATCGCATGCCAAGAATGTTAAAGAAATCAAACAGGGTCAAATGAAATATTGGTGTCAAGGATCATTGGGGTCAAGGACCAATGACGATGGAGGTGAAGTATCCAATCAGAGAAGAAAAGAAGTGTGACTGTGCATCCATTTATGTTTTGACTTTCAGGCTGGGGACCCCGTACCGAGCGTAGAGGTGTGTGAGAATACGCCGGGAGATAAAGTGAATGTTGCAGAGCTCTTCAAGGGAAAGACTGGGGTGCTGTTTGCTGTGCCAGGGGCTTTCACACCAGGATGTTCCAAGGTAAGACGATAAGATTGCATTATATACCCCGTCCACACTGCTGAACCGATGCGGATCGATCCCATCAAACTGCCTGATAATTGAGGTCTGGGTCGTACAGGTGACCTCAGTTTACTGTCTGTGCTATTGGCTGTATAGTAGTTTCTAGTCAGTTCCAGAATTTGTCAGGCACCGATATTTTTACAGGGATGCCAGTTTTCCGGCAATTGCCGGAATTCCACTTTTTTAATATTTTGGGTGTCAAATTTGTATGAATGATTTGTTAAAACTGCTGGTGTAAGAGTCTGTAATAAAAAATAACTAAACTTTGCGGACTTTCACTTTCACTTTCATAATTTTTAAAGTACGTTCCGCGTGTATTGGACATGCAAATATCGCAAAACACCTGGATCGCAAACTTGCGAGATAACACACGCTATACACATCACGCTAGCGATTTACGATCCATGCTTGCAGCTGCAGCTCAAGCATGCATGCAATGCATGTGCGTAGCTGTGAGAGCTAGTGCTAGCGTGCGGCAGCTGAAGCTAAGCGAATTCTACGCACAGCTAGCTAGCTGTGTTCGAACTTTCATCACGGCTAACACTAATGGGACTTAAAATTTTTTTGACACTTGTTGGAAATTATTGTGCATAAACCAACTGTGAATGTTTATTTGGATTAACCTGAACTGTTGTCTGTGGGACATGTAGAAGCTTTGTTTTGATTGTGTATGACTACATATCGGCATTCATTTCAGGGTGCAGTACACATGCCAATGTATTTGGAGATCAAACTTTTTCCGGCCCTAGAGACAATTGCCACTGGCATTCCTGATTTTTAACATATTCCTATTAAAGGTCTTTCAAAGGACACATTTTGTCATATGGGGCGCATCAGAGATCAGTACAAGTCCTGGTACAAAACAATCTTTGGGACTACTCCAGGACAGGGACATCTGCAAATCTCAAAAACTGATGGTCCTTTTTTTCCATAGATGTCTTACACTAGAGAGCTGTAATATCTGTTAGTGCATATAACATGCTTTTTGGTGTGTATGCAAACTTGAATATACTTGAATTATTTCCATTGGTATGATTATGGAAAAAGCTACCGGTACTTGCATGCAAAGGAACTGTATTATGCTACTACTGTACATACAAGGTGTAACATCAGTTTTCAAGAGATAAAGAAATGCTGGTAGCAGTAGCTGAATTGTCAATTCCTGCAGTCCTTGCATCTTGATGCACAGCAATCAAGATGGTGAATATGTGGACTAGTAGACTATCAATGCTTCATGGAAACAAATGCCTGCATATGTAATGATTCCATTGTCATTAAACTGCAAAAGTGCTAATACTGGTACCAAGAGTTTATTACTTATTACTGGATAATCACCCGGCCCCCGGAAAACTCCCCCAAGGACAATACCCCTTACCCCCAGGACAATTACCTCCTTTTTTGTTTAAATCTCACTGAAACCTTTTTTTTTTTTAAAACTCACTATCACCCCTGGCAAGAGGAGCTCTGGAAGTCGGACGCTACTCACATGGCTACTGTTTTGTTCTCAATAAATTACTGACACACGGACATATTTCGGCTTTTGTTTGTCAAAAAATGAAAGTCTGATCAAAAGATTCAGAGCAACTTCTGAAAAGAAACTTATATGAAAATAATGTCCCAAAACATATTTCAAACAAATGTTGACACCCTTCAACAATGTGCGAATTTCAGACCTATACGGCCTTCAACTTATAATGATCAAAAGGGAATTTTTAAACTCCTAGTATAAAAGTAAACAAAACCACCAATAAGTCGCCAGATGTGAATTTTTATGCCTCCGCTACAAAGTAGCCGGAGGCATTATGTTTTCTGGTTGTTCGTCTGTCCGTCAAGAACCGATTGATGGATTACCGCCAAACTTGGGTCATGTATGTATCTTGCAGAGCCAATGAAGTGATTAGATTTAGGGGTCAAAGGTCACAGGGCTCATTATGTATGCAAAAATAGCTCGTGATCATGTTATCTCAAGAACAGATTGATGGATTACCGCCTAACTTGGGTCATGTATGTATCTTGCAGAGCCAATGAACTGATTAGATTTTGGGGTCACGAGGTCAAAGATCAAAGGTCACAGGGCTCATTATGTATGCAAAAATTGCTTGTGATCGCATTTCTCAAGAATCGATTGATGGATTACCGCCAAACTTAGGTCATGTATGTATCTTGCAAAGCCAATGAACTGATTAGATTTTGGGGTCACGAGATCAAAGGTCAAAGGTCACAGGGCTCATTATGTATGCAAAAATAGCTCAGGATCGCATTATCTCAAGAACCCGATTGATGGATTACCGCCAAACTTGGGTCATGTATGTATCTTGCAAAGCCAATGAACTGATTAGATTTTAGGGTCGTGAGGTCAAAGGTCATGGGGCTCATTATATATGCCTATAAATAGCTTGTTAACGCCTTATCATTAGAACCTCCAGATTGCTTCTTCTGATTCTAAAACAGCAGATTCATAGCTTTAAAATGACCTGTTCAATCAATCACTGGCATGTCACAAGAAATCTCCTTGAAAAAGATTATGATAGACATGTAGCTAAACGTGGCATATTATCCTTGCTGCAGGTTGCCATATATTTTTTAAAATATATAGTCAGGTCTCTTAACAAAAGACTACTTATTCTCCAAGTTCCACGTACATGACTTTGGATATATGATGAACGTGCCTTCTCTTCAGTTGCTCCACGTCTCTGGAACTCCCTCCTATTCTTCGCGACAAGCTAGAAAGCTTTAAGTCTGGCCTCAAAATCCATTTTTGAATGTTTGAAACAGATAAATGGTGCCATACAAGTGCTGTGGTTCAACATCATCATCAATTTGTGACGCCATAGTTCGATGCAAAGTATTTGACATAATTTTGTCAGAGTATTATTGAATCTTATCTATTTCATATCTAACAAGACAGCAACTCAAATAGAATGCTAGTATTCCTTTTGTAAAATGATTTAAATTTTTTCCCTTAAAGTCTATACTCTGACTGAGGAAAGCAGCTCTAATAGGACATTAATGATTTTTACAATCCTATACTTTTAACCTATCATAAATACCACAGAAACTTTATGATAACACAATTCAAAGAATACATGCATACACAGAGAACACATGAACAACAAACAAAATAGTCAGCCTTCATATTCATGACGCCCATCTCTTCTATCTACCCCACCCCCATTCACTAGTCTTTTTTAATCAATTTGATTTAGTTTCAAATTAAAAGGTCACTAAAAGCATCAATGATATTAAATTACTACACGTTAATTATTTTCATATTTATTAATTCATTCAGCCATTTATCATTTCCATTAAAACAATGTACAATGTACATACAACGTTAATATAATCAATACACAGATTTCAAAATAGCTACATGTACAGTATATGCAAACAGAACTGGGTCTCCAACTCTCCGTCATTGATAATATCCATTCATATCCTGATTACCCAGAAAAGAAGAGAGAAAGGGAAAAGCTACGAAAGAATTTATGAAAATACCCTTTACATCAGGTGAAATAAAAAAATGAAAATGAAAATTAGAACTTTATAGTTCTTCGTCTGTGATCAACATCCTTCCTGATAACAGATCTCTTCAGATAAGACTAAAATACTAAGAATTATTCACTTTCATTTCAATTCTGATAACTGTTTATCCTTACTCATTTCCGGGATCAGTAGGAGTTGGAGATGTTCACTAGCGTATATATGAAGGAGGGACAAGGGGGTAATTCGCCCACCCTGACAGGTTGCCGACCAGGAAAAAGCCTGGTAGCAAGCAGGTAACAAATCCCTGTAATCGAAGTGATGCGCCTCCCCCTCCCACTGGTAACACAATCCAGGACCTTCCTTACTGAAGGTATATGGATCACAGTTGGAAATATTTTGGCCCTCCTGAGGCCAAGGTTTGGATACGCCACTGGAGATGTTTTCAGGAAAACATTGACGAAGATCAGTCATGATTGTGTGCGTCATACAGCCAAAAAATTATCCATAATAGTAATATTTCATCATAACTAACTAAAGACACGTGTTCATACACAAAGTTACAAACACACATACACACACACGGCAACGTACATTTAAAGTGCTACAAGGACAGTCAGATCTTTAAATCACCAACGCTTTATATAATATCAGTCCATGACCTCTTTTAACATGTTAATGTTACAAACTATATCTAGATAAACTGTACAGGATAAAGATACCAGTTTTACATATTGGTTATTGTACCTGCTATTACTTTTCAAAGCCTATTGATAAAGGAAATTCGAAAGCGCGCGAGGAGCCCTTGTAGGCATGCAGATAAATCGGTTACTTCCAAACCCTGGAAAATAAAAAGGAGGATTACGCCTCTGATAGTACATGTATTTCAAGATAACAAGAACTAACATTAAATGATTAAGATCATTGCATTTAATTAGTTGCGAGTAGAATGAAATGCATGCATATCATTTCGTATCAGGACAATTACTCCCTGGACAGTCACCCCCTGGAAAATTACCCCCTGAAAACTACCCCCAAGGACAATAACCCCCAGGAAATAAACCCCCAAGGACAACCACCCCAAAGGACAACCACCCCAAAGGACAACCACCCCGAGGACAATTACCCCAAAATTATTATCCCCGGAAAATAACACCCATTGGCATTACGATTACCCCCGAGAACAATTACCCCTATAAAGGACCCCCTTCATTTAGGTGAAGTCCACCCTGATAAGTTGGTTTTAATAAAAGCAGATTTTTTTTTTGGGGGGGGGGTAATTGTCCTTGGGGGGTAATTGCCCTTGGGGGGTAATTGTCCCGCTGGTAATTGGCAAGGGGGTAATTATGCTAGAACCTGCTGTCTTCACCTATATCTTCTTCCACTTGCCAGTTCTCTTTTCTCAACTTTTTTAAAAATGCTTTTGTGAGAAATAACCATTTAACTTTTGTCTGATTGTATCTTTGAAGTCATGCCAGAAAAAAAAGATCAATATCCAATTACCTGAAGTCCCTCCTCATTTTCAAAAATAATCTGGACAAGTGTTAATTTTTACTTGATTGTATAAGATATGAAAACTTAGTTATAACATGTCTAGTACATGTAGGTTCTTATAAATATTATATAAATTAACTCAATTAATCAATCAATAGACCGGTTCACTAACATATTCAAATTTATGGATGTTTCTTTCCTGGGGACCTAATGAAGAGTTATTCCATTAACCTGTTATTAATGAATGAACTACAATACCTAGAAGCCAGTCTGCATACATTATGTGTTGCTATGTCGGGCAAACCTTTCAGGTTTAAAAAGTATGCATAAAATTGGAATATGTTAGTAAACTGGTCTTTTATACTCAAGTCAAATGCATGTATGTAGCTGAACAAGGATAATGTTATATCCACTGTTTGTATGTCCTTTTTCAGCACTTTTATTTGTCATCATTAATTATAACCTCGAAATATTTTATGCAAGGTTGATATTCTGAATAGTTTTTATTTTCTCTATGACTTACTCCATAGACTCACCTGCCAGGGTATGTAGGTGACTTTGACAAGCTGAAGGCCAAGGGCGCAGAGGTCATCGCCTGCGTGTCCGTCAACGACCCTTTTGTAATGGCTGCATGGGGGGAGGCACATAAAGCTGATGGCAAGGTAACTATTGTGAACCCCCCCCCCCATTAAATGAACAAATGGAACAAAAATAACAACTTTCATTTTTACACAAAAAGTGATGAGCTACCCCATAGCAGTTTGGGTCAAAAAGTCATATTTTTTTCACTGTAAAAAAAAAATGGCCATTGTCACAACAAGGTGATTTTATATTATTTATTCAAACCCTCCTGCACTTCACATCACACTAAAGGCAGCAACAATATTAAAACAAAAGGAATAATAAAAATACTTTGGACTATAACGGTGGTGGGTTTTGATCTCGCCTCCACCTAATTAAGTTTTGTAACCCTATAATGACCTTTATGGTGGCCATAATTATCTATACTTTATGTAAGAACTAATTTTATGAACAAATGATCGGAAATGAAAATTTTCAGTTTTTCCACAGAAATGCAATTTGCATTTTTCATCCCAAATGCATGTCGCAAGTCCACAAGTCCAGAATAAGTCGGGTTTAACTCCATTTCTGAAAGTCCGGCTCAGTTAAAGATACTATGTCCCTTTTGCAGCCAACATCAAATTCTGTAGAACTTTGCAGGAATTATGAATATGTCATGTATGTCCTATCTGTGAAATTAAAACGTTATCAGTGTCCTAATATTCAAATAATGCAAAGAAACCCGTTTACTTGCTAGACTTCACTGTCAGACACTATTGAGTGACTGACTGGCTTTTTTCCTTCTTTGGTAATAACATACTGTACATAAAATGTGCTGTAAAGGGTACATGAGCATTTGTCTACATCAATAACCCACTTCTTGTAATGGCCAAAATTAAACTGATTGAATCTTTGCGCAGCACAAAACGTACGACCATTCAGTACAATGGTCTGAAATCAGACTATTAGCACTTATTAGCACGTAGCACTAACATGGATTCGACAACTAATAGTTGTTATTTTCCCACTTAAAGACATTTTCAAGCCCCCTTTTTAGGGGGGAAGTTCTAAATTAGTATTATCTTTCAAATGCCATTGGAACTTAACCTTTTCATTTGTTTGGCCTGCAAATGGGACAGAGTACCTTTAAAGCTTTTTCCAAAGATACAATTTAAGTGGCCTAATTCGTCTCTACTCGATGTAGGAAAACTTTTTTTAACAATTTTTTTTTTGGAAATGTGCTAAACTAACCCCCATGCCACTGTGGCCCAAAAGTCATGATTTTCCATTTTTATTTAACTTTGCCCAAACACTCCTGTAAGGGACAAAATGCTGAATGCCCTTGTCATTTTGGCCAAAAAGTGCTGATTTTCCATATTTTCCCAAATTTGCCCAAATGCCCCTCCAAGGGACAAATGAGGGTTGTGATCAACCTTATGATATTCAGCTTCATTCATTGTGAGCAATCGAACAAAAAGAAAAATTTACATTATTTTCACATATTTGCCGAACTTACATGTACCCCTTGCCATTTTAGCCAAAAAGTACTGGTAATGATTTTCCATATTTTCCAAAATTTGCCCAATTGCCCTCCAAGGGACAAACGGGGGTTGTGATCAACTTCATGATATGTCCAGGGTTCAAAACCAAGTTGATGCACTATTGTCTTTGGCAAACCATTAATTCTCACTGCCAGTCCCTCGGAAAGGACTTAGAGCCGTCAGTCCCTTGCTTGCTTACCTACAAGCATACAAATGCTTTCTTAGCAGTCTGGTAAAACAAGCAAACAAATATTATTTATTAACATCCAGGTTTTTTATATATACATATCTTTATATGTGTGTGTGTGTGTGTGTGTGACATTAAGTGACAATGATCTTTTCTTTCTATCCTCATAGGTCAGAATGCTAGCTGATCTACATGGGGAGTTTACAAAGGTAAAAATGAAACACCTCATTGTTGTTTTTATTCCATTATGATTAAGGATAAGAAATATTTCAATCCTCTTCTTATATAACATTCTTCGTTGTGAAAGCCAGAGCTGGGCCGTGTTCGTTCATAAAACTTGTTATCAATAACAAGTTACCAAACTACTGTTATAAGCTACTGAAATCATGTTGGGAGCCCCAAATTCTCCAAAAACTTGAAGGCAAAATTGTATCATAATGTGAAAGAGGATGTTATTTAAGACACACTTCTGCCAAGATTTCCCCACAAAAATGTTTTTGAAGACGAATATTGGTAAAAGAATACATAATGTGGGTTTTCTATTGTATGCAGAAAACCTAAATTTTGTATTCTTTCATCAATATTTGACTTCAAACATATTTGTTTTGAAAATCCTTGCAGAAATGTGTCTCAAATGACATCCTCTTTACATTATGATACAATGTAAGTGAAATTTTGCCATCAAATTTTTGGGGCTCCCAGCACTTAAAGACAAAGACCAGTTCTGGTCATGCGATTGCATTGTGAAAGAAACGTTGTGGAATCGATCAGAAAAGGTTGATCATCTAGCATATAAGTATTGGTGTGTACTGCAAGGTTCTGGAATCATCAAAATGATAAGAAATTTGGCCCAGTCTTGGTAAAGTTACAAGCACTGTACACAGAAAGATGTATGTGGGACTACGGGACCACGTGGCGATATCTATTTGGTCCCAATAGATATAATAATTTACCAAATATATCAATTAGTAGGCGATTTCCCGACTTTCCCGGCAAAATTTGTATCATCACGTATTAGTCAAAACATATTCTTTCACATGATTGGTAATGAGAGCTTCCATTTCATTTTTTTGAGAGAGGGGCATTTCCAAAACTGGGGGGCATTTCATCAACATTTGTCCACCGACAACTGTCGGCGCCGACTAAATTTGACCAATCAGAGGCCTGGAAAATAGTCGGTAACAATAAAATTGTCGGTAAAAGTGATATTAGTCGGTGAAAACCACCGACTAATTGTTTCATGAAACGCCCCCCCTGGTCTTTACCTTTAAGAGGGGCTTTTATCCAGTCTGATGCACTCAGAGCCATACATTAACAGTTTATCAAAATGATATTTCTGAGCGATGCTGTGAACATACACTTTAGTAGTATTATTATTAAAGCATCATACTCCATCCTCATTCAAACATATCTTGATAAGGGGGTCATTTTTTTCCCCCATAAGCTATATTTGTATAGATTGAACTTGACGTGCCAGCAGGTTTATAGAGTAGATTTTCTTTCAAGCAGCATTCCTGTATAACTGATCTTTAATGGAATAACATGAAGATTTGAATTGCTATGTATAAGTAGTGGTACAATTATCCAAGCGTAACAGAATTACATTAGTTTCCAGAGAATTTTAAAACTTGATTTAAGATTATTATAGATATTTTAATAAAAATCTACAAATGAATATGATGAATTAACTAATATGAGGTACTTTCACAACAGTTGGATTTCCTATCAACCAACCATTCATCATTTGAATTTTATAAAGCTTTAATGACCAAAAAATTACCTTGTACGTCAATCTGTAACAAACCTCCTTAAAATTCAATATTTCATAAAAATATGCATGATGAATGGTCGATGGGAAATCCAAATGTTGTGAAAATACCTCTAATATTAATGTGATAGTACTATTTTGTCATATTATTCATTTGTAGATTTTTATTAAATTGTCTTTATTGAATATGAAAATTTTCCGGAAATGTGTTATTTTAAGCATTTTGAATTGACCAAGTTTTTATTTTTGATTTGATTTGTACTCGTCATGGATTATGCACTTTCTGTCACTTTCCATTAAATTTTGTATTTCAACTCTACCATAAAGGCGGTTGATATGGTCCTTGATGCTACTCCATTCCTTGGAAACAAACGATCAAAGCGGTAAGTCACAAGGGGTTATTTATAAAGAGGCAAATCACCTAGCTGATATTTAGTTGGTTTAAAAAAACACAAATTGACCACCCTCTCCCATTTGCTCTGTACTGGAAATATCAGAAAATTCCCATTGTCTTTATAGTTATTGATAGGTAGATTTACTTCATTACATGTATATAGTGTGCAGCATGACCATGACCTTTTCCTTTTTAGGGCTTTTACTGAACAGCAAGGCAAGTTGGCATTGTGTCAGCCAAAATTAAGCAGGGTTTTTTTTGTGAGTAAAGTGCCTTCAAGCATTGTTTCTGGGGAAACATGTCCATATTAGGATAAATATCTAATCCTAGGGTTTGATTCATAAGAATAAAGTCTATAAATCGTGTAGTTTTTAGTCTCCATACTTTCAAATAAATTCCAAAGTCATGACATCTAGTCTCTTGATTCTGGCACAACTACCCCCCTCTTTACTTCCAAGAAGAGGAAAAGGACACATCAAAAGAACATGACAAGACCTTACCCGACTGATCAGTTCTCAATGATGTTGTTCATGTTATTAAGGTTGCTGTTTGATCAAGGCTGAGAGCTAGAATATCTTTTGTTTGTAACTAGACTGAATTCCTTTATTCAATTTATTTTTCTTTTATTTGTAGATATTCCCTTGTAATCAAGGACGGAAGTGTGGTAGCAGTCAATGAAGAACCAGATGGAACTGGTTTAACCTGCAGTCTGGCTAACAATGTGCTCGGTCAACTGTAACAAATGAAAACCAGATCAGTCCATTCTAAATCCAAGGAGAGTGGGCCAGGTTTAGTCCACAGATTTATGGAGCACCTAGTGTAAATTACTGTCATTTAATAACACAAAGGAGAAAATTCATATCAACATTTCATTACTGGATTCGTTTAGTATAATTACAAAATAAAGTGACATTTTGGTACTTTTAAATCAGTGGACTATTTATACCTTGACGACGAATATAAGCCATTGAATCTATGATTTAGTTATTAATATTGTCTCAAGTTGACATAAATATGAACAAATAATATGTAGCTCTACCACAAACAATGGGATGTAAACGTTTTTTATGCCTGAACTCTGTGAGGCTTTTAGAATAAGCTTATGTTTTGCGACGCACAAAGTTAGTTTTAGTAGACCTATACTAATAATATTGTATAGATAAATGTGATAGAGCAATAACCGACAAACTAAAGAATGTTAATTTGCTGTGTATGTCATATTAATCATGCAGAATTTAATTCATGCAATATTATAATCTATGAATAAATTAAATTGCCAGTTGACAAATGTTTGATTTTGTTGAATTTTCACTCTTTAGAAAGGACTCCCGCCTCATAAAAAGAAATACAGTGTATAAAAAAATAAAGGTATAATAAAGAAGCTTATAAATAAAAAAACTCCTCACCTTTTCACAGTACTAGTAACCCAATGTCATGCATGACCAAGTTCATTGTCATTGTGAAGACAGGTATGACCATATTTCATGTTTGCATGTGAAAGGCTTTACTGGTGCGATTCTCCCAAAATGGTACATTACCGCAATGTTCTTCTGTTTGCACAGGGCAACTCCCACCATTGCAGAGGAGCCAAGTGCCTTGCTCTCAACATTCACCTGAATTTTTTTTTTGGCAAGGCTATATTTCTGGGTGGGAAATTTTAGCTACAAACTCTTGGTGACTCATTTAGATTTGGCCAATTGTGAAAAATGCTAGTTATATTAAATGGCAAAATGAATAGTATTCATTAGTCTTGCATCCATTCATGGAAACCGTACCCGTCAACTATATCCTGGGTTCATTAATGAGTAGCTTGTTATGTAAAAACCTTGGACTACCTTTTTGATACGCACCGAGACATATTGGTATCATAATATCACAATGATCACATACATTATATTGTACTGAAGAGCATTAACTCATCGAGGGTGAGGCAAATGAACTATTAAGACCGAGTTTGCTATTCTTAAAACAATGCTGATTGGAAAGTGAATATTCAAAGAAATTTCAAAAAAAAACAAAAAACAAAAAACAGATGCGTTAATGCTTTTCTGCATAATAACCCACACAGTGCAAAATCAACATTACTTCATCTAAAAAAATAATAAAACAATACACCAACTCTGTTCATCATAATTTTGATATATTTCCTGGGAAAATAATAGTGGCACAAACGTGAAACTGTAACATTGATACATGCATAGGCTCACAGTTTTATTCAAACACTGATCATCAAGAATTCAACATTATGGCTTTTAGTATATTATGTACATTTCTTATTTCATGCTTGGTCTTTTGTTTACAGGTGTATGCCACAAATCCAAGGCAAGCAAGAAGCTCATCTACTTCTTGCAACAATGTTTTGATTTACAGAGCCTCGATCTTGAGCACCCACAATGTGATACCTGTGATGACAGGCCCTCAATATTCCAATCTACAAAGGTTCTATAATCATTACAGTTATTAGGCTCATTGACGCTGCATGAGAGAGAGCTACATTGGTTCACAATAATCTTAGCTCCGCAAAAGATAGTTATATAAATCCCAATTGTAATGATACACATCTTTCCAAGTACTGATTTATACTGCTTCACAGTAGGTGTCGTTAAACGCTTGTGTGGACAATTGTGATGTCAAAAAAATAGTACTCTTATTTTCACCACACAAAGCCATATGACCTGATTCTATTATTAATGAAGATGATGCAATATTTTCTTCTTAATTGTATGATTTTTAATTCTACTTACAAAACCTTACAAAAAAATCTTGATAAATCTTGCTAGAACTCTTTCATCAAGGTAAACGACATATAGCAAGAAATATACGTTAATACCTCTCCATCTCAACATTTGTAATCACTCAAGCAAATCGCATCCTCTGTAGTTTTCACAGCCCTTTAGGCCAAAATTATATAACCATACTTTCCCCCTCGGGGAAAAAATCAATGCAACATATGTTCAATATATGGCAGTTGTGAACTTCCCCATTTAACTTGAACGCTACATAATCATCCTTATTTAATTCGATTATTTAACACCTTCAAAATGCAACGTTTAATCACAATATACAAAATTAAGATCATTTCAGATTACATAACGGTTTAGAAAGAAAAGATAATAATTATTTTGATTCATCCTACAAATTTCTTAGTGGCAGTTTGTAGGCACACTCTTGTAAAATGTAATTCTCCAGAGCATTTCACTATCAAATATTATATTCGGGGGTGGTGTGATGCAGCGTTTTTCAACCTTTTTATAGTCGCGGCACCCTTTTGAGAAATGACAAGTTTCGCGTCGCCCTAATCCCAAATTCATGTCGGGAGAATCCTTTTCCATCACTCTGATACACATCAAGTAAATAGATATTCTGGCACATCGATGACTAATTATGTGGGTATTCAGGCACCTCACTGCCTGTAATCATACCATTTCTAAATGTTGCGAGCTAAATACCCGGAAGTGTGAGAGATGCTTCTCGATATGCCCACATGAAAGCCAGCAAGAAATCTTTTTTAATTAAAAAAAGACCACACGCGACATTTCAATTTATTGATCCCACAACTATTCCAATAGTATCCTCTACTAAATCCAAGCACACAAGACCATTAAAAGAACTATGAAATAGTGTAAAGGTCGTATCGCTCCTATCCCATCCTGTGCGAAAATATAACCTAAAAATGATATCAATCATTTCATCTTGCTCTTTGAATTTCCTTGTACCTAATATTTCTCATTAAAGATTCTTACAGATAACATAATGCACTGTTTACAATGATTGCACCAAAAGAAATGTGTAATTTCAATACATTCGTAATATGTCAAGAAAATGAAACTTATGTACAAAGAAAAGGAAACGTAACTTTCGAACTCTAGGCCTATAAAGAGATGAGTGCACATTAAATCCTTTTGATTCTGTCTTTCCCTTGTGATAAAATATATTTAAGATGAAAAAGGAAATTTTAGTAATTGGCAGAAGGTGAAAAAATCATCTAGATCATTTTTGTGAGAATAGCGCACAAATCTATTCTTAGCTCATGAACACTGAAAGATTTTGGTCTGGTACATGTATTGTAGTACTGGATATCACGACTGTACACATTCTTTAGCAGATGACGAGAATCAACACCAAATCATTCCCTCCATAACATTTGTCAAAACATGCAAAGTAAATAGTGAGCAATCCTTCACTTCCAAAGAAAATGTCTACCGCAAGTTTCTTTACTATAAACTTTCATTATTCCATTTTGGCCTACTTCCATCATCACACACTGCCATGCATATGTAAAAGTACCTAGCCACCGAGTCGGTGCTTAGGTCTCTCCTGCACAACTAAACAGAATTTTCTGGAATGAAACCAGGCAGTCATATCCTTGGTAAAATACCTAAGAAGATTTTTCCTGCTTTGTCTCACATTATTCATCCTCCAACAAAACCTTTTGTGCTAATTGTCTTCAGCTTGAAATTATATTCAAAGTGGGTAGCTCCTTTCACGAATGTACCACTATTTAACAGCAGTAGATAGAAGGAGAAGGTACTTAACCATGACATTCTCAATTCTCATGCTTCTGTCATTCATCACCACCAGATGCTAACCACTAGATCAACAAAGTAAGGTATAGCTTTGAAAGCATGACAATCAAAGAGCCAAGGTTCAACATTCTAAAGCAAAACTATATCATACAACCCCTCAACTACAAACTAACGACACATTTATAATTTTTCGAACAAAATATTTCAGAAAAGGTTTGCAGCTCACGCTCTAATCTCATTACAGTAGGCATGTAAGCAGATTGGCTACACAGGCGCATCACTATGGTATGCTTGAAACACCACAACAATAACAATCACAAAAGATTAACAGTTCTTATCAAAAAGGGAAATATGTAAGGTGGAGGACAGGGTGTCAACAAACAAGGGATATACAACCATTCACCGTTGATATGTCAAACAGACAGAGAAAAACACTGGGATTACAAACCTCATGTCAAAACACTATTCAAGAATTTGTTAGACATGATGGATACTGGTAGCTCACTGGAATAATGCCACAAGAACCTTGTGGTACATTTACACTTAACCATTGACAACATCTGATACAAGTGGTGAACCTGTCAGCTTAATACAAGACTCTGGATAAATGGTTTCCAATATTATGAGAGCCTTCCAAATGGTTCTCCCAATCTTTTAAGGAAATAAAAACACGGAAATTTGTTGATTTGCAATACAACAAGTTCAACCGGTTTGAATCTATGCTACTAACACTAAAAGCAGTAAAACAAAACTCCTTCAATATGCTTGATAGGGAATTCAGCTATCTTCAATATTTGGACAAGAAATTCAATTTAAAACAAGAATATGTACTTGGGGGGGAGTAACACATTTTAATTCAGTAATGACGGTCACACAAAACTATCTTTTCAAGATAGTTGAACATTCATACAAGACATACATATCTGTACAATACAATTTTGTCAAAGATAAACTCTTTTGTATGGAAGATTTGCGCCACTCGAGAATTCGTCTCATTTAAAATCTTTCTAACAGTACACAAGAAATCCACACTGATATATATATATATTTTTATATTCATATTTATAATACACAGTATAGTAAGTATTAGAGCTAGTTTATTGGCTTGTACAAAAGAGACGTCACATATTTCTTTCGATAGCGATGTGTCGCACTAAGCACCATTACTCCATCCTGCAAGGCAAGGAAAAAAGAAGGAAGAAAAAAAAAGGGGGATACAGTTCATGATTACGCTTATTTAAATAGAACTGCTGTATTAGAATACCCACATTATTACCGATCTTCACCTAATTTACATTCATGTTATGTCCAACTTGCTTGTTGATGACATATTATTATTATAATTTTTTTTAAAGCTCTTTGAAAAGTAGGAAAATTAGTTTATGTTGCAAAATACATCATATACCAGAGTTGGATGTTGTTGTTTTTTAAATGAAAATGAAATGAACATATAGATTTTTTTTTACTTACTTTTATTGACAAGGCATACAGGTGATTCAACATAACATGGTTTGGTTCGGGCAATAGCGCTGGCTCATACTGAAAAACAACATATCAAGAGCATATTAAATCATAAATTCAATTATCAATTTCTATTCAAAGAACTTCAATGGGTGAACCAAAGATAATATAACTGCCTTTAATACCTCCAAGTTAGAAAAACAAAATAAAGATCTAGAGTTAGTGTAGGCCATGCAAGGCCTGTGGTTTCCCCTTGCCCCATTAAATATATTTTTTTCTTTAAAGCCCCACTGCACTACTTGTAGCTACTTGCACCCTCTATATAGCAAACAATGCCTAAGCGGTACCCATTGGTCCTCCATGATCCCCTTTTTCTGATGTTAATTGAGAGCTTATTTGATGAGAAACCACCTGTGACCATGCAGGGAGGTCTAATCCCCCCTGGCCAAACTAGTGCAGATGGGCTTTAAGACTTTAAACTAATTCTCTACTTTGAAATTTCTGAAGGTCGATTGAACTTTTGTACGTTAAATAATTTAATCTATTGTGATATTTATGATATAGTAAGTTAGTCATTTTTAAAAACTAAACAAATTCTTAAATGAACAGGGTGGTGTCACACATTATTTGGTCGATGTAAAAACATTATAAAAAAAACCCAACAAAGAAATATGTTTTTCGACCCCTCTTATTTTACCACCATTGTGCATTACTGTTAAGCTGAACTCGATTTGCAGTCTATTCACACTCCAAGCATTGTTTCTCATTGTTTCTCCTTGTTCAACAATTTACAAAATTTTCATTTGGCAAAGATTTCCTGTTTAACTGTAGATGTGATTCAAATAAAGTTGAAAGTTTAATTAGAAAACTATTTTAAAACTGGAAACTTGCATGGGGAGAGAATTGCAAAATGGATCATATCAAATTGGTAAGATATTACACTTTTTGACCATCTGTTAAAGATGATATATCTGTCAACAGGAAGAGAAACTTTAAACTGCTAGCTTTTAAGTCAAGATCAGTAATAAAAAGCCTCTTCACAATACAGACTATGGACATGAACACAATATAACAATGTAGTGGTTTGCAATCCAGGATAAGGGGCTTGAAATGGCTAGGGGCTTGAAATGGCTAGGGACTGAAATGGAATTAGTTTAAGGCCTAAAAAAAAAGATGTTGCATTGCCCTTTAGGTGCCAGCACCTGGGTCGGTCAGTCAATTTTTTTCTCTCTTTTTTTTTTTTGGGGGGGGGGGATGATATTTTTCAGTTTTGAATGCTTTAATACATATTTTTTGATTTTTTTTTTCTTCTTATAAATTGTCTAAAAAACGGTAATAAAAAGCAGACCTAAGATTTTTGGGTCGGTCAAAGGGCAATACAACAACTTTTCTTTTAAAGCCTAATGGTGGGACTGAGGGAAGCATGACTTAACACAAAGCTCACTACAAAGTTTACAAAAATATATAAATTTTTTTTTTTTCACAGCAACTGTACATAATTTTGCCCACAAAAAAAACCACAGCAAATACTTCAAATCAATAAGTCATCAATCTATAGGATAATTTATTCCCTACAAAAATAATTGGCTATTCAATTCAGAAATTTCTGTGTGTCGTGTGCCAGGCAGAAAGGCATTAGGACTTGGTGATACACTGAATTGTATAAGGAATTCTCCACTAAGTGCCTTCTGCTAGGAACACGACGATGAACCAAGGTGCCTACCTGGGGTCCGATGTCCTTGTTGAGTATGACTTGGAGGAGCTGAGGGGGCAGGATGGGAGGACCGGTGGTACGTTGCTGTAGTTCTTGGCTAGGGATGTCCTGATTGTAGTCCCCGGGAGGTGAGCCCGTCATGTCCACGCCTGTGAGGGTTAAAGCAACAGACAGAATGTGAACGATAAGTCTCATCAGACATTTTATGGATTGGTTAAATGTGCTGAAACGGCAGACTCTCACTGAGAAGTGTGGTAAATCAAGTGCTTCTCTGTATCTTAGAATAAAACATTATATATATAATACAATACAATAAGAACAAAGTATTACCAACATGAAATAAATATAGCAAAAAAGACATCATAACACATGAAAGAGGTATCCATGAATTCTACAATTACAACATATTTGAGTCGCATGCTCTAGTCTAACCGCCTCCCCTCTCCCCTCAGACACACACACACACACACTCAGCATAAAATTCCCTTCCAGTGCATATTTAAAGTCAGTTTTCTATTCAAACTCATGTCTGAAAGGGATTAATGGGAACACATTCAATTGGATCCCATGCGATTGTTTCATCATCCCAAGACATCATCTGCTGGCCCATGTTCTTCCAAACATATTAAAATATTCAATACTTGCCTTTTTCCCTCACTGAATCTATGGCAAGAGCCTCAAATACTTCAAAGTCAGACTTGGAGACACTGATGAAGTTGTTGACAGTCCCAAATGTGTTGCTCTGCAGAGGCTGTTACAATTGAAGAAAAAAATAACAAAACATCAGTGGGGCCTGATCAAATTACTTTATTAGGCTACTTTGAACAAGAACATAACAAATAAGAACTGTGCAGAACAGACCTTCACAATGCCTAATATTACAATAAGCAGAAACAGATCACAATATTCTTTGAATGACATGATATCATAACTTGCACGACAGTATGGCGCTTTTCAAACATGTAATTCTGGAATATCATTGAGCAGATGTCATAGAGAAATTTGCCCTTCAACAAACATTCATAAATATTGTGCAGATAAATGTCATGCCAGATCATTGTTGATGAACTGAATGAGGAAAAGTGTTTTCTGTAAAGGGTATAACATTGAGAGATAAATACCAAACGATGCACAGCTGTAATATTGGAGTTGCAATAGGTTGAGAGTCTTTTAGACTAACCTTCTATTTTGAATTCAAATATCATGTTTGGAGCCAGAAGGGTGTTAACTCATATACTTTAACACAGAGTTAACGCCCTTGTGGCTCTGAACAGACGATATGTAAGTTGACAGGTCAAAGTAAAATAACAAAAGGAGATTTTCTTTAATTTGGAGTATGTATAATTGGCAAACAGTGAAAGCTATACAAGGCATTCAAAGAGTGTACAAAATCATGAGATGTAACCACAGCCACTACACACACTATTTCTTTGGATTAAAATAGCAAGTATCATCTTGCCCTATGCAGTTAGCGTGATAAATGCGACTAGTAAGACATGAACTAGTACACAATGAACTCAACAGCACAAAGCCCCATTCAGACATGATGCTAAAAAACGCTTCACAAAATAAGTAGCGGTGGCGAAACTTTGCATGTAATAAATGGCAAGTCAGTTTTTTGTTTTGTTTGTTTGTTGTTTTTTTTTTTGGGGGGGGACATTACACGCAACAATGGCCCTGGGCATACTGATTTGTGTATCAGAAGGAAACAACAATGAAAAGTGCTTGATTGTCTTGTTCAATTGTGCATAAGCGGTTCTTGGGAAGCGGTTTACCGCCTCATGTCTAAGCGGGCCTCAACAACACTCGAGACAGCGGAACAACATCGCCAACTTACTTCGTCCGATTCGGGTGAGGTTCGCATCTCCAGAAATGAAGAAGAGTGCATGAGAATCATAAAAAGCAAGATCCTTGTGAAGGAAAATGCACTGAATGCTTGCTGGGGGTGTGTGGCTTGTTGAGTTAAATTCCAGTGATCTATTTCCCCCTTTTAATCAGAGATGCCAATCTCTATGTGCAACCAGTCGGAGTGCACTGTTGTTATAATAGTATTCAGTGAACCGTGCTCAAAAGAGTGTCTCTTAAGGGCTCTCTCTTAATCTTTTACATAACTTCTTTCCATTATTGTAACAAATATTTACCACACTATCACAATGTCCACAAAAATAGACATAACAAAAAAGAGAAAAGATTATCATATTACATACATCCACGATGAGTTTGAATATATGAGCTATACACCTGCAAAATAATAAGATGAGTATCAAGTACAGCCCAACTAAGAAAAATAAACTGCTTCAATACAGTGTATAAGAGAGGTTGCATGAATGACATAGCCAGGGGGAACAGAAAACTGAAGCTGAAGTAGCCTGCAGGCACAAGCCCTTGTCGGTCGTAACACGCAACACATGGTCCAAGTGAAAACGCGCAGGACCCTTTTTGCGAGCACTTGCCATTCACTTACATCTTAGTTTTTTTAATGCACATGTCGTTTTTTTCAATAGTTTACCGCTTTATATCTTAATGAGCCTTCATAATGTGGACTGCATCTTTTATTGTAGCTGTTCCTGCCTTATTTGAGACAGCCAGAGACTGATCAAGTTCGGCTAGTTTCAAGAAATGTGTTGAAAAGTCGAGGTCAGAGTCGAAATCATTTCTGTGCCTGCAGACTAATGATAGCAAAAGTACCCCTTGACCAGTGACTGTGTATGACCTTGACCAAGTAGTCTCTGGCTTACCTGGCGTGGATTGTGGATCCACTGTCCATCCACATAGAACTTGTACTCATGCTGACCCTCAGGAAGATTAACAATGGCTGTGAAATCACCGTGACTGCAAGGGAAAAGAGATGACAGTCGGATTAGTTCAGACATGTATGAAAAAGTGACCACTTATTAGAAGCGATCAGCCATTCAATCGATCCTAGCTCTAGCACATCACTACAAAAGGTAACAAATCCAGAAGACAACAATAATCTTGAAACATTTGTATTTTGTAAGATGGGAGAATTATTTACATTGCTTGTGAAAGAACAACGAATTACAGATTATTTCACATATTTGTATGAGAGCGAGTGGCCAAGAGAGAGAGCATGAAAAAACGAGAGTGAGAGAGAGGGGGAGAAAGGGAGACCGCAATAGCTACTGTTTAAAAAGACATTTACCTGTAGAATTGCAACAGATATTTTTAAACAATACAGTTATATGATTATGATGGAAGAAGAAATTAAGCATATTCTGAAAAGCATAAAAAACATGAAAACAGTTATTAAAACCTTTAATTTTTCCATACAGGAGCAATCTGCAAGGTAGTGATTGTTTACCGTACACTTTGTAAAACACACCAACATAAAAACTGGATTTTTCTTAAATCAGTTCATTTTCCCCCTTAAATCTTCAACATGGACAACAGGCTTCATTATAGATTAGTACATAGTCAGCCATCCTTGACACTTATTAGTACCAATATACTACAGCTGAACGTGCATGAGCTGTGGTTGCAAGAGTTTGGATGAAACTTTGACCTTTAGTGAATGCAGGGTAGATACATGTAATCATAAACGAGAAAATGATCTGCACTACAGATTACGTCCAGACTGAGACGAATAGAGCTCCTTTGTTTGAACTAGACGTTTGCCTCATCAGGTCGTGTTTACATTTCAAATATGAACTGTTTAGATAAAGCTCTTTATTTCATCATCCACAGGGGATGTACATGTCTTGTAGGCATGCATGCTGGCTGGATGTGTACCTACTAACTAGCACATCTTCTTGCACAACAAAGAGATACAGAGATGGGTAGATATGAATAGTAACATCCAATGTGTATAGGCCTACTGTAACATTTGCTTGCAGTTACGTAGTGGTACAAACATACCAGATATTTTTGTAGAGAGACCCTGCCTGTACCCTTGCTTCTCTTTTTTTTCTTAAAAAAAAGTATGTACAATACTTAATATTAAACTTGAACAACTTGGATCAATAATATTGGCAATTATGTCCATTCACCCCCCCCCCCAAAAAAAAAATACAACCAAATGCAGTAATCTACCTTGTCCAATGTCCAAACAGTTTGACCCATCTCATCTTGGCATAAAAGGGTACTACTTGATATGCTTGAGCACTACTAAAGTACTGGCCACTTTGTTATGCCCATAGCAGTGACATTGGAGTATAAGGAACATCACCACATTGTACAAGATGATTCTTATCATTCATTGTTTTAAAATGCAACATTTTGATATGTTGAATTTGCAAACTCACCTCTTGATCATTGGAATCTTGGTGTTCCAATTGTTGAATGATCCTGCAACAGCCACAGACTTGCCACCCCCTTCCCAACGAAACACCACAGGCAGCGCACTGGGGTCCACGTAGGGCTGCTCCAACAGGGTCGCTGTCCGGGGCCGGCCGTCGGGACCATCATCACGCATCAATTCCTGAAATAGTTACCAGATTTCAAAACTGTATGAGATACAATGAACATGCACAATACAGAAAATGTTCATACTACAAGTCTACCTGGTTCTATCTGCCCTAGTAACATGCATATACTGTTAAGTTCCGCTGATTATAAAATTGCCTTCGAGTCGAAAAGCAGCCCACATAGCACATCAATGATTCATGACAGCAGAAAATGCTGGCATAAATAACTAATAAACAAGGCCAGCATACAGATGGGGGTTGAAACTTGTTGTTATTTTTAGGTATTTCTTTTTCCTTGCTCCCCTCTTTTGTTATGGTAATGTGAATGTGATGACATGATAGCATGTTAATTCTGCATACTGGTCTTGTTTGCTCACTGCATCCACAGGGTCATGCAGCGCAAGTCAATTATATAACCTACCACGAGGTATATACATCTTTTCACGGTTAATATTTTGAACCCAATACTATATTTCCCAACATTCTACAGCAAAAATTGGATATGTCTCTAAGCAAAATAAGGAACAGTCAATTTTGTATGCTTTATGTTTAAGTTGCCACCAAAAATATGAATCCGGGGTTCATAACATTAGTTTAAAAGCCTAAAATGGGAATCTTTCCTCAAAAACAGGAAAGGTTTTCAGGTCGACTATACAGCCATGCATAAACATGTATAAAAACTTGCATAAAAACATGCATAAACATCTATTGGTGGAGTAAATGAATACTGATTAGCGACTCCACATGATGTGATTCATGAAACACTCAATTATTTGTGTAGCAATAACAGTCTTCACATCCTCACCTGTGCATGTTTGGGACAAGAGATGAACTACTGTATTCACCTGCTACAAAGTTATTCTATTTCAGTAGTCAAAACAGACTGCAGACATTTGATGTTGCTATGTGGGGCAAATATCTTGCAAACATGCATAATATTTGAATATAATGTGAACTTGTCTATTGTGCCTTATTTGTTTGAATCACCAGATTGCAAGCTGCATCCACTATGCATGACCAGAGAAGCCGCGTTCACACGCTGGCAATTTTGGTCGGCGTAAAGGTCCTGTTTAGAGCTACATGTACATGTAGTCGGCATAAGAGATCACGTGATAAGCACCATTGGTCAGTTAAAATCCAAACATCCCTTTGCACGATTTATCATGCTCGGCGATTTCAACAAACTCGATACAGAACAGATCAGTTGAAAATGCAATCTAAAACAGGTTGTCGACAAGCCAATGAGAGAAAACGCCATATTAGACAAGATTCTAACCAGCTTGGCCATGTTTTACATCAGCCCACAGATAATGTCCTCTGTTGGAATGAGTGACCACAATACAGTCCTATGGTCACCGAAACAGCATTTTCCACGCAATTCGAACACAATCACAAAGCGCGTTGTTCGCCCGACATCCAAAGTTTTGGCAGGTGGATCTCAAATCACAACTGGTCAGAGGTCACAGAGGCAAAGTCCACATCGGATGAGTGTGAAACCTTCTATTTCTACCCTACAAATATCAGTCAACCAACATTTCCCATCAAAAACTGTAAAAGTGCATCAGAAAGACAAACCTTGGATCACTTCTGAGATTAAAAATGAGATCCCCCAATCGCCAGAAGTTTTTCAAACAAGTCCAGTATTGTATGACCCAAGATTTAAAACTTCCAGGGTCAAACCTGCAGTGTTTACCACATGCAAGTTTTTCAATGCCTTTAGAGTAATTTTCAGTTTTACAGCAATTTTGATTGAATTAATTTGACAAATTTGGCAAAACTACTAATAAAAATAAACGTGCGGCTAACTGGGGAGATAAGGAGACCAAGGAACTGATAAATATATGGAAAGAGCCAGAGGTACAGGCAAGAACCGAACAGAAGTTGTGCAAACGCAAAAACGTATAGGAGGAGCTGGCTGTACGCACTCCTGTACGGCTGCACAACGTTGGCTTCACCCATAGGTCTGGGGCCCAGATCTATACTAAAATCAAGGATCTTAAACGCCACTATAAACAGATTAAGGATGGCTTGAAAGCCTTGAATAAATTGGGAGCTGGCGGCCTGGCCGATCTGGGTAAATTTCCCCATTATTGGGCTGTGAACGATATTATGGGAAGAAGGCCTGCAATAGAGCCACCTGCAGGGCAGGTTGGGGGAAAGCAGCCAGGCCGAAGCACAAAACGACAATGAAGGCGAAGATGAAGGCCCGGATGGTAAGCTTTTCTAAATTGTTATTAAATGGTCAGGATTTACCAAATGGACGGTAAGGTTTAGGTTAAATAACACTCGGGGGGTTAGAAATGTTGCAAAAAGATTCTTGTAAAGATTAAGATAACGTGTGAGAATCTAAGGATTCCCTTTCAACATTGATCTGTTGTTGTTGCAGGATATTATACAAAACTATCAGTGGGATGAAATCTGGCGAAGCACTGAATTGCCTTAGAAGTAACAGCAGTATTTAAAACTGCAACTTTTGGGGATTCATGTTGAAATATAATCTGAATGGTTTAGGAATATGTTTGTTATACAATCGAAATGAAAATTAGATTTTGCGCGAATTAGATGCGGAAGCTGGGTTGAGGTCGACTAGTGCGGGCGCCACCACTTCCGGATGTTATGCTGAGTAAGACAGGGTCGGTGGAAGGTCGTGGTAACTTAATCGTGGCAAGATGGTCCTAGTAAGACTAAGAGCATATGGACAACTAATGGTGTAAGTCAAATATTTATGGAATGTTTATTGCTGCAGGGAAAAAACGCCAACTACATGTAGGAATCCACGTCTGAACATGGCTAGAGAGGTCTTTCAGCTCAACAAAAATTCCCTGATTATAACAAGATATCTTACTCTACATGCTTCTGTAGTAGTCACAGCTTGAGTGGTGAATTATGAGTGAAGGAAGAGGTTTGAAATGTTACAGGCTGCTTCGGTAAACACCTGAAAACATGTCTCCCTTTTTTTTCCTTGATATTTAATCTTATCCCACCTTTTTTAAGTCTGATTTTTGCACAAGAGCAAGGATGGATAATATGAGACATATTTAATCTTTTAGGAAAACCACCATAAACAATGCCATGTTTTTGACCCTTTAAAAAAGCAACTGCCAAAGAGTAGCATGCAAAACAAGGATTTTCAGAATGATTAAAATTCTCCCTAGAATATATTTGAAAATTGAAATTATGTAAAATGTGATTTATAGTAAATTTGAGACAATGGAAAAGCTTAATGAAGGCTAGGCAGGTCAACATGCATGGTGTTCCAAGAAAAAGTTGAAAGTGGGTATATAAACTACATGTAGGATACAGGTAGTAATTCATTGGTGATTTTATGCCCATGAAAGTTACTTGTTTTATAGTATATCATCATAGGCCTACATGTACTAGGCTGATTCTCCTTGGTATTAAAGCATTGGTATAAAGCATTCACATAAAGCAAGGCTTAATTTCAATGTACATGTAACATCAACATCATACAAAATCCATACAAGCACATGTTACACTGTTGAAATCATGACAAATTTGCTTAATCAAATTTGACATCTCGATCCTACCTTTCTATATCTTATAATTATTTTAATAAAATTTCATACTGTTTTTTCTGTTGTACATGTACTGTAGGTTGAGAAAAAAAGAGATGTTTCCAGAGCATGGACATTAACATGTGCAAACGTGTATGTAATTGGAGAGGGTAAAAAATAAACATACATTCTGCAACGTCCTTGCCTCGTTGAACTACAGGCATGCCATATAAAACTGATAAGTCGGGAGGTCGTTTATGACTGAACATAAATTTCGAGCTTATATTCTTCTGACTTCTTTGTGACTGACAACTTGGTAGATAGCCAAGTTTTACGCCATGCCCATCTGCCCTTTTATAGCTCTAAATCATGCCATTTCAAATTCATCCACTACAAACTAAGTATATATATATAAAACACACAACTCTCTCTCTCTCTCTCTCAAACACTGATAAAGGCAACATGAAATCCCCAAGCAATGGTCAATAAACATAATTAATGAAATCTGTTATTCCTGGCACCTAATTGGTCTTCAATCAAAAAGCTATTTTCCCTTTCTTTTTTTTTTTGAAAAATAAAATGACCACAATTTCTACTTGGATGGATGATTTTTTAAAGAAGTGCATTCTACAGCTGATCTTGTGTTCTGGTAATGGTATTGCATTTTGAGAAGGAAAAAAAATAACCAGAATCAATATTTGAATGTTTAACACACAATAGATGGGATGTTATGATCAGCTAAATGGGTTTCAAAACGGATGGGGGCATGGGTTGCATGTGCCCTACACCCCACAAAAAAATTGAATGACAAAAAAAAAACACATCAGCCAGTCACTTTAGTTGTATACTGTTGCTCAAACTGCCAGACACACAACTGTTGTGATTTGATTACATATAATATACATGAATATATTTCTGTGTTTGTTCATGGAGGGGGCCCAGAGAGAGAGAGAGGGGGGGATCAATAGGCAGAGTAGGGTTACCAGACTCACCCTGAATCTACCAGCAGGAAGATCAATACTGTCATCTAGTGAAGCCTGCTGGATGATGGGTATCTTGCCCGTCTTGAAGTCAAAGGATGATGACATAGACTCCTTGGTCGGAGACAGAGACGAGCCGTCCTTGCCATCCCGCTTGGCTGCTGTGTTACCCATTTTGGTATTATTTATTCAGCCTGGTAAAGAAAAAGAAAAAGGAAAAAGAAAAATTAAGTATAAAAGAAATCTCATGACCAGGTATGAGACTTGACCCATTCAGGACAATTGCCCCTCATTAATCTATGGGCAAGTCCAAATTATTCGATCATTTTGGTGTCCCAGAATTTTATGGAATTATGAACATGAATTGGCAACAGAAGTATAATTTTTTACTTCATTATTTGGTCTGATTCAAGCTCTAGTAGAGCCATCAACTTACAGCAATAAAATCATGAGATATACTGACAATGACAATAACATTTATCCTCATGTCACCCATAATCAGGGTATTGGAAAATACAATCATAAATGTATAAATAATAAACATTAATGTAATGAAGTAAATAAATTACATAGAATTTAAAGTATATCATTTGTAAACATGTACATAACAAAAGGGAAATTAAAGCAAAAAATCGATAATCAAATGATTGGGTAATTGGGAAAAAAGGAGAAAAAAAAGGGATTTATATTTTTTTTCCTGAAATCTTACACGTACATGTACATGTAGGTGTGGTGAGTAAAGCGCACCTGTATGGGACAAAATACATGTACATGTAGCTTGGACCTGCCCAAATAATTTACCAGAAGCACGAGCAGAAAGAGTAAAATTTCTGCACACCATGCCCATTATTGTTTGTTACCACAATATGGCATTGTATTAATTTATAAAAAAGAAAATAAGTACCAAAAATTAATTTGGAAAAATATACAGTGTAGGTTTAAATTCACTGTTATCCACAAAAATTGGTACAGGTGTGGACTTTTTAAGCTTTTCTTCATAGTTCCTGTCCATGTATTTCCTTTCCACATAAAGGAATTTCTATAAGAAACATGCAGCAATAACTGAAAATACTAGCAGGTAAGTGTTCCAAATTGGAAGAAGAAGTGGTATTTATTTTATCCATTTTTATACCATGCTGATATAAAGGGAAGCACACAAATCAAAGACTCAAAGACCTAAAGAGCCTGAGAGGTACAACTGATATACTGTACATAAAATAGTAAAATACACATGTCACAAAAGATAAATTTCAAATTTGAATCCGACAGTCATGAAACAGAATGCGAGCGCACATCGACACTTGACTATTAAACATGGTATGTGCCAGCAAACTAGGCACTGCACTTGCAGGAAATTTTGAAATGGAAAATAGATAGGGACATCATTAAGTCCATGCCTAAATTCCACTCCTGAGAGCACTTAGGTGAGGGCTCTAACAGGGGGTGCAGTGGGTATCTGTCTGACATCCTAAACAGCAGCTGCTATGAGCTACAATGATCCCTGGGCTGATCTTCATCAAATTTAGTCCATACCAACAACCAGACTTGACAGTTATATGCATGTTGAGTGATTATACATGCCAACCCTATCAGCTCTTACTTGCTACGAAATTGTAGGAAGAATGGAAATATACATGTACAGTACATGTGTTTGAAAAAATGTATACTGGTAGAATAAATAAAAGAGGTGAGGAAGAGTGGCAGTGCTGCACATCCACAAGACACACCACTTTTCACTGTTATGAAATGGAAATTGCTATATACCTGTGATTACCGTAAATCTCTGTGTATAAGGCGCACCCGTGTATAAGGCGCACCCCTTTTTTAAAGATTTAAAAAAAAAAAAAAAAAAAAAAAATTTCCTCCCAGGTCTGTGATAAAAAACCCACGCGGGGAAGGTCTTTCATTCAACTGCGAGGTGCAGTTGAAGGCGCCGATTTGTGCTTGTGAACTTGTCCAAATAACAGGAACAATGTCGTTTTTTAGAAGCATGTGTAAGATCATTAATGTAAATTAAAAACAGTAGAGGACCTAGGATAGGACCTTGTGGTATGCCATGTGTAATAGAAGAAAAAATAGAGGAATTATTATAAACTACATATTGACATCTATTAGAAAGATTACTTTCAAACCAAGATGACAGACAAATTTTAAGTGTTGTTCTAGTTTCCGAGTGGTGAGGCAAAAAAGTGCGCCTTATACACGGAGATTTACGGTAAGAATACTGACCTAAGCTCATCTTGGGGCTTAGTACAGACTAAGGTAATGTTGTTACTAAATCTTACTGCCAAAGTATCATTTGAAACTAATCATGATCATGTACACTGGGACAACTTGACAAGGGTTACCAGCATGGAAGGAAGACATTGCTCGATGGACCAGTTCACAATATATGTATTCAAATACTTCTACTACAATAGTTATAAATGATGATCTCAGTGTTTACCAGAAGCTTGCCCCATATAGCAACTAGAATTTACATCCTGCATTCTTAATCACAGTGAAGAAGCATCCTGGAAAAATCTTAACATACAGTATTTGAATACAGGTATATTTTCATGCACGTTCTACTACATGTACAGGAGTTACAAATGACAACCTGAAAGTGATCAGGGGAATGCCTGACATGGCAACAACTAATGTTTCTCTCAGAGAAGAAGCATTCATAAATCTGAATAATATATTACCATTTTGTGCACTGATTCATTACACTTATTGCAATATAAGCCTTCTTGGCTATCACTGCTGGCATTCTAAGCACAGAATCCCACACACTAACTTTCATCACATACATGTATTATATTGGATCCCTCAAAGTACACATAATGGGCCCAGCTATGTTTGTGTATTATGTATTTGCTGGGTTGATCACAAACATTCAAATTCACTTATTGATTCCATATGAGGCTTTTCTTACTATATGAAAATGATGAATTTATATGTATATTCTATGCTATCATAAAACTAATAATCTGTCAGAAGAAAGATTTGGGAGTGTCTCTGGTTCTCTGCCAGAATTTGAGCATCATGAATACAGTAAAATACGGATAAAATCTTGATCATCACAAAATTCACATAATAACAATATTTCAAAGCATACTAAATAACAAAAATACAGAAACATTTGCATATCTTACATGTAACTACAAATTATCCAGTAGAGTAAAAGAAAAATCATGCCAGAGTGATAAAAAAAATGCTGACTTGAGATACATAGCAGCTGAATTCTGAATAAATTACATCTCAGCAAAATATCATTCATTCCAAATTTGTTCATGAATGGAAATGTAGTCCGTTGATCTAAATATATAACGCTATTCAGGCCTACTAAAGTATGAGAACCAGGCCAACTGAAAGGAGTCAAACTGAATGAACTTTGTATCCGTGTTCTCTAGACAGTGACACTATGATTACGGCTAAATCATTGAAATCATACTACTCTGTATGTGACTGAAGCCGTAATGTACAAAGAAAAGAGTAAATAGACTAGCAATGAGATTAGTCAAAAACGTTTGGTTGGGCTCCTTGGATTTTGCAAACATAGATTCAACTGGGAGGGGAACATGAAGACATGGAGTGGAATGACGCTTCAAGAGTGTACTACATAGGGTGGCAGAAAACGTTGAAATCAACCTCCGAATTGGGACAAGATACTATGTACAGTGTACCTTGATAGATAGATATACAGATCTTACAATGTTACATAAATGTCATGTTCATGTGGGACTGATCAAATGTATCATCCCAACACTATCAAATCCAACCAATAGATTACATATCACTGCTTGGTAGCAAAACATGGAGTTGCTCAACTCATTGCTAAGAAAACTAATCAATGTAGGAAATAACTAGATGGAACTTCAACTGCGCGCAGTCGAAAAATGCCTCCGCCATAGAGCAATTTTACAAACCAAAATGGAAGCAATTTTTAAAATTCAAGTTTGATTGTAATCCATCTGTTGGTTCTAATGATAACACGATCACGAGCTATTTTTGCATACATAATGAGCCCTGTGACCTTTGACCTTGTGACCCCAAAATCTAATCAGTTTATTGGCTCTGCAAGATACATACAGGACCCAAGTTTGGCGGTAATCCATCAATCGGTTGAGATAACGCGATCACGAGCTATTTTTGCATACATAATGGACCCTGTGACCTTTGACCTCGTGACCCCAAAATCTAATCAGTTCATTAGCTCTGCAAGATACATACATGACCTGAGTTTGGCGGTAATCCATCAATTGGTTCTTGAGATAACGCGATCACGAACGGACGTGACGCACAGACGCACGACGCACGCACGTATGTACGCACGGACTGACAACCAGAAAACATAATTCCCGGCTACTTTGTAGCGGAGGCATAAAAAGTAACCATGTATTGCCATTATAAAGAATTAAAGCTCGTTTTCATTTGATTTTTTTTTAAAGAATGACATGCGCTGCATATGAAATTCAATTGTCAGTGCCTTTTGCTTTTTCTCATGAACTGTGTACCCATAAGACATTGAGTGATTTCAAGTACGGTGTTCGGTGTTGGTGTTGGTGTTGAGAGCATGGAAAGGCTGCTAAACCGAGCTCCAACACCGACGGTCAGTTTAGAAGGACGATACCGATCGCGTTATCGATAGCTCAACACCAGCCTCAACACCGAGTGACGTCATACTCTACAGGCGAAAAGTCTTGCAATAAAAGCATAATCCTTTCAGAAATTCCATTAAAATTACATCATATCGAATATCAAATGTAAAGTCATATTAAACGAGCTGAAGACATGGAATTTCACAAGTTGACCTCTGTGACCCTTGACCTACATGCTCCAAAATCTAAACAGATCGTCTTCCTATGGTGATACATACTATCATTAAGTTTGAAGTGAAAATTCTCCAGTGGTTCTTGAGATATCGCGATAACGATCTCAATGTATGGAATTTCATAAGTTGACCTCTGTGACCCGACCTTGACCTTTGACCTACGTGCTCCAAAATCTAATCAGATTGTCTTCCTATGGTGATACACACTATCATTAAGTTTGAAGTTTAAATCTCCAGTGGTTCTTGAGATATTATGATAACAATCTCAATGTATGGAATTTCATAAGTTGACCTCTGTGACCCTTGACCTTTGGCCTACGTGCTCCAAAATCTAATCAGATCGTCTTCCTATGGTGATACATACTATCCTTAAGTTTGAAGTTTTTACATCTCCAGTGGTTCTTGAGATATCATAACAATCTCAATGTATGGAATTTCATAAGTTGACCTCTGTGACCCTTGACCTTTGGCCTACGTGCTCCAAAATCTAATCAGATTGTCTTCCTATGGTGATACATACTATCCTTAAGTTTGAAGTTTAAATCTCCAGTGGTTCTTGAGATATCATGATAACAATCTCAATGTATGGAATTTCATAAGTTGACCTCTGTGACCCTTGACCTTTGACATACGTGCTCCAAAATCTAATCAGATCGTCTTCCTATGGTGATACATACTATCCTTAAGTTTGAAGTTTAAATCTCCAGTGGTTCTTGAGATATCATAACAATCTCAATGTATGGAATTTCATAAGTTGACCTCTATGACCCTTGACCTTTGACCTACGTGCTCCAAAATATAATCAGATTGTTTTCCTATAGTGATACACACTATCACTAAGTTTGAAGTTTAAATCTCCAGTGGTTCTTGAGATATCATGATAACAATCTCAATGTATGGAATTTCATAAGTTGACCTCTGTGACCCTTGACCTTTGACATACGTGCTCCAAAATCTAATCAGATCGTCTTCCTATGGTGATACATACTATCCTTAAGTTTGAAGCTTAAATCTCAAATGGTTCTTGAGATATCGCTAACAAACTCAATACAAGGAATTTCATAAGTTGACCTCTGTGACCTGTGACCTTTGACCTACGTACTCCAAAATCTAATCAGATCGTCTTCCTATGGTGATAAATACTATTCCCGAGTCTTAAGTTTAAATCTTAAATGGTTCTTGAGATATTGCGATAACGGTCAAACGGGACGGACGTACGGACGGACGTACAGACGCACGGACGCACGGACGCACGGACGCACGGACGCACGGACGACGGACGTACGGACGTACAGACGTACGGACGTACGGACGGACAACCCAAAAACATGATGCCTCCGGCACCACCTTCGGTGGCGGAGGCATAAAAATCAATAGTGTAATTTCTCAGCCATGGGTCTGAAACTCTGGAATGAACTCCCTCTACAATTACGTCAACTGTTGTCTACAGAAACGTTCAAATCACAACTGAAAATGTATTTGTTCTTTTCGTTGTAATTATTGCAATATTCTAAATTACTACAGTGTAATGTATGTCCAGGAGAATTTTGTTGTTTGTTTTTTCTTATGTTTGTTACATGTATTTTTCTCTAAGCGCCATGAGCACCGAAAGGTGGACCTGTACGCTATACAAGTAGCCACTATTATTATTATTATAATGCTAACGTTATTATGAGAAGAGCATATTGTGTGGGTGGTTACGATGCTATGGAATTCCTTTGAAATTGCTCTAATACAAATGTGTATGATGATATCTATGAATGTAGAGTTGATTACACCATGGTACGAAGAGAAATCTTATTAACTTCTTACTTTGTCATAAACTGATAATTTTTCCATTCCATGACAAAGATGACATTTTAAAAAGCAATTTAAATAGACCTACATGTACTTTCATCACCATGTCGTGTTTAAAACCTTTACAGAAATCGTTCATTTCTGAATCTTTGTCTACCTTACTGTTGGACCAGTAGTAACTTTATCCTCCATTTTTCGACTGAGTGACTACTAGAATACAGGATATATACATATAAATAGAGCCAAAATTCAGGAAGGTGGGTCAAACATAAAAGTACATGTCAAGACTATGGATATACTACTGGCAGCCGAAAGAGGAAAAATAAGCCATGTAGCATCTACATTCACAATACAGCCAAAAAAAGAATGTAACTTTTTTTTGGGCCTCATATTATTGAGTGATAAAGAAAAGGTTTTTCTCTGTCTTTTACAATCTATTCTTCTTTTTATTTCTCATTATTCTTTTTATTTTCTTTACTTATATCTTACTTTTATCTCATTACTATTATCATTTTTTCCCCTTTCTGGCTACCCTGACATGTAGTAAATCCATGAAGTTAAACCATGGCTTAAAGGTACTATGTCCCATTTGCAGGCCAAAAAAATGAAAAGGTTAAATTCCAATGGCATTTGAAAGGCAATACTAATTTAGAACTTCCCTATAAAAAAAAGGGGGCTTGAAAATGTCTTTAAGTGGGAAAATAACGACTATTAGTTGTCGAATCGACTTAGGAGCTATAGAGCCAGTAAGTAATAGTCTGATTTTTCAGACCATTGTAACGAATGGTCGTACGTTTTATGCTGCGCAAAGATTCAATCAGTTTAATTTTGGCCATTACAAGAAGTGGGTTAGTGATCAATGTAGACAAATGCTCATGTACCCTTTACAGCTCATTTTATGTATGTTATTACCAAAGATGAAAAAAGCCAGTCAGTCACTCCATAGTGTCAGACAGTGAAGTCTAGCAAGTAAACGGGTGTCCTTGCATAATTTGAATATTAGGACACTGCTAACGTTTAAATTTCACAGATAGGACATACATGACATATTCATAATTCCTGCAAAGTTCTACAGAATTTGATGTTGGCTGCAAAAGGGACATAGTATCTTTAAGGCTTAAAAATAACTTCCGTGAATGTTTAAAACCCCACGTACCTGTAGGTATGAGACTACAGGAATGATTTGCTCTTGGTGAAGCACCTCCCGTTTTCCACTCACAGGTAGGTACAGTGACCGGTGGCCACTTCTGGTAAAGCGTTATGCTACAATGCGCCGTCGTGGTGACTGTCAGCTGCAGAGAAAAAAATATACAGGAGACCACACTGATTATTTAGAAACACTAGACGGACTCAAGACACCAGACTGCATGGTTTCTCATCAACCTGCATGTGGTCCTCCCAAATTAAAAACTCAGCCCCCTCAAAATAAAATTCCCATGACTGCAAACAAACCATTTCACCTAATGTCTTGCTAAACCCTCCACAAAATCCTGGACTACACCACAGATCGTAACTACGACAAGAACTTGGCCAATGATCATACTGAGAATACAAATATAACTTAAGACTCTCTGTTCATATGACGTGTGAAACTGCAAAAATACAAACGATACGTGCCTATAACCAGGGTTGGCAGATTAACAACTTGGCACATAAATTTTGTTAGCACAGTATGTGTAAAAAAGCTGTGGATCTCACTCGGTTGGTGAGAGGAAAGTTCATTCCCTCACATCTCAAAGTCGTGCAAGTCAAAGTCAAAGTCAAAGAAGAAGAAGAAGAAAAAGAGAAGAAGAAGAAGAAAAAGGAGGAGGAGGAGGAGGAGGAGGAGGAGGAGAAGAAGAAGAAGGAGAAGGAGGAGAAGAAGAGAGAGAAAAAGAAAAGGGAGAAGAAGAGGGAAAGACAAAGGAGAAGAAGAAGAGGGAAAGACAAAGGAGAAGAAGAAGAGGGAAAGACAAAGGAGAAAAAGAAGAGGAAAAAGACAAAGGAGAAGAAGAAGAGGGAAAAGACAAAGGAGAAGAAGAAGAGGGAAAGACAAAGAAGAAGAAGAAGAGGGAAAGACAAAGGAGAAAAAGAAGAGGGAAAAGACAAAGGAGAAGAAGAAGAGGGAAATGACAAAGGAGAAGAAGAAGAGGGAAAAGACAAAGGAGAAGAAGAAGAGGGAAAAGACAAAGGAGAAGATAGAAAAGGAGAATATGAAAAAAGATGAAGAAGAAGAAGAAAGAGAAGATGGAGAAGGAGAAGAAGGAGAAAAAGAAAAAAGAAGTAGTAGTAGAAGAACAAGAGAAAGAGGAAGAAGTGGCCTCTATTTTCAAAATACATTATTATAGAACTACAATAATGTTAAATGTTTGGGGCAATTCTTTTGTTTAATCCTGGATAATATATTTCTCCAACATGTGTATACAAATGGATTCATAAACATTTCAATAGAAAAATACAAGCAATAACATATTAAATTATAATTTTGGTTCTTACATAATTTAGTTTACATCTTTCTTCAAAACTGAATAAGACAGAAAATTTATTTTTGTTTTGCAAGTCTCCCATTGCAATTTTTAAACAAATTTACAACCAATATACCTCCACCTGAAATCCTGAGCCTTTGACCTTGGCCAATGTCACATAAGCTTCGTATATGATTTATATTTTGGATTTTATGATTTGGATTTTAAAACATGAAGATTTTTTTAAATCAGCAACAAATAAATATACCCTTTAATTATTAAAGAGAGATATTTTAACTGTGTATTGTGGTGACAAATATGTTTAATGTTTACCTAAAGCATACTCAGTGTGTTTACTTCTGTAAAACCCATTTCAAGCTCTATATCTCACACAGCCATGTAGTCCTACTTCCCTGTTTACTTCCACCCAGCATTACAAATAAAACAATGTTGCATTTCCTGCATGTACATGTAACACGTTTAACACCTGCAGAATTCATTGTGATACAATTCTACATGTACATGTAGACTGCACCATATCAGCTGATAAAGTACTAACAATTTTAGAAAATAAAACCTAAAACATCAACAATTATAGTTAAGAAGAACTAAAAAACCTCAGTAAATTTTGAGATTATGTCAAAGTTAGAAGAAGACAAAAAGTTCATTAAAGATGGAGAATAAAAAAAGTTATTTGTAAAGTACTGTACATGTACATGTAAATACTGTAGGCAAACAAATTCAAAACATTATAAAAGTACACATATATATGTATGATCACTCTAAAGAAAACCTGTTGGAATATGAGGCAAAGTTCAATAATTCATTCTTCATTGAGAGGTTGAGGTGGTACCTGGTGAAAGTCGTTACCCCCCTTAAGTACCATTCTCTGTTCCCAATAGGCCATTTTCGTAATGTAATCAAATTCAATGCTCAAATCTTTGTTATGTGCCTAATTACAAATTATTTCATTGATCCGTTACAAATAATTGTATTTCAATATTCAGAATGAAAATTGCATATATTGCATGCTGTTAGGTAAGGCAAGCTGTAATGTTTGTCCTACCTACATGTAGCAACAAATTATGTGTGCAATTTGAATTCTGACTTTTGAGATACATTTATTCGTAACAGGTGAATGAAATAATTTGTATTTGAGGTGCTACAAAAAGGCATATAATGCATAAATTTGGTTACATTATGAAAATGGCCTACTGTATATCTTATTCTCTGTTCCCAATTATCATCATTATATCGTATCTTCTTCATCTATAGCTTATCTTCAAGTAAACTACACTAACTGAATTCATCTCTCCTATTTTTTACAAGTTGTTTTCTTATGCAGTATTTACGCAAGTAGTGAAACATGGAAAGTATAAAACTAACCTTGAGATTCTTGCTGTCAGGAACTGCCGTCCAATGGCTCAGCTTTACATCAATGCAATGCCTAGGCTAAGACCTGGTATGTCTGGAAAAGAAATAAATCAAATAAACATTTGATTGGAAAAGAAAGCACAATACGTGTCTATGGTGGGGGAAGGGGGGGGGGGGTAGAAAAGAAACCTTCTCTAGCTAATCAGAAGTTGTCACCACAAAACCACACCACGAATATGGAAAACATTAATCCTTCCTTGTAATATCTAAGGGAAATGAACAACATTGAATCAATAACACTGTATACAGCACAAAGGAAGCATCATGCAAAATGCAAATTAGCAACTCTCATATCACTGAAATGTCAACTGAAGTCTAGTTATAAAATTTTCGATTATTTCAATGACTTCTTATAATTCTTCCACAAAATTATCTCATCTTTTTGCATCACTGGGGTTATCCCATATAGATTTCAGGAAGAGGAGTCATCATGCTGATATCCGGCAAAATCGGGGAGGAGGAGGGGGAGGAGGGGTGGGGGAGAGGAGGGGGTGGGGGAGAGGAGGGGAGGGGAGGAGGAGGAGGAGGAGGAGGAGGAGGAGGAGGAGGAGGAGGAGGAGGAGGAGGAGGAGGAGGAGGAGGAGGAGGAGGAGGAGGAGGAGAAAAAGGAAAGGAAAGAGGAGAAGAAAGGGGAGAAAAAAGGGGGAGAAGAAGGAGGAGAAGAAGAAGAAGGGGAAGGAGAAGGAGAAGAAGGAGAAAGAGAAGAAGAAGGAGAAGAACAAATTTAAAATCTTTCCTAGGTGTAACAGATCTAGAATAGTCTATCAAATGAAAAGGGGTGATAGAGTTCTTGTATATTTTTATTTTACAAATGAAAATTGCACAAGACAAAAGGTGTACCGGTAATTTGTCAAATGAAATGGATTGATCTAGACTATAGTATATATATTTTTTAATGAGAATGTTATTTCTCGCTAACAGTATGCAGTAGCAAAACACTGTCATTTACCAAGTTATGACATCTGATTCTCAAGTTCTGGTGTACAAAACGTCCCATGACTGGCATGAGATGATATCTTCATAGTCTCCGTAGATCATGAACAGAGACCCAGAGGGACGACGCCTTGTCAGAGTAATTTTCTTACAATACAAATCTACGCAACCCTCGCCTCGCTGAGGAAATTGTTTGATAAGTAGATGGTGTGCCACTATTCGCTGTGAATAAAATCTTCTATTTCATATTAGCAATTAGACCGAAAGCTTCAGTCTCTGATATCGATGGTTGTTACGCTGAGATTGCACCTGGCTCCTCTGACCGCCTCTATACATAGACTGAAGTACGGCTATGCGGTAGTGTGCGGAACGAATGGTTCGGTGTAGCCGGACCGAGATGAATGCGACATGCAACGAGATTTTTCACTCTTTAGTCATCTTCACATATTTATTTTGGCTGCAATATTACACTGAATCTAAATAAAAATCAGAAATAACCCGGAAATATATACTTTGACTTACGATAGCTTGCTCATTTAGATCCTAAATTAATGATTAATCCGAGAAAGTCTTGTAGTCAACATGATTTGTTGTCAGACATCTTGGTTTGAGTTGATGAATATTCATTTTTTCTTTTCGAACGTCCAATAGCTACGTATGAGTCAGCCCGGCTTGAGCCGGTGATGTTTGAATATTCATAAGCCCAATATCAAACACATGCTCTGATTGGCCATTGGGCTTGTTTTGGTCGGTTGACCCGGAAATATATCGGGCGGGTCATGTCATAGATTACCAGTTCGAATGCATGAACGTACCGTTTCCTTGGTTCCGAGATAAAAAATGGATAACTCATAATACGTAAGTCCGTAAATTTCGCATTTGGAAATGGGTAATAAAACTTTGAGAACTGTACATAGGAGAACAAAAATACATAGTATTTTTGTATCTGATTTATAAATCAGAAAATTAGATCTACATCTAATTAAAGAAAATCGTGGGAGAAAGTTTCGGGGGAGAAAGTGGGTCACAATTAGACCGAAAGCTTCAGTCTCTGATATCGACGGTTGTTCCGCTGAGATTGCATCTGGCTCCTCTGACCGCCTCTATACATAGACTGAAGTACGGCGTATGGGGTAGTGTGCGGAACGAATGGTTCGGTTCGGCCGGACCGCGATGAATGAGTTATGCAACGAGTTTTTCACTCTTTACGTCTTCATATATCCACTTTGGCTGCAATATTACACTGAATCTAAATAGCCATAATAAATAACCGGAAATATCTACTTTGACTTACGATAGCTTGCTCATTTAGATCCTATATTAATGATTAATCCGAGAAAGTCTTGTAGTCAACAAGATTTGTTGTCAGCCATCTTGGTTTAAGTTGATGAATATTTATTTTTTCTTTTCGAACGTCCAATAGCTACGTATGAGTCAGCCCGGCTTGAGCCGGTGATGTTTGAATATTCATAAGCCCAATATCAAACACGTGCTCTGATTGGCCATTGGGCTTGTTTTGGTCGGTTGACCCGAAATATATCGGGCGGGTCATGTCATAGATTACCAGTTCGAATGCATGAACGTACCGTTTCCTTGGTTCTGAGATAAAAATGGATAACTCATATACGTAAGTCCATAAATTTCGCATTTTGAAATAGGTAATAAAACTTTGAGAACTGTACATAGGAGAACAAAAATACATACTATTTTTGTATCTGATTTATAAATCAGAAAATTAGATCTAAATAAACAAAATCGTGGGAGAAAGTTTCGGGTAAAAGTGTGTCACAATCGGCTCAATCTCTCCCCGTGATGCGAGCCGTATGGGGTACCGTCTGTGTATGGGGAATGTCAACAAATGTCAGTTTTACTAAAGAATGACCCATACCAGACGGTTATTTCTGTCTAGTCACAATCGGCTCAATCTCTCCCCGTGGTGTGAGGCATACGGGGTACCGTCTGTGTATAAGGAATAATAATAATAATAATAGTTCAGTTCTTGTATAGCGCATAATACGTTATGAAATAACATCTCTATGCGCTTCCAAAGAGCTTTTGGAATGTCAACAAATGTCAGTTTTATTAAAGAATGACCCATACCAGACGGTTATTTCTAATTAGCAATAGGCCTATGGTGGTAAAGTAAACTGTAGATGAGATCTATTCAGGTTTTTTATAAAATACACACAACTTGTGTGTCAAAAGTGCAACAACATTAAAAAACTTACCATTGGCATTGGGCATTGATATATTTACCACATCCAAATTCATTTAACTTTTTGAAGTCTTGCCCTATAAAATGAAGACTGCCGAATAAGGACCAGATTTATTATATTAGGCTAGTTAGTCTATTAGTTTTATTACTTTATATCTAACGTTAGAGGTCTATTTCTAAACACCCTAATTGAGGCTAATGTCTGTTAAAATAAATATAGAATACACTGACTCACCTTTGATTTGCGTGATATGAATGATTACTTAGGCCTATGTCCCAGTATATCTGTTGCTCATTCAAATCAATCTCTGATTCTGAAAGTCGAAAACACAGATGCTAGATGTGAACTTGAACGTTTACGGCACTCTATCTTCGTCGAATGCGAGGTTTTCTCAACGAAACTAACTCTGGTAGCAGAAACTAGAACTCAGGATAACTGTAAAAGTCGAAATTGTATTCTACGGTGCCATAGTTGGTGATAACATAAGGAGAAACATTGGCCTTGCAGAGCAGAAATTAGAACTCATTGAAATTGAGAGACTTTTCAATGCAATTTGCCCATATTGCACGTAGCATGCGCTTGCGATTTGCTCGTGACCCGATGACAACAAAAATGGCGGAACATAGAGTTCTTCCACTTGATGTAGGAATGCCTCTTGCAAATATTATTTTCATGTGATAAATCTGCACTATGAACACCATCAAATTTTCTTAAAGTTAATCATATATTTTAAATTACTACCGAACTTGATGTTTTAAAAAGGTATGAGTTAAATATTATGGCATATGTTAAATAGTAATATTATACTTTACCCTAAAGAACGAATAGACGAAGCCATTAACTGACCTATATACCAGAATAGGTCAAAGTATCCCTGGATAGAATTATTCACACAAAGCCGTGTTATTTACAAACAAAAATTGGGGAGGGGCCGCAGCATGGGATCGTGTTGTGTGTTATTCGATACGTTTGGGCACGTGGGCTAAATCAGGCGGGGGAAAATTCGACGTGGGTGCGTCGGAAGGGGGAGGGGGGGATGCTGGAGGGGTGAGGGTGGTGGTATAATGGTCTCATTCTCATTTACAACTCCGTTCAGCCTGCGTTTTCCGACCTTTGAATGAGGAACTAGGCTAAAAACTTTTTAACTCATCTTATCTCTGATATAATGAGCTGATATCATATAGACCTGTTAACTAATGTATTTCGATAGGCCATTTTCGTAATGAAATAAAATTCATGCATATGCTTTTGTGAAGCACCTTAATACGAATTACATGTATTTCATTCACCTGTTACGAGTAAACTAGTGTATCTCAACAGTCATAATACAAATTGCATATATTTGTTGTTGCTATATATATACGTAGGACATGAACATTATGTTTGCCTTGCAACAACCATATTCGATTTGCATTCTGACCATTTAAATACAATTATTTGTAAACAGGTGAATGAAATAATTGATATCGAGGCACTTAATTATAAATTTGGTTACAATACGAAAATGGCCTATTGATGCATGTTTATCGGCTCCAGAATTACCAACGATTTAATTCATCTACAGTAAATAATGCATAAATGCATCTGTATGGTGGAATTCACTTTGCATACATTTGTTATCGATATGTTGGCCAAGCCTCCGGCAAGCTTTTCAGTTGTCAAGAAAAAAAATCGGCCATTTTCGTAATGTAACCAAATTTATAGGCCTACTTAAGTGCCTCGATACCAATTATTTTATTCACCCGTTACGAATAATTGTATTTAAATAGTTGCGTATATTACGTGTTGTTAGGTGAAGACCTGGCCTGGCCCTTGTAAATGCATGAGACGGCCATCGCAGCCATCGGGCGATGGAAGAACTTAATTTAGGAACTTTAATTTAATCTTGATCTAAGGAGACACGAACGAACGAACGAGGAAGGGCATGCCATAATGTTCATTCCACCTTCCTGGTCCTACCTAACAACAACTAATGACTGTATGCAAATTGATATCAGAGTATTGAGATACATTTATTTGTAACATGTGAATGAAATAATTTGTATCGAGGCGCTTAAGTGTAAATTTGGTTACATTACAAAAATGGCCTATTGTTCAAAAAACATGCATAAACATGCGTAAACATGTCTATTATATACAAACAAATGTGAATAAAGACGTGTTGAAAAGGTGTAGATCCAAAAGGCATGCAACGTAAAACAGACGCGAGCTATGTACATTCAAGGAGGTGAGACAGTATGTCTCATCTCCCTGGTACATTTCAGTTCTACATGCCACGCCCACGTACACACCTCTTACTACACAATGTACGCTCAAGCTCGTGCTTTCACGCGTCACTCGACGACAAAGTGATCCAGAATCTTCTTCCAAATTAATATTAACTCCTTTAAAAGGTTCAACTTTGAGCGTTCATAATTTATCTCTCTTGTTACTGTATTATCATACTTGTTATTGGCATAATTTAAAAGGCTGTTTATTTCCCTTTGCAATGTTGCCCCATTTGACGTTATGATTCATGGAATGTGCAGATATTTAATTTAACGTCGCGCGGGTGGCAGAAGGGCGTGAGCACGCGAGCGACTCGAAATCTACTTTTCGAAATATTCGCATTTAAAGATTTGTTTTATATTTTAACTACTTTCCGTGCCAAAAATTGGTTTAATACTTAAGAGACTAATAGAAATATTATAGTAGAACACGGCCACAATTTTTTTTCGGAAATAAGTCAGTTTTATAAAAGTTTGAGGCGATATAGTGCTAACGCCCTTTTGCTTAGCGCTTCATTGTTTACCTGAAATTCCAGCTAACGCCCTTCTGCCACCCACGCGACTGTACATCTGAATATGCCAATATGGGGCAAATTGAAAAATGAAATGTTGCAAATTGCATTGTTATTGTCAATAGGGAATTCTTCAATAGGCCATTTTCGTAATGTAACCAAATGTAATATATAAGTCTTTGTGAAGTGCCTCAATACAAATTATTTCATTCACCTGATAAGAATAATAGTATTTCAATAGTCAGAATGCAAACTGCATATATTAACTGTTCGCTATGTAGGGCAAGCCATAATGTTTGTCCTATATACCTGGCAAAAACTAATGTATGCAGGTCGGATTCTGTCTATTGAAATACTATTATTCTTATCAGGTGAAGGAAATAGTTTGTATCGAGGCACTTCACAAAGACGTATGCATTACATCTGGTTATATTACGAAAATAGCCTATTGTTTGGAGGATTGATTGTGTTTTGAAGGAATAAGCATGCATTTTTTTTTTACTTGGCCTCATATTCAGGTGTGCTTTCTAATGATACCAACGTCCAATATGATTATAATAACTGAAGAGAGATATCAATGCTCAAAACTTGAATTGCAGAACCTGTTTTGAGTAGTTTCTATATAATATTATAGTTGGGTTGCAATTCATGAGAGTAGAAGATAAGGGATTTTATTTTCATTATTCGTCGCAAATAATTTTGTTCAACCAAAAGTAATTTTGTTGTATACGATATTTATTTTCATATGGGCGAGCATGCGTTACCACTGTTAAGGACCAATACTTCGGTCAGGCGACAACTTTTTGATCAGTAGATTATCATCATTTACTAGTAGCATAAGATCTCGGGGTCCATCGCAAGACCGATACACAAAAATATACACAATAAATAAATAATCAAATATTTAAAAATCCGGGATATATCAATGGCCTTTGAAACACTAATCATCATAGCTGATTTAGTGGAATGGAAATGCCTTTCTTGAAGTTATTTTATTTCTTTGCCATTTTGATTCTGAAGTCAACAATTCATATGGAAGGTTCTGGAAAGAAAGTTTTTCAGAATCGTCATCTTCAAGGCAAATTAATCCAGCTACAGATAGTTCACTCAGTGGCGGATCCAGGGGCCCCCTCCCCTATGAAAAAACAGGTAAAAACACCCTTTTTTTGAAAAAAAGAAGATGGGCCCCTCCCTGGCGCCCAAGGGGTTGGTGGAAAAATCACCCTTCCCGTAGGGAAAAAAGTTCGTGCTCACTACCCTGGCGCCCAAGGGGTGGCGATGGAAAAATTACCCTTCCCGGAGAAATTTTTCGGGTGCCAATTTTTTTTTTTGCTCACTACCTACCCCCCACTGACCGGCACGATTTTCAAATTTTCGCACGAAGTGGGCCCCTTTTTAGGCCCCCTCCCTTGCCGCCGGCTGGATCCGCGCCTGAGTTCACTTGCCCGGTGATGAAATCATAATTTTCTTTCGTCATACGGTACGACACTTTGGAAAAAAATACACTATTTTCAATTTTGAAAGCATAGTTTTGATCTTTGAAAACAAAAGTGACTATGTACTTATGCGATTTTAGTCAGTATTTTATAATAATAAGAAACTGCTCTTGCAATGGACAGGAAGAAAAAAATAAAATTCTTGTTTTTTATTCAAAGAGGAAGAAAAAAAATGCAAAAAATACACCCGCACATTTCATGTAAAAAATATTACAATATTATGTTTGTCATGTTTTGTTGATAGGTTTTAAAGGTGATATACGTCCTCAAAATGAAATATACCGGTATAAAAGTATTCCCTTTCTGCACCATTATGGAAGCTGCGGTGACCGTTTTTTAACCCCAACTTAAAACAAGACAATGTTTTATTACGTCCCGTTAAAAGACTAAAAGATTAATCATGTTTACGACCCGTAATTTCTTAATCCCCTTTTAAATACTTCCTTGGAGTTCATCCTAAGTTTACACTTTAAATCTTATTCGGAAAAAAGATTCACCCCCCCCCCACTTTCTCTCTTTGACCAGATGTGACAAATTTTTAGCAATCTGACTTTACAATCTGAACAAGAAAATCGAGAAAGAATAAGATAGTAAAGTAAGAAGAGGGAGAAGAAAAAGAGGAAAAATAATGCAAACATTATTGTTATTATTAATATTAAATTTTTAAATGTACAGTACTGGCAAGATATTCTGTTAAATCCTTGATTGAAGACCAGTTTATGTACTATGTCGCAACAGAGGTGTCGTGTTTTATAGTGGATACGTTTTCGGAATGTGGATCACATGGTTTGTGGCACTAATGTCTTATGGCAAGACATTAATCTACATTTGCCACTCTCCACCCAGGTGTTATATGGGTAACGGTATGAAGGAATTCATTGAAAGCCGTGTGCACCGAAATCGGTAGCCTATATAGCAGAGCCGGGGTAATATTGGAGCGCCTTGAGTACCTTGCGTGGCGGATATGTGCGCTTTAAAAAATATCCAGTATTTTGTTATCACTATTATTATTATAATTATTATTATTATCATTATCATTATATGTACCTTTGTGTTTTTTTTACTTATTATGTTTAATTATGTCACTATAGTAATCTACAAATAAACTACAAATATGTAAAAAAAACACAATCGCACAGACTTCCGAAAAACAAACTTACAGCAATACTATCACCTATTAAAATATGTGTGAACATTGCAATGACATATTACGTAATCCGAAAATGGTTTCTATGGAATATACAATAGGGTATTGAAATTGCTCAAATTTATTTCTTGATAGTCTTTACAATCATGCTACCATGAAGAGAAAATATGCAGAAACGACCAGAACTCATTGAATAACATTTTATTGTGGGTATACATACAAGGTACTTCATTAGCTCAAAATCAATTCAGTAATTTTCATCATTTATACCATTCCAATGTGCACGTGTTATTGGTTAATACATAAGCACGAAGTACAACTAAATTGCTTGTTAACGAAGTACACTTTCTTTTGCTGCGTTATTGCAAATTTACAGACAAAAATGCACTGTACATCTTGCTACAGTCGAAAGCAACCAACCATTTTTAAAGCATGTTATGTCATACTATCATTTTTGATTGCATTTAATGTGATAAATCTGAATTTTCTTCATGAAAACAACATTTTCTTTCATGTTAATAAAGATATATTATATATATATCATAATGTCTAAATGAAACCACGTAAGAGAAGTATAGGCAATGGAAGGTGGACAGAGAAATCAAAAGAAGGTACTGAAGAAGATGGGAACATAAAGAGAGCTAAAAACAGAGAAATTTGAAAGAGGGGAAGGAGCAGTTTGGATTCAAGTAGGCAGGGGTATATTAATTGGTCACTTTGAAACGATCACCAAGAGAAACTTCAGTTTCCATGATACACATATTACCTTACATCATACTTGCAAATGCCCACCTCATGTGACGTAGGGTTATAATATTCAAAATTCGGGAACTGGAATATGAACGTTCTGTATTTTTTTTTTGCCACATGAAATTTGTCACATTTGGAAACCAACATTACCTTTTTTTTTCTTCAACCACCCCCCCCCTTCCCCTAACATACTAAATTTATTGTTCTCGACAATCTGTATATTTTTATTTATAAATCAGTCCCTAATATAAACATTTTCCAAACTTGTAGAGTTTTTTTCTTTATGTGAGAAGGTAATGTCCATTTCAAAATGCATCAAAGGCTGCAATGGGCAAAAAGATCACTTAATAGTGCAAAGACTTGTTTAGAGGCTAGAATGCTAAAAATATTAAGAGCTGACTCCGGAAATTCACTATACATGTATTTTCTTTTCCAAAAATACAGGTGCAATTCATCTGCCTGAAAATTTATGAGGTCTATTTCACTTTATCTGGTGATTAAAACAATACATAGAGAATAAATCATACTGCACATGCACAAAAACGACATTAATTTCATTGCCCTATGACTTTTCCATTCCGCTGATAAGAAACTCATTTTCTTGCAATAAACTTTAACAAATAAGCTAGACTGGCAGAGTTACTGGTAACCATTCAAATTGCTATAATTTCATTTTTTAGATCCAAGAATTGTAAGTGATGATGGTGGTGGTTTGTTCACCAAAACTTGATACTTGCTCATCCTTGCTTTATAAATGTATTGAGTTAACAAACAAAACAAATAGTAATGCCTAGACTAATACCCCAGTCACAACAACGAGACCGACACAAGACCGATGATGAACCACACAAAAATTATATGACTTCGAATAGCCGAGAATTCATGTGATATTCATTCAATTTATTTTATTTTATTTTGTAAGTCGATTTGCAGTATACACTAGCAGGTCAGAGTAATACATAGTATCTAACTAGGATTCATAGAGAAAAAAGAAAAAAATATTGACATCATACAAATTACATTGTACATACATAGTATCATAAAATCAAAAGATAAATAATCATATAATGCACAGGCTGATCATGAGTTGTCCAAATTTGGCTAAGTAAAATAAAAAGAGGCAAGATTCTATCAATCAGAAAAAGAAAACAATTAACTGAATTTGAAGTCCACTGACATTCAAAACAGAACAAAGCACTATTTTATGATTTCTGAAATGCATGCAATGCGATGAAATATTTCATCGCATGTATATTGGAACATACATGTCCATGATTGGAACATCCATTTAGGCTTTGGCAAGGCACTATACATAGCACACGTGATGATTTTGGTTGGTGAAAATAAAACGGACTATACAAACAAATCAAAAGAAAACAGCATATTTTAAAATTGATACTTGGCTTCTGAATGCTCAGTAGATCAAGGCACGAAAACGAAATGGCGACCCTGGGTGATGAAGTTTATTGCTAATACCATTTGGTGATCAAATCATAATTGCATTTTTCTGTCCAGTCCATCATAAAGTTCCACACGGCTTTGGTTTTGAAAAAAATATCAGATCAAGTTTCGTCTTAAAGCTGTTTTAAAATAATTTCTTGCTGCTAGAGAAGTGAAATCTCTCACAATGATCCCCAATGAATAGGGCTGTTTCAAGAAAGACACAGGGATGTCCTGATATGATCCAGTGCAGATACAGAATTGGCAAAATGCATAGAACCTGTATGTAAATTGAGAGGCACAACCAAACTTCTTTAGAAATATCACTTGATTTTCATATGCAGTGTTTTTTTAATCATATTTGTTTATTTAGCATCTATTTGACCAATTCTGCCATTTGAAACATTTAAGTGTATGAAATACAATGGCAATTTCCAGTTGAGACTTCAATATCCATTACGGATTAATGCTGAATGCCGAGTTGATTCTCATTACCATGATACAATACAATAACTGTTACAAAAACATTACACAGGCACTTTGATGTATGCAGTTTTTACTGTTTGAAATAATTGCAGTGCTTTGCAAATGTCATCAAAATACTGATTTACAAATTGTGTCCAATGCACTAGCTACATCTAACCTAAAGTTACACAATACAATCTAATTCTGTCTACCATGAAGGCTACTAAAAAATAATCATTTAAATAGAAAAGGCATGTATACAGAATAAATGATTACACCAAACAGTACAATTACAATAATTCATAAATATTATGACACTTTGATGTATATATGCAAATTAAGGTGAACTGATGTGCTGAGGCTACTACCTTCAAACCATAAATACATCATTTTTGTTCCTTTTGTTCCTGGCTAAAACTCTTTCTAATACATAAACAATAAAAGCATATTCCCAGCTTGTACATTTGAAAAGATAAGCCTGCACCTCAACTGAATTACTCTTATAAGGCAGTTGTCAAAAATCATACTAGATTTTGTGTAAATTTAATTCATTGTAAACCTAACCTACATTTTCCTTTCATCAAACAACTCTAGAACTCAAAGACAAATTCACATTATGTTCAATCAAATGTGGTCTCTGAAGAGTCCTACATAAGTTCAAGCTCAAAGCCAAACCATTGTAGGTGGAACAAAGAATCAAATTGGCAACTACTAATCAAATCAATATTAAACAAGCCGAGCAATTAAAAACAAAGATTCATATACACATGCAATACTTGACTTTCATAGCATTCCAATTGATTATCTTACATAGTTCATCTTTATGAACACAACATTCAACAAAACTTTTTTCTCAAAAGATATATTTCTTCAAGCCATGTGGGATTTAGCTTTCAAGGACTTCACACAATCACTATTATCCACCTTGGGACAAAAGTAAGATTTTTCTAGAAGTACTAGCAAAAGGCTTTGGCTTTATCATAATATTACATGTGCATTGTATTCTGTTGCAAAATGCCTGTACACTTGGGAATCATTTCAAATATTCAATTAAATAATCAATGAATATTAATTGGATTTACAATGGATATATAAGAACAGGAGATATAAAGAATACATGATAATTTTTTTTTCATGCCATACGTGTAAAATAGGCTTAAGGGAGGCTTTTGAGCTCCAATAAATTTTCCACAAAATGAACACATATCATTTAAACAATTTGTAACCTCAAAGCCATAGTTACAAGGGAATGACTGAAAATGGCATTATTTATTTATTTTTTTTTCTCTCTTCATCTTTTTCCCTTGGTCAAGAAACGAATTGAAAATGGGATCCCACGTTCTTTAAACACAAATTCTAGCATAAGTTACAGTACACGACGAAGAAGCTGCAAGATTACAAGTAGCTTTTCGGCAAAGCGTTTACAGACATTTTCTCTACGACTGACGACGCTGCATTCATGCCACGATGATGGTGTTGTTCAAACCAAGCTCACCCTCTACGGTGGTCTGTTAGAGAAAGGGATATAAAAATGAAGTAAGTCAAATTTGGTTATGACAGGTGAGAAGAAGGGTCTCTCTTATAAAAAAAAATAGAGTATAGAAACACAACTCCAAAAAAAAATCAATGCAAACTGTCATCGATACCCTCTTCTGATAAGTTTCAAATCATTTTTTTTTTTGGGGGGGGGGGAGACTTCCACTTTGATAGCAATTCTTGTTTATGCTGCAATGCTCCAGTATGTGTAGATACACTTTAAAAGTTGAAATCCTCAATTTCATTGTAACATAATTCAAAAGGAAAAACTTATGGAGAGGAGAAGGTGAAAACAGAATAAAAGAGAGAAACAGAGATATAGAAAGTGTGAATAATGAAATAAGAAAATAAAGACATTACTTTAGCTAAAACTGCATTAAATCAATGGCATGCACAGATTGTGAATAAATAATATAATAACCCTTAAGTTTCACAGAAGAATTCAATCACTCAAAATCTTCAGGTATTCCCCACGTTGTTGAAGCTTCATATATTGCATATAATGTATCAGTTTCAAAGTAAATTTAACTTATATATATATATATATATATATATATATGCATAGAAAATCAATAAAGTACACTACTAATCACTGCAAATAAAAGCCAAAACAAACAAGAGGGAGTGAAATTCAATATTCAGCACATCACATGAATAACCCCATCTCAGTTTAGCTCTGGACACATTATTATTTTATAAGGGTATTTTTTTCTCCTGAAATCTACCGGTAATTAGAAGATAACTACCGGTATAGATATTCTGTGAATTTCCACATGGAAATCTGTTACTTCTCATCATTATCTGATATTGTTTGGTCTGGAATCAAAAGTTTACATTCCTTCAGTGCCTAATACTTCAAATTTAAAGATAGAGAAATCTGGAATGTAGAATGCATTAAAATAGTTACAAGAAAATTATAAATCGAATCACTCTCTTGACTACTGCATGTGCACCCCTTTAATTTGAAGTCTGAAAACAACATACGAACTAAACAAGTAAAACAGACTCTGCATCACAAAAATGTGTAGATTATATAAGGTATTCATTAGAATATATTATATAACATCTAAGTAGATCCTTGTCATTTGATTGAAGGATTGTTGGTCACATTATATTCAATAAATAATCTATTGAATGACTACATCATTGAGCGTGCATTTTGGGTTATATTCGCTGTGCATTTTTGTTCTATTCAGCGTGCATTTTTGGTTATCTACTTATATGTTATATAAAACAAATAATGAATGTTTTCATGAGTTGAAAAATTAACTTTCTATTCAACGAGGCTAACATTCTACTTTGAACTCATAAACATTCATTATTTGTATACCATTCAAATGGAATCAACTGGAACCTTCTTTTCAATATATTCAAGCATACAGCACACCACACACACAAAGAATATATAATATCAGGTTTATCTCTACTGGTGGATCTCCACAAAAACTTGTTTTTGTTTTTATTTATTTATCAGAAATTACCCGAATATACTGGGGTCGGTCATGATACTGTCTCCCATTATGGAATGATTGCTGAATTTCAGGGGTCATTTTACATTTTAGAAGTTTGTTTTTGCCCTTAAAGCCCTGTTAGTGAAAATCCCTGCTTATGGCAATCTTGCTCGTTTTTTAATGGACCTGTTGGAACCATCATTCAGATAAGAATTGTTCTGAGCAAAAGCTGAAAAACACTTTAAAAGAGAAAAGAGAAAAGAGAATAAGAGATAATCTTGAAATTCAAGTTACTATTATGATATGGAATACAATCAGTATCTAGTATCTATTGAAGCTATACTGAACTACTGAACTTTCCGCCCTACTCTAATGTTTATTGCACAGTGCCATTTCATGGTCAACTTGCCAAGTGCGTAACCCAATACCTAATTTCCACTCAGTGCGAGAACCAACAGCACAGCTACGGCAGCAGCGAGTTACAGGACCATACTGCTACAGCTGACCTGAGATGGTGCTAGAGGGGATTTTGGGTAGTGCTTCTAGAAAGGTATGGTGTTAAAGATAAAACTATCTAACACAACTAAAAGCCACCGCACACCTCCTGATTAGAATAAAATTTGAATTTGAAAGAAAATGCAAAAGGTTCAGAATTTAGATGATCAAAATTTTAAAATGTACACTCTTCAAAAATTCAGGACCTGAATGGCCAAATGACTTGAGATATCCTAAGCCTTTTAGTCAGAGACAAAGCCCAAACAGCTACAAGTCAGGTGAGCTATCATGTGACTGGTATGACATCCCCATGATTTACAGCCAAGGAGGAAAGGCCTTTTCTCTGACTGGAAGGCTTAGCAGAACCTGCAATTTTGACAGTACAACTCCATATGACCATTTGGAACCTCAACATGGAAGAGTAGATGATTAAAATTTTCATACCTTATCCTATTTTCAATTTCTTCTAAAACCTATTTGAAATCTAAATCCTCTGGTGTGACTTGTAACAGGCCAAGTCCAAGGTATTTGATTATTTTGTGTCCCATACAATTACAAAGAATCATGGAATGCTGATTAGGCCTACAATCAACATCAAAAGCTTTTTGTTTTAAAATCAACATTTGGTCTGATCCGAGCTGCTGTGGGGCTATCAACTTCGTACCATTATCAGGTATATGAAAAATCTGTGATGTAGTCTGCAAACATATGGGACAAAATACCTTGGACTTGCCTAGCAATAAACACAACACAGCACAGCAACAAAACAACTGCTGCTCGGGCACATGGTTTTGGAAAAGCACATCAAACGTGCACAGCGCCCCCTTCTGGCAGGCACCTGCCTTACTTCTCACCTTCTTGGCGTCAACCTTGTCCTCACCATCGACTACAAACTTGTAGCTGTAGTCTCCTGCTAGGAGGTCCATTTTCACACTGAAGCAGCCATCACTGTAATTGTGTACATTAGGGGATCAATGGGGTTGAATGGGGTTATAAAGTATTCATCAAAGAGTCATTGAGCAAGACCAAGGGAGGAGATGAGAGAAGGTACTGATGCTGGGAGGGAGGGCACTTTGCTCATTTTGTCCATTCAATCAATTGACAGAAGATATAAGATAGCAGGATCCTTGAAAATTCTTGATAAAAAAGTGTTTTATTTCAAGATTGCTGGAAGAAAATAAAGAGCTGCTACTTTTTTTTGAATGAATGTATGCCATTTCAAACAGTGCCACGCCCCCTCGCAGCTAGCAGCACCCTTTCCTCTCATCACCATGTTTGCTGCCATCACTTCATGCTCATTTCTTCCATTACATTCATAGAGATACCTTCCACCACCATCATCTCCACCACCTGACAATGGAACATGGCAGTAATGACAGAGGATAAAGAATCTTTCCCATAAATGATGCACTCTGAACAAATGCAGATGAGCATGAAATGATGTCACAAGCTACCCTTCATCAAACAAACAAAAAAAATCACAGAACTGATCACATGATGTTACCTGTTTCATACTGGCCTTCCACTCGCCATCTACGATAAACTTGTACGTCCATTCCCCGGGGGCCAGGGACAGCGTTTGTGCAAACGTGCCTTCCTCACTACCTCATTGAATGAGGAGATGAAGTAGTAGTAGTAGGGAATGAAGTAGTAGTAGTAGGGAATGAAGTAGTAGTAGTAGGAGTAGACGAAGAAGTAGTGAGGCAGAGTGGGTGGGATATTAGTTAGATGTAAACAGAGACATTGAGTTTTTCATCATATTCAAATTGTGAGTCATATTAATTTGCATTGCAATGGATTTGGAGGATAGGAAGGGGTATTTGGGGGAAATGATTTTGGCAATTGGGGGCAATTGATACAAAATGTGAGCAGTTTTGGAAGAGGTTTTTTTAAAGGAAATGTTATTGTGAAAAAAGTGAAATTTTGGGGCATGAAGTAGTTTCACAAGGCATTTGGAAGATCAGGGGCCATTCGAATAGGAAGGCATTTTTGTTTGTTTGTTGTTTATTGTTTTTTTAATTTTTTTTAAATGATAGGCATATCAAAGGATTTTACAAGTGGCAGGATGAACAAATTGCATTTACCGGTATATAATTTTCAACATTATTTTTTGTAAAAAAATGGATTTATTTGTATAGAAAGTAGAAACATATAAATTGACCAACAGAAATCCAACCAAAAACATAAAGTGCAGTAATTTCAAGCATGATAATAGAATAATGAATGAAGTGGTGAATTATAGCGGATACGAATTGAAACAGTTTTGTTTTCAATGTGAATATGAAAATCAATAAATTAATATTTGATGAAGAACAAAAGGAGATCCAGATGTATTTAGTATTATTAGGGAAATATTAAAAGGAAAGAGGTTACAGAAGATTATGAGGAAAGACAAAAATGCAAAAACAAGGAACAAATGAGACACCAAAACACCAATAACATTTCTGAGATACACATTTTTGGGGTGAAAGTAACAGAAACATGCAGCATGCATTAATAAACTGTACATATTTGAAATAATAATAAATCTGTAATAATAATGCTGTACCAAATATTTTCAATTCTTGCAAATTCTGTGTTTTTTTTTAAGGAGGGGCGAGTCCTATGTTCACAATGTACATTCTAAAAAATGTTAAATGAGAGTATGGTGAAAGTGGACAGGCTCTCATTCAGCATGTTTCTGCAGGACTTCAAAATAGCATTTCTTTTTCTACCTTTAAGGGTCTAATGGATTATTTCCAGGTATGCGCTTCTGCAGAAATTACCATAAGCCTATTATAACGTCAACAGTGATGGAAAGTCGTACCCGTGACCGTCTCCTAATGTAGATTTTCCCAGGTAAAAAAAATGTAAAATTGTATAATGTTACCATTCAAGGTCTCATGACAAAATGCATTATTGCATGCGTAGCACCTATACAACACACTCTCTCCAGAAATCTGATGGACCCAGTAAATGCTGTTTGTTGCACGAGTAGGTGGTTTATTGCGCTTCTGTAGAAACAGACTCATCACATTCCGATAAGGGTTACTGTTGAAGTTTCATTTCGGGAAGACAATTCCGTTCATTTCAGGTTTACTGTAGAAACACGCTGACTGATTGAGCTTTGACTATAATGAACTGATACTAGGCCCCCCCCCCCTAGAACAATCAACCCCAATAACAACATCGTGGGAAAATCTAACCTCCCAAAAAAAAAAAATGATAACCACTTTGTACCCTAAATGGAAAACTTTCCAGGGGTAACAAGTAGTTCCCAGGTGTAGATGTACAGAGATAATTGTCCGAGGGCATAATTTCTCTAGTGGGGGAAATGTCCATAAGTAATAGTCCTAAGGGGTAATTGTCCGGGTGGGGGAGTTTTCCTTGGGAGTAATTGTCCAGGGGTAATTTCACTCCGAGGCAGTTGACCTTGGACAAATTGCTCTAGCGGTAATTGTCCGAGGGTAATTGTCCAGGTGGGGGAAGTTTTCCTTGGGGGTAATTGTCCAGGGATAATTTCACTCTGAGGCAGTTGACCTTGGACAAATTGTCTAGCGGTAATTGTCCGAGGGTAATTGTCCTATGGGGTAATTGTCCGGGTGGGGAGTTTTCCTTGGGAGTAATTGTCCAGGGTAATTTCACTCCGAGGCAGTTGACCTTGGACAAATTGTTCTAGCAGTAATTGTCCAAGGGTAATTGCCCTATGGGGTAATTGTCCGGGTGGGGGAGTTTTCCTTGGGAGTAATTGTCCAGGGGTAATTTCACTCCGAGGCAGTTGACCTTGAACAAATTGTTCCAGTGGATAATGGTCCAAGGGTAATTGTCCAGGTGGGGGTTTTGGGGGTAATTGTCCAGTGGTAATTTCACTCTGAGGCAGTTGACCTTGGAAAAATTGTTCGAGTGGATTACAGTCCATGGGTATTTGCCTAAGGGGTATTTTTTTCTCAGGGGTGGTTTTCCTAGGGTAAAGGTCCAAATATCTAATGGGATGACTGCAGCTACATTAATAGTTAGTGGCATACGTGGGATGAATTTTGAGCACAGACTTAGAGAAAATACCTATTCTTTATACACTCATGCACATCATATTATACTGAATCATAATCAAATCATCGCATATAACTGTCTTAATTAATGTGCTTTATTCATTAAAAATATATTCATTAATGTTTGCAGAATTGCCCTCATGAGAACAATGTCAACAAGAAGAGTACTCACACTTGTGCAAGTTGTACTCTTTCCTTCCAGTCATTGAAGCTACCAGTGACAAAGACCTCTTCTCCACCCTCCTCCCAGCGGAATTCAACGGACGACTTCTTCTCCTCGCTGGGTTGGTCTCCAGATGGTCCATCTAGTTAGTCAAGGAGAGGATATTGAGAAGTATTAGTGATGAACCTTTAGAGACTAGTTATCAGACTTTTTGGGGGTACTTCAGCTGCATATTAACTTGGTTTTATGAATGACTTTGTTCAAATATTTGAAAAGAACAGGTAGTTAAAGATCACCATTGTGTGGGTATGATTGGACATTCACTTTTGTGACTGATTAACTTTTTTTCTTCAGAAAGAGGGTCACAAATTTCACGATTCCATAGCAAATCATAGAAAATTGAAAATGAAAAATGAAAAATGAAAATAGCACAAAATAGGTGGCAACAGGTATCCTCACTGTGGATAACAGGTCACCACAAGGTCAAGGTCAAATACATGAATCAAATGAACAGAGATGATGATGAAGAAGGTCTGTTAAAATCACACAAAATATGGATATGTCCTGGCATCATAATACACTATCCATTAAAGATTGCAAACTCTTTCAATCCAACTTTCTGGGTCTCCCTCTCCAAGTCTCACTTGTAACTGCTGCTACTGCTGCAACAGGACTCTCATCTGCCTCTTTGGCTTCGGCTGCGGTCTCCTTGCTGGGCTCACTGGGTTCCTCTGGAGCGGGCGTCTCTGCTGGCTGATCAGCCTCAGGGGCTGGGGCTTCACTGGCAGGGGCAGCATCTCCGTTGACCTCTGGCACGCTGGTCTCCAAGCTCGCTGCTGGCTCTTCTGGAGCTGTCTCATTTTTTGCTGGCTCGGGCTCTGCTGCAGGCTGTAGAGAGGGGATAATAGAAATTGTATCAAAGTAAAACAACAAAATAGTTGCAAAGGAGAATATTGTTACATGATGTAAACTATTACCATATTCCCCAAGTGGTCCATATTTTCATAACATGGTATGATTATTTGCTGTGAAATGATTGGATCACAAAACAGAATTTTTGCAATTCAAATAAGTTTATGGCTTTTCAATAAATTTAGGACTAGTTTAATAACAATAAGCACACACAAAAAAACATAAATAAGATAACGATCTTTCTATTCCATTCCTTTCATAGTTTCTTCTGAAGCTGATAAATGCCTGCCTAGATGGACCAATTCTGTTTTCCAAATCTGAATGGAAAGTCAACATTATTGGGGATACAGAAGACTCAGGTTTCTGGTAACAAACCACCTGTGGAAAAATGCTCAAGAAATAACATAAGTCTGGTGAATATATGTATCTGTGGAATTCATCGGATTTCTAAGAATTGATGAAGGAATTTTTCCTCTAAAAATAACAGAATGCGTAATTCACATGGCATTCTTGGGTAGAGATGCCTTTAAAACTATCAGGAATGAGCAAATAAACAGCCCCAAAATCAAACAAAAACAAACCTCAACTGGTGCTTCATCAGGTACATCTGGTGTTTCTGCTGGTGTTTCTGCCGGTGTTTCAGCCGGTGTTTCTGCTGGTGTTTCGGCTGGAGTTTCAGCCGGTGTTTCTGCCGGTGTTTCTGCCGGTGTTTCAGCTGGTGTTTCAGCCGGTGTTTCAACCGGTGTTTCTGCAGGTACTTCTGCTGGTGTTTCGGCTGGTGTTTCTACTGGTGTCTGTGGTAAAATTAAAGCAGTTTGATTATTCTACACTTGCCAAATTCCTTTGAAAGATTGTTGTTAAGGTGTCAAAGAGATTACAAGCACATATCACATGATAAATTTCATAGACAAATTTTCAATCACAGTGCTGTTTTTTCATCGTTCATCTTGAAACAGAAAGAATGTTTTATGAAATCTAATTTCAAAACTCAGTATTGATCCAATTTTTAATTTCAAGAAAAAACGTAAGCTCCTCTTTGTCAAAAAACATTTACATTTGCAATATCAGACTAAGTGCTGTTCAAACCACCCGCAGAAATATTTTTATAAAAAAAATATATAAATAAGTGCAAAATTAATCTGCAGCTGCCAAAATATGTTTGTTTGTTTATGTCATATAAATATAAATACAGCAGATCCTAAAGTATTGTTGACAATATGAATTTGTGCAAGATGTTATCATTCATTTCTCTTCTACAACATACAATGTTATCTAAATATTTGTTGCATACTAGATACAGGGGACAGACTGCCACACTGTAGATTACAAAATAGAGACACATATTGTAATGTACATAAAAAAGAAAGTCTATTATCTCTGTGATCTTGTTAATTCATACGCCATGTATTACCATATAATGCTAAGTGAATAGTATCAATATCAGTGATCACTATTCTTTTTCACACCTGTATAACAAATCAATATTCAAATCACCATGGAAACCCCAGGCTTTCAAGTGAAAATGTTACATTCCCTCCACTGTAAGTATCGGTTTCATAACGTCAACTATTTTCAACTTATGAGCATTGTAGATGATTGCATGAGAATGGTTTGAGTTTACAGAATTGTATAACCTAAAACAATAACAAAACCAGGTCAGTACTCAGATACTGTTGTTGTTTAGAAACTTTCACTTGCGTTCTTCAGACGATAGTTGGCTTGTATCCTGGATATATTCCAACATCCCCTTTTACTTTTGCCATAGACTTTGTTCACTTGATCTGTACTATTTCTTCTCTTCCTCCTTTTCACTGATTTGTTGCCCTTTCTTTCTTGCTCTCTCAACTAGCCGTAATTCCTATAAATAGTTTAGCCAGGGTTTAATACTATGTGGGGTAAAGAGGGCAAATGACCTTGCATTTCAACACCTGTTCAATTATAGCAGGACCCCCAAGCTTTTCAAAATATCCTTGAAATGACATAAACTATTAAAGGTATAGACAATTTCTGGTCATGCGATTGCATTGTGAAAGAAACGTTGTGGAATCGATCAGAAAAGGTTGATCATCTAGCATATAAGTATTGGTGTGTACTGCAAGGTTCTGGAATCATCAAAATGATAAGAAATTTGGCCCAGTCTTGGTAAAGTTACAAGCACTGTACACAGAAAGATGTATATGGGACTATGCAATATCTATCTAGTCCGGATCGATATTATAATTTACCAAATATATCAATTAGTAGGCGGTTTCCCGGCAAAATTTGTATCATCACGTATAAGTCAAAACATATTCTTTCTCATGATTGGTAATAAGAGCTTCCATTTCATTTTTTGAGAGGGGGGCGTTTCCAAAACTGGTCTATACGTTTAAATAAAGTTAGTGACTAGTCTTGAAGGAATTGTTTTCCCCTTTCCTATATCCCTCCTCCCTTGCACAATCACTTTTCCCCCTCACTCTCCCTATCGTCCCCCCTACTTCAAGATTCCCTGCAGAGTTTATCATCCTTACACTCTCTTTTCACTCATTTGTGGCATGCTACCACAAGTTCTCTCATCCCCTCAATGCAATCTTGAATTTAAAATGTAGCTTCAAAAAGATAGCTACAGAAGAGACTGAAACATGGTTCTGGCAGAGACTGTAAAATTAAGAGTAATGATTCTAGGACAACTAAACCCTGCCAACTACTTTCCCCATCTACCTAGAAAAAATAGGGACTATTAATACTCCCCAGATGACTATCCTCTTTGGAAAATAGACCCAAGACAATTATCCTCAAGACAACTACCACTAGAACAACTACACCTAGGAAAACCGAGCGGTAGATTCCAAAGGATTAATGAAAGAAGGTAGTTGTCCCGAATGATCTTTATTCTTGGAGGGTAGTTTTCAGAGAGGTGAAAGTCCATGGGGAGTCATCCTAATACAAGAAAATATCATCTTGACCATACCTCAGCTGGAATCTCTACTGGAGCTTCAGCGGGTGTTTCCACTGGAGCTTCAGCTGGTGTTCCTACTGGTGCTTCGGCTGGTGTTTCTACCGGTGTCTCTGATGGTGTCTCAACCGGTGTCTCTGATGGTACCTCGGTTACCGTGGGTTCTGCTGCAGCTGGTTCTGATGGCTCTTCTGCTTTTGATTCCTAATCGGAAAGAAGAAATTGCATTTATGAATTCTGATGTAGGGTGCTGGTAATAGATCATTTACCTCCTGTACTAACGTTAATAGATGTTTCTCCTTTTGAAAATGTGTAAAAATGTTTGTATTCCAACCAAACCTCAGGAAAAACCCCAATAAGCTTTTGACTGAGGTTGTCAAGAACGTCTGTTTGTGAAGCATGTGTAAAAATTGAATACAAAATGAAAGTGGTCAATGCAATTCTCTTAAAAGTTGGTGCAATAAAGTGCAAAGTCGGTGCAAAATAACTTCTTTCACTAAACCATAAAAAAGAGAAGCAACTTAAATATGACTTTTAATTTATTTGAAAAAATAACATTGACTATGTCATTGCATTATCAGTATACCTCCACCGAATCTGTTTGTGCAAGTGCAGGTGCAGGTGTGGGTTCTTGGGGCGTGTCTGGGGTGTCAGAGGGAACATCCTGAGGAACTTGTTCTGGGGTCTGGTCTTCTGATGGTGTGCTTTCTGCCGGCTCTTGCTCTGCCTGGGCTGGTAATGGGGTTGGCTCTTCTACAGGGGTTGGTGTGGCTTCTGGTGCAGCTTCAGGTGTTGGTTCTGGAGTGGGTTCTGGTGTGGGTTCTTGGGCAGGTTCTACTACTGGTGCTATTGGTTCTGGTGTTTTTGGAGTAGGCTCTGGAGTAGGTTCTGCTGCTGCTGCTTCTGGTTCTGGTGTTGTTTCTGGAGTAGGCTCTGGAGTAGGTTCTGCTGCTGCTGCTTCTGGTTCTGGCTGGGACGGTTCCTCAGGGGCAGTTTCAACTAGTGCAGGGGGTTCAGGTGAGGGTTCTGCAGGTGCAATTACAACGGGTGCAGCAGGGGTTTGTTCAGGTTCTGTTGGTACCTGCTCTGGTTGGGATGGTTCTGAAGGTGCTTCTTCTTTAACAGGCTCAGGTTCTGCTGGTGAAGGGGCAGGTTCCTCTGCTTGGGTTGATGGTACTGATGATTGTTCTGATGGCTCAGCTGGTGAAGCCTCAGCTGGTGAAGCCTCAGCTGGTGGTGGTTCTGTTGATACTGGTTCTGGTGATGCTGCTGCTGCTGCTGCTGCTTCTGCTTTAGGCTCCTCAGTTGCAGGTTCTTCTGATTTTTGTTCAACCTTCAAGGAAGACAATACAAAGAAAACAGAAAAGTACATATAAAATATATTACACATTTCAGACATTGTAAAATAACAAATGCCACAAAATCATCCATTCTATCTTTTCATTTTGTCATATATGATGTTATGAGGAAAGAAACTAATTAATATTCATAAACATTTATGTGCATAATCTGGAATTTTCCTATATTTAGTTAGTTTCTTAATTTCCTTATTTTTTTCTTGATCTTGTACATGCAATTTCGCTTGCATGAAAATAAGTGATTGTATCATTTCATCTTTCAAACAACCAATAATTATCACACTTTTACATCTGTTTTCAATACAACATCAATCTTATTTAGATATTCGTCAACTTGTCTCCCATATTGTCTTGAGTTAGTTTACTGAACTTAACACCCATTCCCCAATAGAAAATGCTTCAGAAGGTACTAAGGAAAAAGAAATATAGCAGTTTGAAGTTCAGCATATAATATGTGCATATAAAACATATTTTTACCATTTGCCATAATTTTGATCTCCTTGCTATTTGTGTACCTCTCAAATATTATGGCTGAATTATAAGTGCCAGTATTTCCCTTTGGATTTATTTTGTTTTCTCATGCATCATCCATTTCTCTCACGTCACAATTTCATACATCTTCCAGCAGTTGCTATGGTGATAATGAATTTCCTGCATTTATTGGCTTCAGCGCAACAAGCCTCCATCACAAGGCAAGTCAGTGTATAATTACCATTCCAACAGCTAGAATGTCACACTGTTCCTTATTCATGGTGTCTCTATTATATGCTAATTTAAGATTTCAAGTATAGGCTACATTAGGCCCATTTACATTGTGGAAAAACCATAAGTGTTTACACTACTGGAAACACCCATAAAAACGTCACTGTTTGATAATTCCTGTTTATTTTAATGTGAGTTGTGCATATGTGCCATTTGTCGCTGCTCTGCATGCCTTATCATGGACCCAAGGAGAGTCACAAGACCCAAAAAGCACTATAAATTCACTGGTTTATTGAGAGGTGGGTTTTTTATATTCAGGAGTTTTAGTTGTGTTTATGGAATTCTGACAAAACTGTGGAATGTGAGAAAAAACGACGGTTTTTGCTGGCAGTGTAAATGCCCCTGTTATGTGCCTGGCAGAAGGCATCAGCAGGGTGCTTTCTTATGTAAATTAAACTATATACAAATTACCTGCTATGCTTTTAGGCCTGGCATATGTATGTACAGTTGCTTTAGAGATCAAAATGTGAAAAATTCAGATTTGTAAAAGTGGTTTGGAAAATGTAAAAAGCACATTTAGAGAAGTCAGTTTCTATGATAGATTCATAAAATATTCATGATTTAAGGCCAGACAAGTCCTTTATAACCCTCTGTACAAACTCTAAACATTTTAAATTAGTCAACACAACTAAGAAGGTCATATTAAACTAGAAATAATGCCAACATGATCAGTGTTCGATATTAACAATTCCTTCCTCTAATACAGGGTACTGAGGGTAGTAGGATCTTGATCACTCTTGATCTTAAAATAAATGTGTTTAGCTTGAAATAAGAACTGTCCAACCTACACATCTGGAAATGTGTAAAAATGGGATTCTCTACACTGGGAACAATTATTCTCAACTATTTCCTTTGCATGTTATTCTGGGAAAACAGGATGGGACCTTGAGAGTTGATAAAGGAAAATTTTTACCAAACAAGGACTTGAAAGTTACCTACTAGTACTTAAGATCCTGACTGAAAGCTTTGAAATGAATATTTAATAAAATACTAAGAAAAACGCAGCTGATCTTACTTATTATTCCTGTTTGAGGAATGAAAAGACAGATTTTCAGTTCAACTAAGAATTCATCACTCATCACAGACAATATTCTGAGTAGTATTTTTTTTTAAGTAAAAATTTAGAATTCATTATTCACTTTCCATCCAATAATTTATTCCAGTATTGATATTCTAGATATATAATTGATCCTCAATATTTTTCTTTTAAGATTTCATTTTACTTATTTCTGTAGACACAGAAATTCACCACTGCCTGTCAGTTGCTTCCAAACATTGTAGTTTCGTTTAATAAAAGTAACTTCATTTACTGTTTGTTAAGTAATCTCTGTACAATTGATATATCATATTTTCCTTTAAAACCTTCATCTCTTTTACTTTTCATCAGGGCAAAGTACTTCACCGACCATCAATTGCTTGTAAGCAGTGTATTTTCATTTAATACATGCTTGTTTAAAATCGATCCTTGATATTTTTCAAAGCTTTCATCTTTTGTATTTTCTAAAGGCACAAAAGTTTACTGAGGACTATCCAATGCTTCTAAGCAGTACAGTTTCATTTTGGAGAAATTTCTTCATGAAATGCTTACAATAAATTCTTGTAGACATTCAATCCTTGATATTTCTTTGAGCATTTTTTTTATCTTCATGAAAACTTACTGCTGCTGCAGGAGGTTCTACTGCAGGAGATTCCTCTTTGGTTGTTGTCTCTTCTGCTGGTTTCACTTCAGCTGGTTCCTAGACAAACAAACAAACAAACAAACAAAAAAAACAATAATCATAAGTCAGTTGGCAATGGACAATGAAGCTGCTCAGATAACATTTAATGTAGCTCTCATGACTCAAACAATTTATACTTATTAGAAAAGAATATCAAATCACCAGTCTACATCGAGGGCTAGTAATTGAGATGTGTATGCTTTTCATCATGCTACATTCATTGCTATTATCTCCCCAAATACTTCCCTTACAGAGCAAACAGAACTGAAGACTACACTGAACTACATAATGTAGGCGTCCCTGGAGGGAGTCATGGGGTAAGTGACAACCCCCTCCCTCACCTCTTCAAAAAAATGCATGTATATTGGTCATTTCAAAGCCTACAAAATGACCCATTTAGACTTGTTGGACAACTGTTTGTAAGCTCTGTCACAAAGTTTGAAAAATCTGACGACCATTTTTTACCCTCGTCAGTAAATTTGAAAATGTAATTTGAACATTTTAAGTTCTGTCACCAAATTTGAAAATATGGCAATCAGTTTTTATCCTCATTGGAAATGTAAAAACGTGATTTGAACATCTGAAATTTTTGTCTGGTAAGAAAATGGTTAGTTGACTAGTCGGCAAAATTGGGGCAACATCCCCCCCCCCCTCCCCATTCCCCCATTCAAAATGGGTCTAGAGATGCATACACTATTCAAAAATAAAAAATAACATGCAGAATAATTGCATAGTTCATCGGTTTCGACAAATTTCACAGAAAACAGGATATCCTTCTAACTTCTAAGTAATTACACGGATCTTAATTGGAAAAAATTGAGAGTGAAAATGAAACTATTCTGGCTTACGACCACTAAACCACACTACATGAATTTCAAATTAAACAGCAATGGAAGGTGTAGCACAGATACACTCTACTGGTACAATAAAAACCTGGAGATCATGTTATGGTTACACATGTACGTACACTGTAGTCAAAGAGCTATATCCTCAAGTCAGAGTAGTTTAGTGACAAGTGGGTCACACAACATCAATCCATCCCTCAAGAGCAGCACATTTCTTTAAATCGTATTTGATATACACCACTGAAAAACATTCTAACCCAAAGAGTCACAACTTTTCAAATCTTATCATTTCACAGTTTATCAAATATTTATGTGGCACTCAAGTACAGAGTGGCACACACTTGTGAAAAATATGTCATGTAGGGCCTGAAGTACACTCTACTACTCAGAGGTTCGAGTGCTTTGTATCTACATGCATGCAGTAAAAAAGGCACTACAGAAATGATATGATGTATTTAAAAGTTATGTTTTTATGACAACTCTTCAACTATAAGACATTTATCATTCACTTCTTGTATGAATACCAGATAACAGAAGGAAACACATCAAAATGGAGGATTAGGGAATGTTTTCTATACTGAAAAATCAGGGTCAGCTTGCCATGTGAACATTGCCTAGTGTGGGTATGTTTCATCTCACTGCATTTCAGTCCCAATCAAATTACTTTTAAGTTTTAATGACAATTATTTATGAGATATTTATCCTGCATGTACATGTACTTCTGTATCGCTATAAGGTTGTCTAATGTGTTTGTTTTTCAATGACAAGTCTTCACACAATTTGTTCTCATCTATTATGTGAAAGGGCTCTATGTGTAATGGCTGCATGGCAGCATACTGCCACAAAATTGTGAAACTGAAATTACAATCAGAATTCCTGAGGTTAACCATAAAACCTACAAATCACAATTGTAAAAATTAAATCTCAAAATGCATTCTGCATTAAGCAAGCAAGAGAAGAAATATAGTCCAAGTTATATATGTTGCTGACCAAAAAAATGAAAAGGTTGAATTCCAACGGCAATTGAAAGATAATACTAATTTAGAACTTCCCTTAAAAACAAAAGGGCTCGAAAATGTCTTTTTGTGGGAAAATAACGACCATTAGATGTCAAATCAAATTTAGCGATCGCAGTCGTTTAATTTTGGCCATTACAAGAAGTGGGTTATTGATGTAGACAAATGCTCATGTACCCTTTACAGCTCATTTTATGTATGTTATTACCAAAGAAAAAAAGAAGTCAGTAAAGTCTAGAAGGTAAACGGGTTTCCTTGCATAATTTGAATACTAGGACACTGCCAACGTTTAAATTTCACAGATAGGATCATAGGACATACGTAACATATTCATAATTCCTACAAAGTTCTACAGAATTTGATGTTGGCTGCAAAAAGGATACACTACCTTTAAACTGTATCTGGAAAACTTAATTCAATTAGGATGCGACTAATACTAAGAACAAAGAAATCTGGAAATCGAGTCTGACTGTGAACAGCCTTCATTGTAAATTATGCTTGTGTACAACAATCACTGTTTTATCTAATTTGTTACATTCATGCAGAATCACACACGCAGTAAAGTTGGCAGTTGCCCTGCCACCTTTGTCCATTTAACCCATCCATCTACGCAGTGGCCTTGTCTACGGACAGAAGAGGGCAAATTAAAGGTTTACATCTCTCAAGCTGCTTTCGCCATATAAGGACGCCACCAGGGCTTAATGCTCAAGACTGGTGGCCTGTTTTTCCTTCTTACTTGCGATGTTATCTCTGCACCTTCTGTGCAGGAGAATAGGTTGCCAGACGCACGCATGCACGGCGGCAACAACACAAACCTCATGCATGTGTGTCAGACAAAAGCTGGCTTGTCTGAGCATGGATGTGTCGGTCGGTCGGGTGTAGTAAGAGTTCATCTGATTAGGGTTAGGTTGTGGCAAACAGCCAGGCAGATTATTCTACCAGCTGCCATGTTAAAGTGAAACTTTCCTCTCCTCCTGCCAGGAGAGGATCGAGAGCCGTCTTTTTCAAGAGGATTGGACATGGTGTGTACGTCAGAGACAACTGGTCACGATGATATATCTTGGAATATGACGCACTTTGGCTTTTTATGTCTCTTTCACAAGAGATGAATTTACTATGACACAAAAAAGTGCACATTTCTGTTGGCAAATAACATCATAGAAGGGTCAAATAAAGTCGTTAAAGGGCTAAGTCAAACAAAAGTTGTATTCTGTTGTTTGAAGAAACTTCTTTTCCTTGCTAAGAATGGGAATGTTGGCCCCTAATAAGAAAGAATGATTTGGGGTACATATACATTTTCTTCATTAAGCAATGCTAGATACAAACCATTTCTGTTCACAAAGCACATCTTTAAAAATCTTAATTGGCACTAACATCCCAAATCCCAATCTTATTTTTATGAAATCTGAAATCTTCAACATATAAAAACAGGATCAAATTATACCGTAGTTATATCACAAAAACAAGCACAAGAAAGACTCCCTCTTTTAAAAATGGGAAACATGTTACATTCAAAAATAAAATCTAACACATTATCTTAATTTTGGTCATGTGAACATACTCAAAGCAAAATAACATCCAGGTACACATCGCATGTCTGAACAGTTCTATTAGCATCATGTCATCCAATTCCAAGACTCATGAAAATTTAGATACAAAATAATTAAAGTGTGTGTAAATATTTTAAGAGGATGTCTCACGATATAAGAGCACTGGGAGCACGAGCTCTTCTGGTGAAACGTCGACTTTCACCCCATATCTCTCGCATCACTGGTAGTTGCTAGGCAACCAAGGAGTCAGGAGGAGAAGCTGTGAATAGATTTCATATCTTGGTGAAATAAGCACTCCTGAATGCCAAACATTCCAACCTATAATATCTCTCTGTTGTGTCACTTCCACCAAAGAGATGTGATATCTCTTTGCTTCCACATAGTCACAAGACCAATTATTGAGCCTCCTTCACACATGCCGATGTTAACCGTCTCAAAAAAATCTGCAGCAGCAAAATGAATACTTTTTTTTGTGTGTGAAGGGCCGATATGAAAGGGGGTAAAAACAATATATGCAACAATGGCTTCTATGCATACTCTGTGCATCACATCATACAGTAATGTGAAATATGCTATGCTCATGTCTTTTTTTTTCTTGTTTGGGGAGAGGAGGGGGGAGGGGAGGGAGTGGGGATTGCATTATACATCATCTTGTGTGAATGAAGCTTTTCCCTCACACACAAGCTGTAGTATCCCTTCCAAATGGCTTTATTTGTCAGAGAATACAACTGCCAGACCCCTGCTGTGTAAATTGTTGTGGGTTCATGCTGTGAGCCCCCTATGCATCTTACCGGAGGCTATAGAATGATCAGGTTTTGACACGCTTTCTAACTGCTATGGGGGATGGGTTAATTTGTACCAATACTGTCTAGATTTCCTTTCATTTTGCCAGAAAACATTTCATTGCATGTGACAAAAAGTGTTTTGTGTAATCATACTGTGTTGTGGTAAATCAAATATATGCAACAGAAATACCAAAGATATTTATTTGAATGGGTGCCAATGCCACATTCTTTCGATTCCTACCTATGTATTAGGCCTATAATATATATGTGATAACAAAATAAGGTTATATCGATTTAGAATAGACAAATATGGAAAAGAAGCTATAATCTGAACCACTGCACTATTTCCTCATATCTCCATTTTTTTATTTTTTATTCTACGTGTAGTTCCACTTTTGCCAATGTTTATCAATATTTATCAATAGTAAGTGGTACAAGAAGTATTACAAGATACACAGCTACAAATGACAATGTTTTATTTTTTAAAGCACAAAAACCTTACAAAATGACTGTTACTGTCATTGTATGTATTTGAAGAAACTGCGACAAGGTCAAAAATGGGATATTGATTGGGTGTACCAGTTAATCATAATATCGTGCCTGGTTAAGAAAATATGGAACAAATAATTTTGAAGTGCTAAAAGATTGATTTTTTCTTTCTTTTCAGTATTACATGAGAGAGACTGTTCAGTGCATCTGAGTCACCTCATGTTTATAAATAGAAAGTTTCACACTGTCCCCAGACACAAACGATGTGTGAAATATCTAGGGATTCTTGGTAGGACAGTGTATCACAGTGATGAGAAAAGGAAGTGGATGATTGTTGAATACCATTCATTGCCATTTCTAGTGTGGTAGGAAAGAAGATGATTTTTTTCCCCTTTAATATATATATACCGGTATGTCATTTTTCTGTGATAGAGATTGAGAGAAGACGAGAGAAGGACAGAGCTTGGAACGGATACATTTACTATTGCAAGATATTCTGTAAAATATATGTACTATATGGCCAAACTAATCTTGTTTTCGTTCTGCGGTGCTCCTACATCCTGAAACAATACACTGGTTTACTGACATATATTCAAATTTATGGATGGTTCTTTCCTGGGGACCTAGTGACGAGTTATTCCATTAACCTGTCATTAATGAATGAAATTTCATAACACTACAGTCTATTGGGGAAAACGAGTATGGTAAAACCGGTCACTCAAAGATGTTTATTTTTTGAGGCACTTCTTGATCATTTTGAAGCGATTTTTTTAGGGGTTCAATATTACAACATATCACAAACACTGATAACGCGTAGGGCCGTGCATCTCAGATTTAACATTGTTAAACGATGCCTTTAATAAACATTTCTTAGATTTCTTGAATTAATGAATACACTGATGACATACAGTGGGAATCAATAAATGGATAATTAAGGGATTCCTAAAAGGCCCTTCCCATTCTCTTATTTTCTCTATCACTGTAAACAGACAGGCATTTTAAGAAAATCAAAATTTCATTTTAAGGTCCTTATAAGATACAGATGGTATGGGGGATAATGTTTTTAGTGACATTCATCATCATCATCATCATTTATTAAAGTCAGCATTTTCCCTCTTACAAGGGTTACTGACTTTAGCGCCATGATGCAGAGATGCCAACCTTCATCAACAAAAAAAAGTATTCTTAAACAGAAAAAACAGTATTTTTTTACCAAAAAAAGTATTTTTGAAAAAACCCTAAAATATCGCCCAATCAAGCAGCTTCAAAGAAATAGGCAACGGCGGTACCACTTATACGTACCCGGATCGGAGCGCGACGTGCATACAGTACACGTGGGTTGTTCGTAACGGCGCAGTTTGGGCCCCGTATCACCGTACTGCATGCATCGTTTGAAGACATAGATGCATAATACACACACAACACAAAGCCCATGATCGGATATGAAGAAAAACGTCAATAAAAAAATAATTAATTAAAAAAAAATAAATAAATAAAAAATAAAAACGTAACAAAACATCCAAAAACGTACTGCCGTATTCATAGCCAAAAAACAAGACAAATACGGCAAAAACGGAACAGTTGGCATCTCTGATGATGACACTCCCTCAAGTCAATAATGTCATTGATGATGAAGATGATATTTTGTGATCATAATAATTTAATAAACATGATGACAGTTAAATTGATCAAATGATAGTGGTATCGATTTTAATATTTCAATAATTCTGCTTATCATATAAAAATTCATGAGAGAACAGAGATTCATGTGCAATAATGCAGGCTGGCGTTGTAATCTCATGTCAACCTCATTACAATGTAGGAGAATGACAACAGACGTGATGAAGCAAGGCTGTTCTAAAATTCTTCTCCAACACCGTCATGATGACTCACAGAACTTTCTTGCTAATGGGTAGCATGAATAGAAGCATGGTCATCAACTCATCATGCAGAAAAACATCCTCCATGTGCGGCGAAGCATGCTGACTGGTCAGATTACCCAGAATGCTTGTCGCATGTCTCAGCATCTAACTCGTTCGCCACATCGATACATTATTCTTTTGGAGAACGCAATGTTGCTTTAATGACATCCAATGCTGCTGCAAATTTCCAGGGGTCGAGCGGAAATGAGTGATTGCTCCGTGAGTCAACCCAGTTCCAGACGATATCAATGTTAAGACCTCAAAGTTCACCATCACTTTATAATCCTTACTTAGGCTCTGACGCAACAAAGTATTAGCTGTATAACCATATTAGCCACACGAGGCTCATGCCTAATATTGCCTATGTAATTACAGATTATTGCACTCCATGAATGCTATTTCTAAGTTTGGTATCTACGTGCGATTCCGCACGCAGTTCCTACATGATGGGGCTGACAGGAATTAAAAAGTTGGCTTTGGAGTATCTTGTGTCCTGCCACAAATTACATCCTGTATTCCTGCATGGACTGATTAGAAACTTGTCTAACATCATCACCTCCTACACTCCAATTCATACATCGTCTGCCCAAGAGCCAGTATGGCTTTAAAGGGAGATGGTAGTCAGTTTTCATGTGCAGTAGGTCATAATTAGCCGACACCAGACTTGGTGGAAATACCATTAATGGGTGAACAAGTCTCGGACACAGCAAACCTGTGGTCCCACCAAGAAATACCCCTATACTCTTTTCACACTTGCTTTGCTTAACCCCGTACTTTGCTTAGCCCCGTACTATCCTTAACCCCGGACTAACTTTTTTGGCTTTTCACACACGCTTATTTAGTCCTGTACTAAGCGCCTATCCCGGAATAAGAAAATTCATGCTGTTCTCACTGCAATTCGTTAACCCCGTACTAGCTATATAGCGTGAATATCAATTAATTCGCTCCATTGCGTAGTACGGACTATTTTTCGTTTCTGTTCTCATTCATTTGCTTGGCACCGCAATTGCGGAGTTAGCACCACAATTTGGGTTAGCCCTGCTATTTTGCAGGGCCAGCTAACCCGTACTATAGGTGGGGCTAGCCCACTTTGGTAAATGCAAGTCTGAACAGAAAGTGGAATAGGCTTAACCCCGGACTATAGGTGGGGCTAAGACCCCCCTTTAACCCCACCTATAGTACGGGGTTAAGCAAAATTTTGCCAGTGTGAAAAGCATACTAGTCTCAGAGTCTTTAGGTGAGGGAAATATAAGATAATGGCTTTTGATAGATGGAATGGAAAATGCAGAGCATTACGGCATGTTGGTCACAAAACTGAAGGCTAATCCTGGTGATTGACAACACCCGCTATTGGGTAAACACCCAAATGGTGTCAAATTTCCCATGAGAGCCCACTACAATACATCTTTAACTCACATCCTTCAAACTATAGTTAACACCCTTTTGGCTATCAAGAACATCATCATATATTAAAAGACTCATAGAAAATTACCCTTACTGATGCTGGTGAAAGCAGAGAAGGGGAAGAAAGTTTATTCTTAAGTTTGGAAGCAGTAGACTGTAGAGGAGATAAGTAGATGTGTGGGCGAGTCAAATTTCCCCCCTTTACATTACAGACTACATCAAAGATTATGATTTACTTGATGACTCTAAGTAGTTGATCGTTCTATCCTGCTTGGATCAGACCAAATATCAAGGAGAATGATACTCTCCTTGTTGAACAGATTTAGTAGTGCATGATACTTGGTAATGTAAGGAACACCAAATACTGGAAATCCAGAAACTTTTATGGCATGAATCTTTCACGTCAGCGATTTTCACAGCAAATATATTAACAATTTACAAATATTCAAAATAGTGTCATTTTCTAATCTTATCATTTTGCATCATGATACCTGAAAATCTGAACCACTCACGAAATTCATGCAAATTTTATGTACATGAAAGATTCTGGTTTTAGAATAACCTTGTCATCTATTACCTGGGCTGGTTTGTCATCTTGGCTGGCTGCTTCCGGGGCTGCTGCGTTAGACTCACCCCCAGCTTCTTGTGGGGCAGGGCTGGCCGCTGCTGCTGCTGCTGGCTCAGCTGGGCTCTCTGCCGGTTTACTTTCTTCTCCAATCTTGGTTTGCCCTTCTTCTGCCTGTCCACCCTACAAAATTGGCAATAAAAAGGATGGAAAATATATGAAATTGCATATAGTTGAAAAACAAACATGAGAATCAAACATACAAACATACAAAATCAAACAGACAAGGACGTGGCATCTCTAAGTCAAGAGGTTGCTAATTCAGATCACTGCCCAGTGCTTAAAGGTAATGCAAAGTTTTGGGAGATTCTGAAATTGGATGGATAGTAATTCTTTATATTTTTGATATATTTGGATGCCCCTGTGGATGTATCATAAGCACTAAAACTTTAGCCCCTAAAACACTTCTGCTTTCGAGCAAATTGAATAATCAAAATTTACCGGTGCTCCCGGTAAATTTCAAATATTTCAAATAGCGCCTAAGGACATTCCATGGTAGCTGAGACCATGAAAATCTCAGAATATGCAGTTCTTATATATAATTTCCAAACGGGAATAGCAAATCGGTCGATTGTAGTCAAGCAACATTGTTTTAAAGCTAAAGTAATATCAGTCTTGAGAGGGCGCTATACAACATAAAGAGTTTATTATTTACAATGTCATCACTTTAGACTCGATTTCAACCGCGACAACGATCATTGAATATTGTAAAATCGCATATGCTTCCAATATGTTCATTTGAACCAAATTCATGACCCCATACCAAAACTTTGTAATACCTTTAATCTGAGTATGCCCTTAGGGAAGGCATTTCATATACAGTTGTGGGTTAAATATGTTAAATATTTTGATACTTCATCTAATAAGTACAATGTACCAATTTTGTGAAGAAATTCTGGATTTATTTTGGGGTGTTAGATATTATTTCAGAGATTTATTTTCATACTTTGTGTTCACATCTCTAATCAGGTGATGATGGTAATCTTACAAGAATGTTCACAATACATGTATCTACAGGTAAAAAATATATTCAGATAATGGAGTAGTTTCTTTTTCAATTCTGTTTAATTTTACTAAACCCACTTCCTGATTGTGAGTTTCTCTCATTTTTTATCTTTAAAAAGATACTAGGATTGATTATAATGAACTTTCTATGAAACCAGTTTTCCACCAACTAGTTGACCTTTGTATTTATCAACTATTTCAGACCCTACATGTATCAATCAGGAAGAGACAAAAGGAAAATGTTATATATTGACTGTGGCATTTGTTATCCCCCGTCCTTCTCCAATCAAAGATCAAATATCAAACTTTTATACTAGGCACAGCCCACACACTTCATGTTTGTATACAATATATACACACCTCCTAGTTGTCAGAATGATATCAATGATAATGATACTCAATCATTAATCAATGGAGAAACCCAATCCTAAATTAAAGATAAAGACCAGTTCTGGTCATGAGGTTGCATTGTGAAAGAAACGTTGTGGAATCGATCAGAAAAGGTTGGTCATCTAGCATATAAGTATTGGTGTGTACTGCAAGGTTCTGGAATCATCAAAATGATAAGAAATTTGGCCCAGTCTTGATAAAGTTACAAGCACTGTACACAGAAAGACGTATATGGGGCTACGCGACACGTGCGTGCACGTGTGCGATATCTATTTGGTCCAAATAGATATAATAATTTACCAAATATATCAATTAGTAGGCGGTTTCCCGGCAAAATTTATATCATCACGTATTAGTCAAAACATATTCTTTCACATGATTGGTAATGAGAGCTTCCATTTCATTTTTTGAGAGGGGGGCGTTTCCAAAACTGGTCTATACCTTTAACCCTTTTTCGAGCAACAAAAGGCCTCAAACTGATTTCTATATATACCGGTAATACATAATCTCAGAAGGAGAAGGACTCAAGTCCAATGACGTCATTGTAAAATCATTTAGTACCCTGGTTCTAATGAAATACATAAGCTGCATAAGAAGCATGAGGAGTCGAGTCCACAGATCACATTGTGTAATCACAGATCACTATCTATAATCATTATAAAAGCATCATCATGGGGTTACCACATAACACACAAAAGTCTGCTGGCTTGTCATTAAGACTGACATGGGGCTACATGAAAGGAGAATGGCATCTCATGTAATTGAAACCTATTAATACCAGCAATTTAGTCCAATAAGCTATCCCACCGCTGCCACTGATTGACATGCTGTGAGTATAGGGTTTCACACCCACAGTCTATTTTCCTTCAATGAACATATTCTGAAGATATTCAGGTAGGCCTATGAGGTGTAGCAAGTGATGATGTAAGACATTATTGGGCAGTATCATGTGTTGTAATCAAAGTTATAGCTCTGACACACTAATCAAGAAGGTAATGATGTGACGCATTTGTATATATAATTTGACTTGATTTCAAAGTTCTAGATAGGCCTACATGTAGTTAATTCAAGCTTCCACACTATCTCTTTTCACAGATGGTCCAGAATGAAAATTTTAGGATCTGTGGGCATATGGCCCCTGTTGAATTTTGAAATATGGGGGCCTATGAGCCCTATGGCTGTTATTTTTGACCTCTTCTAACGTGGAGTAATATATCTTAGCAAGAAATGACACCAGTCATTTCGATGGTGTGGGTTCGAATCCCACCGCTGCCACCAGTTGTAAGACTGATGACTCTGCAGCTGGTGTCTTGTCCTTAACCTGATCATCTACTGCTGCTACTATACCAAAATCGTGTGCCTGGTGTGCTCTTTCCACACTTGCTGGAACATACCTGACAGCCCCTCCCTCCCCTTTTAAAAAACAGTCCAATACAGCACATCATCAGCTGCCTGCAATAAGGCCATAACATTTTTTCTGGGAGAAAAGGCCTTCTTGTGGGCAGCGAACTATACGAATGAGCCTCACTGTGGGTTAACATCACATTGCTGACTTTGGTTTCAACATCTATACAATACAATCAAATTTAAAATGTGTCCCTCCTTCTAAAATACAATTGTTAGTTATCTTTAATGGCAATTGGCAAATGTAGGCCAGGTTTTCTATATCTGGAATTCTATTTTAGTATCAGGTTCTACATGCCTCCACTAAAGGTAAAAGATAATAGATCCAAGTGATTATCGGAAAATCCTGTTTCCTTTTCCTCTTCCATGCAGGTGGTTGGCCTTCCTTCAAGCCACACAATGTAAAGGTAATTATAATCGGTATAATCTTGTCGATAAAGTAGAGGAAGCCTTCAGTACTGTTAAACCAAGAAAACTGGCCACATGAAACTTTTTGTGGTTATTAATAAGGTTAAACAGCCCGAACACCATTTTGAAAAAATCATCAATTTTTTTTCAGATTGCCATTTACACTACCTGGAAACACCCATTAAAAAGCCTTGGTGTTTGCTCATTCCGATTTTTTGGGGCGAGTAGTGGCCAGTGGGCATGCCCGGCTTGTTGCTGCTCTGCATGTGATCGCATGGAAGCAAGGAGAGTCATGTGACCCAAACTGGAATCATTGAACGATGTTCAGAGAGCGGACATTTAAACTGCAAAATTCAGTAAACTTTTAAAAAACCACACTCCATTAAATTAGCTAATTCCCCACATTTTAGAGTTGTGATTAAATTTTTACATACCTTTAACAAAACTCATTGGAGCTTCTGGTTCTACCATATTAACCAACTATCTCATGTTTTATTTACAGAGATAACTGTTAATGTCAAATATGCTTCAATATGAAATTCAATTCACTTGTTTATAATTTCTCCAAAAAAAATCATGTTCATCATAGGAACAAGTGCTTTGCATTTCCCCATTAACTCGGACTAAAAAAAGCCTTTTGAACTCATACTGATCCAACTACATCCACCTCTCCTTATGCTATCAGATATACATTCAGAGGGACTATGGTTGGAACATGGAACACATGATTCCAATTTATCTCAGTCACTTTCAGGACTCTTCCACTCAAGATCAGATGTGAGATGAACTAGCTAGAAGGGCCACTTCAATCAAAGTCAAACACAGACAGGTTTATCATTATACTACAAAGCCCTGTTCAGACTGGACGCAGAGTACTGCCTTACAAACTTCCGCAGGAAATAATAATGTGTAAATAAGTGGCAAGAAGCAAGTTTGTAGGGGTATTAAACATAGCCACATAGAGCAACAGCTTAAAGGTAAAGACCAGTTTTGGAAACGCCTCTCTCAAAAAATGAAATGGAAGCTCTCATTACCAATCATGTGAAAGAATATGTTTTGACTAATACGTGATGATACAAATTTTGCCGGAAACCGCCTACTAATTGATATATTTGGTAAATTATTATATCCATTGGGACCAAATAGATATCGCGCACGTGGTCGTGTAGTCCCATATACACCAAGACTGGGCCAAATTTCTTATCATTTTGATGATTCAAGAACCTTGCAGTACACACCACTAATATGCTAGATGATCAACATTTTCCAATGGATTCCACAACGTTTCTTTCACAATGCAATCGCATGACCAGAACTGGTCTTTATCTTTAACATGAACCAACGATTTTGTGTGTTTAATATAAAATACTGAAATATGAAATTATTAACGGTTATCCCATTTTATTATCATTATACTAAGCCCTGTTTACACTGGACACAGTGAACTGTCTTTTGAACTTCCGCAATATATTATAACATGTAAATAAATGGCAAGAGGCACTTTGGTAGGGGTAAAATTATCAACATAGCCACATGTAGCAATGGCCCTAACATGAACCCACTATTTTGTGCATTATAAAATGGGGGTTAAGACACAGACTCAGTTCTGAATGAGGCTCTACGTTGATAGCTACGATGGATCATGCATTGATCTCTGAGTAATGAGCTGTCTCATCTGTTCATTCCTTCAACACTGATTTTGGTCATTAGGCCAGTCTAAGATTCCAAGACCTGGGTATTCACACTCATCAAAACGTGATGACAGTAGTGGTCAAGTAAAATTAAGTCTCTATGGCATTTGGCAATTAGCTGCAATCAGTTGTGTTTTCTGTCAGTATTGTAGATATTCAATTCCCCATAATGATGTTCATCCAAATTGACTAGTTGACTACCATGGTATGTTCATCCAAATTGACTAGTTGTCTACCATTGTATGTTCATAAGGTCCATCTTAAATTCCATGTTCTGGGTATTCACATCCATCATAATATTAGGATGGTAGTGACTGAGAAAATGAGGAATATAAATATAAATATGAAATTGTAGATATTCAATCCCAACCTTCTATATATCTATACCGTATACATGTACATGTTTTGTTAAAGTCAGTGTCATTATTGTCTTACAACAAGATTTCCATGTGTACTTCTAAATTTCAAAGTTTTCTTATTCAGGCCGATGTACATCAAATCCCCTTCATCAGGGTAAGAATTCTTTTGACATCAGTATACCTAGGTTGCCATATTAGTAGGCGAGTTCTTTTTCTGACAACATCAAGACTTTTGGTATTAAACTCGATGTGGTAGCTTGTATTCATTGATCACATGTAGCATACTATGCTGAGATCCAGGACTAATGTAAACACGCCAAATCATTATATTATCTAACTTTCTTATTTCTACCAGTCAAGTGTACATTATCTTTTGAGAGTAAGTGAGAAGGATATTAACCCTGTGTGATATGGTATGACTTAGTTAATGCCCTTCTGGCTCTCAACAGATGATATTTTAGTTGGATGCATGTGGCCGTCTCAAGCTAAGATCCATCCTCTCCATCAACTTCAGCCACAAAAGATCAGAGTTCATTGACACCGTGGGTAGCTGTCATTAACTGGTGAGGGGTCTAGACTTGATGAGCACAAGTCACAGATACTATTCAACTACACATGCACATGTATATCCTCTCACACACACTCACTCTCTCTGTCTTCTCTCTCTCTCTCCCCTCCCCCTTCTCTCTCTCCCCTCTTCATTCTTTTTTTCTATATCTCTCGCTCTATTTTTCTACTTTTATCTCTATCATGATATCTACCGCCCCCCTTCTCTCTCTCTCTCTCTCTCTTCCATAAATATATCCATATCACTTATCTCTCTTATCTCTGCTCTTTTACTTTTTTTGTTATTACTTCAGTCGACTATAATTTCTCCTCTCCCCTGCCCTGACCCCCCTTTCTCTCTCTCTCTCTCTCTCCAGTTTAGATCATTTGGTAATAGTCATCAACCAAAGATGTAGACCTAATGCCATATCATCAGTTTGTACAATTGAGAGACAACAATCAATAATTCCTCATAATCCAATTAAATCCATTATGTAACCATCAATACATTTTCCCTGATCAGTCCATATAACCCAATCATTATGCCCCCACAAAGGTAATTATTAGTATGAATTTAAATCTAACTGATATCTGAAAGGGTTTGTTCCTCTCTTCCTCATAGGAGTAAAATGTAGAGTGAAATAAACAGATATCACTTCCATTTTCCCCGCTAAAATAATGTTAATCCCATTCTTACTGCGCACAACAATAGGCACATTCTGATATTGATTAACAGTGGATGCATGCAGAGGTGGTGAAGTTTCATTCATGAACAATTATGCATTGTTCTAATAAAGAATGATGTATAATACTTTTTTTTAATCTACACCATGCTTTGTCTCTATCAAAGTATAAATGAAATAGCGGTATACAAGTTATCTAGAAATCATAAATATCTATATCACTCGATTCTAATTCTAAACTTTCACCAACTCCATCTAATCTCCTCATTCATCTACCTCTAAACTATCACTAGTTTTCAACTCCTCACAATTCTAGGTCTTAACTATTATCAACTTCTTTTCAACTGCTCACCAGTCTACCTAACTAATTATCAACTTCTTTATAACCTCTCACCAGTATACCTCCTAACTAATTATCAACTTCTTTTTAACCTCTCACCACTAATTATCCATTTCTTTTTAACTTCTCACCAGTCTACCTCCTAATTAATTATCAACTTCTTTTTAACTTCTCACCAGTCTACATCCTAACTAATTATCCACTTCTTTTTAACTTCTCACCAGTTTACATTCTAACTAATTATCAACTTCTTTTTAACCTCTCACCACTAATTATCAATTTCTTTTTAACTTCTCACCAGTCTACCTCCTAATTAATTATCATCTTCTTTTAACTCCTCACTGGTCCATTTCTACTAGTCCATCTCTGAACTACTATTAGTTTCTCTTAAAATTCTCTCCTTAATACATTTAACTATTATGGTCAACATATTTTCAACTTATCAGTCTACCTCTTAACAACTATAGCAACTTTGTTTTCTTCTTCAATTCCTCATCTGACCTTGATATCATGACCATTAAATCAAGGCAGTACAATCATGTACATGTACTAGCAATATCATACATACAAATAACTCTTGGACTTGCCTGCTACCATAAGGAAAGGCATTCATTCAAATTGTCAATATCAATTTCCCAATGAAAGAGGACTTTAAAAACTGCATTTATCAAATATTTTAAGTGGCAAGCACAGATGTACAAGTTACTAAATTCTTTTTGCAATACTTTTTGGCAAAAAATTGTGTTCACATTTAAGGGTCCTTGGGGAAAGTATGACTCTAATATCTCTCTCTATTAATGAAAATTATCAAGTTTTATCCAATAGAAATTTAGAAATGAAACTATCATTAGTTTGTATATCTTAAGATATATATATCTATCTTGGAAGGGTAGTGTGTAAATTTGACCCATGTCCCGTGTTCTGATATGAGCAAAAAAGAAAAAAAATAATTCCGAAATGCTTCAATGCAGAGTCTATTTAAGTTGATGATGGAAAATATGTCTTGTATCAAGGAACGAAGGTATCATAATAATCCCAAGATCACCCCATCTTTAACGAGTGAACGATGCAGTCACTGGGAACGGATGAAACAATGAGTTCTGTATGCTCGCAACCCGGATCTGTCGCACACGGATGCATTGCATTCCATCACAGAACACATTTGTTTCTCACATTAGTAATTGGTCATCATCAGCGATAAAGAACCAGGTATTCTGTCAAGGGTACTTGTGAATGTCAGATGGATAAACAAGCTCTTCAGACTCAAGTGATGAATGAGCCACTGGGAATTGAAGATCATACATCTGCTCGGTGCTAATTTGTCGGAGAAGCGAGACAATGTCGGCATTATACGTTTGCAGGCACGTTGTTTGTTTGCATTTTTATGAATTGGAGTATAGTATACTGGTACTAGGCATCATGTGTACTGTGCTAATGCATGGTATTTTGGCTGGGAGTAAGGTTTAGGATTAGGGTTAGGGTTAGTATTAGGGTATAAGTTTTGAATAAATTTTGGGTAAGAGTAAGGGTAAGGGTAAGAGTTAGGGTAAGGGTTATGGAAATGGTCAGGCTTAGGTTTAGGTTTAAGTTTGGGTGATGTTCAGGTGAACCTCATCATAACAGACGAACAGTGTAAAGGTCCATACGGAAATAGTCTTTGGCAAAGGACCAATGTTTATACGCAGGATAAACCGGGGTAATCCGTGAACGTACTACAGTGACAATTCATAGTAAATGCAGTAATATGCATATCAATTACACACTGGGAGGGCAAAATAAAAACAAATATTCAAATGAGGTGAATCATAGGTGAGATTAGATTGAATAAATCATTGATATCTTTCGAGTATGAGGTGGAGGAAAAAGCAATTTGGCTCTTGAAATATATATCATTGTTCTGATGAGCCATAAACACTATAGAGAGAAAATGACTGTGACAGATCATGTGTTAAAGGACAAATTAATCATGCTCTTCTCATAATAGAGCTACATCCTTCTGACAAAAAATAAAATAAATGGATAAACAAAAATGATATTCAGAACAGAGAAACAAAACTATATTTCAAGTTATTGTTTGACTTAGAAATGGGCAACAAAACTTTGATAAAAAAAGGGAACTTACAATACATTCTAGCCTTTATAATAATAACAAGCTACAGTAGATCCGTATTCATAAACCTTTAAGTTTATCACTCAACTTTTAATTTTATGCTATCAGTTTACTGATGAAACCTTCACCACACAATCCACAAATCACAAATATTAACACAAAATTCATTCAGATGGAACAAATGGAAATGTTTCAAATTTCTGTAGAAAGCTTCCTGAACTTTGGACTTCCCCCAAGGAAAAAAATAAAACTTACTTCTAGGAGTTTGATCTTTTCCTGCAAGTTTGTATCCACACTATCAAGCCTCCTGTTGAGTGCCGCGATGGCAGCCCAGAGAGCGTTCAGGGCATCTTGTAAAGAATACTGGCTTTCGTCAGCCATGATTGTTGCCTTTTATGATTCAACGCAAAGCCTCAAGTTTAAAATAGAGAGATGGCGGCTCAACAAGGTACACAAATGAGTGAGAAAAGAATGTGGAGGACTTGCGATACCAGCTTGTGATTGGCAAACGTAAAGATATGCCCAAGTGATCGCCGAATGCCAGGGTCTGGTTATCTACGATTGACTAACAGGCTGTGGCAGCAGTGCAGCTCCCAATTATTTTTCATACAATATTTTTCTTTCTCTCAGCTCCACTCTCACTCACTCTCTCATTGGCTTGTCTGGCTCTCTTCATGAAGTTGACAAATGAGTTTTGTGGAGTGGGTTGGGGGTGCACAAACCCTGTGAGAGATGCAGTGCCGTATGGCTACAAGTTGAGGGTCTCAACTCAACTTGGTCATGTGACGACGATGATGTCACCACCCAAACTCTCGCCCAAACTGTGAAGGTAACAGTGGGAAGCAGCATGGCTTTAGAGAACATGTGAATTTGAGAATGTGTGATTCAATTCCTTGAGGCATGATTACTAGTCAAGGGGATACAATCCATACTCTTAATTCAATTTCTAAAAGTAACTCCAACATTCCACAACTATTCTCTCTAGAAAATGGTCCTTCACACTTTGTTCAGGTCAACAGCAAGATTAAAACTGAAAGATGTAAATACGAAAATGGATGAAGCTCCTTAAATCTTGTATCCTGAAGATTTGTGACCAAAATTAATATCTAGTATTAAAAACGTTGTTCCTGTCCTCTAAAACTTGCCTTTCTTTCTATTTTTCTTTTATTTGATATCATGTCAAATATTTGGCACATGATCTTAAAAGATATATTCCGTAATATGTAAAAGATCATATGTATCCTTGATAAAGGTCAAAGATATTTTCCCCCATAATACCACTGCCCATGCATACTTTTCGTTCAAAAGACACATTTAGTACCTTTCATAAAATAAAATACATTTTGGAGTCAAGTAATAAGTATCTATATTTATAATTGATGCACTGCTTGAAATTGTGAATAATAAATGTCTTTGAAAAAAAATTTCTTTTATATTAAAGTGATCACTAAGATGTACTAAATCCATGCTGTCTGGTATGTTTCAAGGGACCCATCAATTCTTATCAACTGTAATCAGTACCTCTGAAAAAGATTCTTACAGAAGTATCATACAGCCTACATAATACAGCCTATGACATAGGCTACCTCTGAGGACATATTTCATATCTATATAATGATTATTTTGCTGCACAAAATTCTATGAAATAAATGGAGCGTAGTGCATAACAAACTATCATAACACAACAATGGAGGTCAGCTTGTCAAAGGCTCTAATTAACTGGCATATCAATGTCATCTTGTGATGCAGTGATACTACTTTCCCATCTTCAGTAGATATCAGAGTCAGAATCACTTAACCTTTGACCTTTGCCAATGGTCAGAACTCTGGCCTTTTCATTCTCTAGCAACAGACAATGAATTACATTCGGGGAAACATGTATCAAATAGAATTAATTCCAAATATAAAAATTTGTATCACAGTATCAGTGCATACAGTGTAGCTGGGTTTCTTTGGAGTGCGGGTCCACTGGGTGTTGGACTGAGGAATGCAGAGCAGTAATACAAAGATAAACAGCTCCAGACAATGATGGATCTATTACATACATGTATACTGGAGATAATGGATAGTATTTCAATGGATATATAAGCTGAAGTGATGATTGGTGTCTTAGTATGGTAGTGTTTAGTATGCTAAACACTAAACATTACTGATTTTTTTTCTTTCTAGAAAGGGCAACCCTTTTTATGAGACTGGATACTGTCCAATGAATGGAAAACTTAAAATGTTGCACATACATTCATGGGAATGTCATACTTTCTCCTGAAGTACCGGTATGATTGATTGCAACACTTCTAATTAAAGATTAATGATTGCAAAGGAAAATACACAGCACAACAGAAAGATACAGCCTACACGTATTCAGACTGAGTGTACCAATACATGTATAAGCATTATGTGCAGTTGTGCACTACATTTTGATGCTAATGAAATTACAAATCAAAGAAGGTACATGTATATTGTACAGGGTATAAGTTTTTTGTTGTTGTGAAGTTTTGTTTGTTTTTGTTTTTTTCTAATGACACATTTAAAAACTACTCTTCCATAATTCGCTCCTACGCACACCATGACATCACTTTATCAATGCTGAAAGCTGTAAATGCTATATAATGGCTGCAGGTCATTTGTCATTTGGAAGTCGTTTGTCTACTGCCTCTGACCAGCACAGATGCTTGCAATTGGCCTTCCTCTCTTGCACAACAATGGTACGAGATACCTTGCCTGCGACTACGAGTGACACACGCCAATGACACCCCAAGAATGCTGTCTCACATGTAGGTGCACAGCTCAAAGAAACAATCTCCACGATCAATCAGACTTGGACTCCTTTCACAAGTCCATGATCCTAAAACTAAAATAATGTGTATTAAATAAAAATTGTGTTTGTAACTCTTGAAGGCCGGGGCACAATATGAGCACATATCCACAAACTCAATAGAAAGAGAGAATTATCATCATGGTAGCTGCACATGCCCATAGACTGACATAATGTTTCTGAAATACTACATACAGGCTCATGACAAACAATGTCAATGCAGGAAATCGCAGGAACATTCACCAAACTTTTAAAAAAAGCTAATGTGAGGTCAGCACTAAACATGTTCATAAACTAATGCTGCTATTATGCACCACTAAAATAATGGACATTATTTTTATGTCAATTCTGTTCACAAATTAGCGCTCCTATTACACACACTAGTGCGTTTTGAAAGGGGTATTGGACAAATATTAACAGCAGATACAGGTAGAGAACCTCTTAAATGGGGACAGGCGTTTCTGCTCATGTGACGTCGCTCTGGCAAACTGCCCGCTTTGGAGGGCATAAACAAGGAATTGTGGCTAGGAGGAAGAGAAATGGGGCTCCGTAATCATTGTCGCTTGTGATTTAAAAGTGCTGGCTGGTAGAGATCGGATTGTTGAAATGGAAGATATGTGTGTGCTTGTCTCAACTGTCTTATCAATTAGTGACATAAGTGAGAATTAGTACATTGTATATGAAAAGTAAAGCACTCTGTGAAGAAAAAAAATACATGGGAGCGGTGAGCGATTTAGCTCTGGTAAGCTCCAAAGAGCTCTAGTAAATTGAAAAGGAGAGTTCTCTGGTAAAAAGACAAAACAATAAAATACTTAAATATTGCTGTGAGAATATCTCAGGTATACAACGCCAAGTCCTAAAAGAGCTCCTACAAACAGAAAAGTTTTTTTGTACACTGAAGGCACCGCTATACCGAGAAGATTTAGTGCAACATAAAAAATGCCAAATCATTAAATAATGTAAGAGGTATCTACATGTACTAAGGAAGCAATGCTATACCTCAATCGGGGCTTTACAATTATCAGGGCCGCCACCCCATGGCAAATGACCCTCTTACATTAACCATGACCTCCAAGTTTTAAGCAATACAGTATGAATCTTTTGTATTTGAAAGAGTTTATTGATATGACCATCAAGCATTAAACAAATTATTATCAAGCCTTGGCAGTTGGCACACAACTGTACAACCATCTTCTTTTTTGATAATTATGCAAAATTTAGTTTTCCGATACATGTATGTCCTTCATGCACTATCTAGAAATAGAACTATGTAATTTCCAAAGGACAGATTGAAGCTGAGACCCACAGATAACTTGTAATATTGCTTCATTTGAAATAAGCTTGAAGTCTTAACTATATTTCACCCCAATCTTACCTGTACATCTGTGGCATGTGTGAGCTTGTCCCCTTCCATTGGAAATGAAGAATAAAAGACAGGTAATTCTTTAATATGAATGACTGAGATGACTGAGATGACCGTCTCACAAGAACCGAAGGACTCCTTTGCGTTGTGGCCGTTGAAATAAGATTTGAATGATTTCACAAATACTTCCTCAATCCCCACACCTTTTCCACTTTTTCCCCTCTCATTGATGGCTCGTTTTAGGCCTTTCTGATTGGTCGAGCCCTCGCTCCGAACAAAAAAAGTAGAGCAAACTTTTCTTTCTTCAAGAAAACACTGGCTGGTTACCTAATTGACATTTGCCTATAGTAGAAGGAAATCGGGTAAGGCGCATGCTGTTCTCTAATAACGCAGGAATCCAAACAGAATTCACACAGCATTGAATTCCTACAATTCTTCCTGGTTAGTTTCATTTAGTTCTAATGAAAATGATGCTGACGTCACGCTGCGGCCAACAAGACGCCTGTGTTTTTCTTTCTCAGCTCATCGTATTTAGCTTGTAACAAACACTTTCTACAGGAAGAGAGAGGACAATATTCTGAAAAATTCAGTTTATACCTGTATGAAGGCCTTGAAAGTCCAAAACTTAAAAAAAAAAAACTGGGCTAGGTGGGAGAGGAGTAGGCTATGTGTTTTTGAATGCTTGGGAAATGATTTATGATATTCGTGACTTTTACAGCTAGATATTTTGATACCTGCACAGCTGACAAAGCACATGACAGAATATGATATGTCTCCAGTTTGAGAGAATCAGAATAATTTGAAGGGCTCCCACCATATGGTTATTTGAACCAGTATAATATTCATCCAAGCAAGGCACTTGTCACTCGTTTGATGTGGTTGTGGTATAAGACTAGAAATTGGATGGGTAAACCATTCATTTTTTTTTTTAAATTGGAGGTGGTAATAAAAATTATGTAATCTCACAGCTTGTATACAAATCAGATTTTCCATACTGTAATATTTATGTTCATGCAAGCCTTATACGGTAGTTACATTATAGTATTCAAGATAGCAAATTCTTATCTAGCTATACAGTATGTACATGTATAGGTGTTGATAGATGTAAAGTTTAAGCCTTGGTATTAGAGATGCTTCATAGTTGGTTCATAAAACTTCATATCCAGATTCTTTTACCGCATGCATACTGGATTTCAAATTTTGTGCTCCTCCTCAAAAGGTGGTTTACAGTCAGACCGCAGCGTGCGCGATAATGAGGCTGTACGGCAATTTTTATTCAGATTCTCGTGCGGTGAAAAGCTCGCTTACAACGCTCTCGTAAAACACGAGACCAGCCACGGATTTTGGTAGCATCATTTCGTAGCCCTCATACGGCTTACAGTGCAATTCATCATGGCGGAATTATGGGGTAAGTCAATCTCTGAAATTTTCGCTGTTCTTTGACACCAAATTTGCCCAAATTAGTTTGATTTTTTGCCTACTTTTATCGCAAACAAAAGAGCGTTTTTAGTCCTCGGAAATTAACTACTCATTACATAGTGTCATATTTTGCTAGTTCCTGACTGGTATTGATAATATTATTTCGATTTTTGCATCCTACGTCGACTTTGATAACCAGTCCATCGTTTGATGTTGAAAACATGTAGACGCAAGTAATGTTTGAATAAGAAATATGCCCAAATTATTGGACTATATTTTGGAAATCTACCGGAAGTAGACGGAAAATGATTCGAAACCGCGGAAATTGCTATGGCTACGGCTTTTCAGTCAGGAATGGCGGGTGTCTTGCGTGTCGCTGTGCCATTGTGTGGCGCATACAGCACAAATTTATGTAGTCCCATGTGTATATATTTTTGTCAGCTTTTTAGTTTTTGTTGTCGCGAATCGCCAGCAATGTAAATAAATCGACTGCTCATTAGTCATTGCTATTCATTATAAATCTAGACTAAATGATATGTTTTATAAGTATATTTCTAAGGGTTTAAGCATGTTTAGACAAGTATCAAGGGGGTGTGATCGAATTGTAAAGAACTCGAATCCTGAGCTGAGCTGAGGCTGCCGGCTGAGCTGGATTATTGGATATATATAGACTATTATTAGGCCTATATTAATTATATTAATTTAGGGATTCTCAAACTTTGGTTCTGACTTCTGGTCAACTCAAACTTTACAACCAGCCATAGAAATAAGCAGCATTTTCCTTGTGCGAGTTGTATTATGATTATGAACAGAGCAGAATTAAAACAAAAAGCCAAAGTTAAACACTTACATTTTATATTTTTACAACTTGTGCACATGTGGAAAAATGAAGGAAAACTTCATGAATCTGACACCTGACTTATTTTCATTTAAAAGATCAATTTGAATGCAAGCCAGTTTTGTCAAATATAAATGGCTAGCTACTTTGATCAGATCTTTTCAAATCCCCAACATTGAACTAAACCATTTTATATTCCTTCTTCTTATCATTTGTTGTTGTTTTTTCTGACAGACGCACTCAACCATCGAAAGTTGTGGAACATTGACAAACAGTTTTCGAAAGACACAGACATCACACATCAGTCTCCATTGCATAAGTTCCTGGATCAACATTTGCTGGACTCCATGCCTTTATTTGAAGACTCGACACTCGACAGCAGTTTTGCTTCACATAGGAACAAACAATCTTGAACGGGGAGTTTGGGAGAAGGATGAGAAGGATTTTGTTCAGCTTATTCTTTCAGTAAAAGAAAAATTCAATTTCAGTGATTACATTTTTGTATCTCTGATACTTCCAAGGTGGTATTCGAGCTTCACACGAACAAAGCATTTATTATATTAATAGAAAACTGATTGAACCTTTATACAATTTAACGATTTTTTACTCTAATAATACTTTTATTCTCAGCGACACATTTTATGCGTGTGATGGTCTCAACATAAATGTCAAAGTCAGTTTATAAATAAAATATAGAAAATGGAAATTTTATTCCTAGTCCTATTTCATTTATTATTATTAGTAGTGTTAATAATAATTTTGTTGTTTAACCGTTGTCTGTTTACTAGGCTATTCAAAAGAAACCAGAGCTGGTTTCTTCTGGGTTAGTTAGCATGAATGTTGATTAAGAAATGTAAATTACACAGACCTGTTAAATAACACCCCCCCCCCCAAAAAAAAAATAAATAAATAAAATATATATATATTAATAATAATCTTTTTAAAAGATATTTTTTTTAATTTGTATTTCATCCAAAAATAGTACCTACACAAGGTGAACATAATGTAAATAGTCGAGCATTGACATATTTTGATAGGTTGGTGATGATGATTGTGATGGTGGTGAGCATGATGGTGATGGTGGAGATGATGGCAATGGTGATGTCAGTGGTGATGGCGATCATGGTGATGATGATAATGATGACGGTGATTATGATGGCAATGGTGATGATGTCAGTGGTGATGGTGATCATGATGGCTATGGTGATGATGATAATGATGACGGTGATCATGATGACAGTGATTATGATGATGATGGCGATGATGATCGTGATGGCAATGCCGATGGTGGTGGTGATGGCAATGAATGGTGACGGTGATTATGATGCCAATGCTGTTGGTCGTGATGGTGATGATGTCGGTGGTGATGATGGCTATGGTGATGATGATAATGATCGTGATGATGATGGCGACGATGATTGTGATAATGATGTTGAAGATGAAAATTAGAATTCTATAATTTTTATTTGAGCCCTTCAGCCCACTGCACACTAAGATTTTTATCCGAGGGTCATAAACACATAAACAAAATCAGAAAATAAATTACCAGATATATATTCCGCGGGTAACTATAAAACAAAATCGAACAGAAAAGAGAATAAGGGAAAGAATTTTGTAATATTTTATTTCCAGGAATACACATGAACTGGAGTTACACAATTGACAAAAGAATTATCAAATAAAATATTACCATCATCGAATGCCTGGGAATTACCAAAATAAATTCCTGTTTAAGGCTCTTCTCATTAGTCCATGGTTTACAAATATAAAAACACATTTCAGAACTTTTACAACCATAAAATTATTAGCAGGGATGGGAACAATCATATTTTCATTTTTCAATCACATTGCCCCGAAAGCTTGTATTTACACAAATATACATTTGAGAAAGAATAATGTGTCTTCTTTGTTAAAATGATATCAAAACATGGCCAAAAATAGCCTATATAGACACTTAAATCCTCCCTTCTGTCCCCTATTCATTCTAGAGCTGGTATTTTATATTGTACTTGAGTGTACTTGTGTGCGTATCCGAATCCAACTTGTACTTTCTGTACACTTCTATTATTATGTAGCGCATGAGTATCATACACAATAATAAGTATGTGGGGCAATACAAAGCCTCTACGTCCGGGGGTTAAGCACCGAGAGTAATACATGAATACCCTAATCTCTGTCTATCCTCCGTGCGTGTTCACGTATAGCGCACGGACAGGTTGGACCGCACAATACATCGATAATCGACGCAAAACTAGATATAGCGTAGTATCCCCGGTTGATCTTCACGCAAAACGCCGCCGATCGGCCATGTCAGTTTTCCGCGAAGTCTATTATGCATCAGCTACTACTTTGCTAGTTCCTGACTGGTATTGAGATAGACATCGATAGGAAGTATGATATTATGTTAGGAAAATATCTACATTATGTGGTAAGCCAAAATTTAACGAGACGCACCCCCGATAAAAATGATTTTTAACATGAATATCCGACTCTCCAAATATTTTTTTCTCCAAGTTTTCTTCGTGTATTTTCACATTTTAAAACATCACTCACTACTTATTGAATAGTACACTATAATGTTTATTATTCTGGCTCGATATTCATGACAAATTCATTGTCATTAAATAAATCCTGAGCAGATAAGAAGAACTAGAACTGTGCCATGTTTTTGCTTATTACGTATGCAAGGGGAGCAAAAACATGCATACGACTTGAATAAATACGGGCGATTTTGCGAGCGCTGCGGTCTGACTGTTTAGTTTTGTGTGGAGCATCAAACTGAAAACCGTCTAGCATCAGTCTTGACTCAGTCTGGCCTTGGTGCCAGAAGGGTCCTCAGTATAAATGCTAAATTTGACATGCATGCAAGGCCTCTCCATACCAAGCCATATCATGAATATTATATAGCTAGTCACTGGTAGAGAAGGTCAGATAAGTTATGCAATAATTCATGGCATACAGAAAATAAACATCAGAGAAAGTATCCTCATTATCAACAGACCACACACCTATCAGATATATTAGACAAAGTGCATTACTGTTTTTCTTCTAGTTCTATCTTAAAGGTACTATGTCCCTTTTGCAGCCAACATCAAATTCTGTAGAACTTTGCAGGAATTATGAATATGTCATGTATGTCCTATCTGTGAAATTTAAACGTTAGCAGTGTCCTAATATTCAAATTATGCAAGGAAACCTGTTTACTTGCTAGACTTCACTGTCAGACACTATTGAGTGACTGACTGGCATTTTTTCATCTTTGGTAAAAACATACATAAAATGAGCTGTAAATGGTACATGGGCATTTGTCTACATCAATAACCCACTTCTTGTAATGGCCAAAATTAAACTGATTGAATCTTTGCGCAGCATAAAACGTACGACCATTCAGTACAATGGTCTCAAAAATCAGACTATTACTTACTGGCTCTATAGCTCCTAAGTCGATTCGACAACTAATAGTCGTTATTTTCCGATATTTTCCGAATTAAAGACAATTTCAAGCCCCCTTTTTTTTAAAGGGAAGTTCTAAATTAGTATTGTCTTTCAAATGCCGTTGGAAGTTAACCTTTTCATTTTTTGGCCTGCAAATGGGCCATAGTACCTTTAAGTTCAGACCTTCAGACAGGTCGGTTACATGTATTCTGCATTTGTGTAAACAAAATGTACAGAGCGTTCCAAAAAAGAAGAAACCCTAAACCACACAATTATCGTGGGAAAACTATGAGCTGTATAAAGAAAAGAAATCTTCATAAAGAAGAAGTAATATGCTTTCAATAGATGTTTTGATTGGATTAATCCATACACACTTCACTGAGCAACACTGTTTTGAAAATGGTATGTCAATATTCATGTTTGCCAGATTTTACTAGTTAAAAATGATAAAATAGATTTTAAACATTCAGGGAAACAGTTAAATACAGAGTCAATGATCTAATATTTGCTTGTTTTATGATTGCATTTTTAAAGAATTTTTTAAATCTTAATTTATGATAAGTAAATCAGATTTTCTGCTAAACTGAAAGAATTCTTTGAAGTCCCTGTAAATCAATGAAGTATATACAAGTAAATACGTAGAGTCTATGTTAATCAGAGTAAAAGATAAGCATATTAAGATAAATTAAATAAGATTAAATAAGCTTGAAAGCCATGAAGTATCAACATAATGATTTATGTCTTTGTATGATATCAAGACTAGTCTACACGTACCATAGGTTTTGGATAGATTTGACAGGGGAAATGAGATATTACTACAGAGTTATCATATTTTTGATGTCCATATCAAATTTGTACAGTGGACAACCATAAACTATGATGTGGTACAGATCTTTTCTATTCGCTGACTCCACCAATTCACGACGTCCAGCATAATTAATGAAAACAATCTGCAGGGTAGATTATAATTCAATTTAACATGCCAATCAATACTAATTTGGAAGTTTCATTAGGTCTTCCTGATGATTTCCCAATGGTTTAAAGTAAATGTTGAAAAGTAATTTGGGGTGGCCATTGAAGAAGTTTGACTAAAGATTTTCAGAGTCATTCTAAGCCAAGCCTTTGATTGAACTTATTCAACATTGCATAATGAGCTCAAAATTACAAACTCTCATTATGTTTTGAGACACCAATTGACGCATGCATCAGTCAAAACGTCATTTGTGGTATCAACATTTTAAGCCTATCCTAATGATTCTCATCATAGTTTCATTCAGGTTCAACAAAAGATTAACATTCATTTGCTCTGGACATTGTCACATCACTACAGTTTTGCAGCGAATTAACACTTCTGGCTATTCTCCCTATTCCATATATGGGCAAATGTTGTATCCATCATCTACTGACGACTGATAGATGCACAAGGTAGAAACAGTGGCAAAGGGAAAAAAGAAGAAATCTTGTAAGTTTGACAGCTTGTAACTATCAAATAAAATCTAAAGAAGAAAAAAAGTCTTGTATCACAATCACATCAGCACCATAAAATATGAAGTACATGTATGTATGATGTAGGAGAAAACTAACCACATGGTTGACAATATCTGTACATACACACACATGAACCTGCCAGACCACAACATATGAATCTGGTAGTCTACATGGCTCATTACCTGCTGATAATACATGGGGCTTAAATTAAGGTCCATTTTGTTCTAATCCCCGTTCAGACTACACAAATTATTGTATTGCTACATGTTTGTATGTGCATGGCTCCAGTCATGGGTAACCCAAGGTATCGTACAGTAATTGCAATACGAAATATATTGTTTTATTTCTAAAAATTCTGCTGGTGATTATATCAGGTACAACAGGACAATGATTGAAATTTTAAAAATCATACAGGGAAACTTGAATTTTGAGCACTTCTGCATCATTTAAGGGTACCTATGATCAGAGACATACTCGTATATGAAAACCATATAGCTATACGGCTTATATTTATTTTTTCTACTCTGAAAGTTGTTTAATAGACATCGCTTAACTAAACATTGTATAACGATCAAAACTCATGCTTGAGCATTGTTTCAATAAAAACTTGATAAATAATCAGGGTCTTGTCCTCATACTACACGTTGTAACATACATGTATGAAAACTGTATAACTGGGCGGGGCTTATCATAAGCATACACTGATGATTGGCCAGCTGTCATCGTCATGTCAACTGACCTCTTCAAAAACTAGTTGTTTTTTTAATACGTTTCTTTATACAATGCTACATGTACATCATACTACACTGTGTACGCTTCTTTCACTAAACAACGATTCTTTCTACGTTTCTTTTATACCAGTTTTCAAATTTCCTCTGGGCTGAACGGACCATTTCTCTCCATTTTGGCCTCAATCACCAAGGCTATTACTTAGAGGGTGGAAATCTCTATTGATCCTTGAAGTCTGGGCAGTAATAGGATTTACAGATTTCTTCACACCTCTTTATCCATATGGTATGTAACAGTCAAATTAAGCAGCCATGATAACAGTCTGCTCTGTAATGACTATCAACGTTGCATTGCCATGCTTGTGTCATCAATTACAATTACAATTTTTTTTACACACTCTCTCTCTCTCTTTCCCTTCAACGACCCATATTGCAATTACTAACATGCATCCTGTTGTCTGCTTAAATTTGTCCAATTTACCATGACAGAAATTAGCCCAATACGATGACTTGAAATTTGAGAATTCAACCCAAATACTCGGCTTGAGATATGATATTCACACTATCCATAAGTACATGTACATATGCCTTTACAAAACAAAATGCATGTTCAGTTTAGTTGATTCCTATTTCGGTATTCCTAACAGTCAGGACTCATCAGGTTTTGTGGCAGAATAGAGAAACAAAACAATCATTTGATCAGAAATAGCATGCTATTTCAATTTTGACTTTTCTGCCTTTTGAAAACTCGCCTTTAATATGTATGTTCATGAATCTCCTAGCCAAGAGATTTTACAACCATTCAAAGTCACGTACCTAGACATAACAAAACGTATCTTGAACTCTGACTGTCTGACATCATGAAAGCTGGTGTTTATTTAATGTTACTGATTCATGATATAATATTGATAAATGCCCACAAAAACATGAATAAATCAAGGGTTAATGGTATTAAATATATATATATATATATATATATATATATATTGGACTTTGTGATAGCCTAAACAAATTACAACATGACTATCACATAAGAAGTCATTCTTTATGCTGTATTTTAGTCCATAGCAAACTCCACATATCGTGTATTTTTAAATGCATGTACACCAATACCAGGAAAAGAATAAATGATTAAATGAATAAATGGAGAAAAAAAATACATATTAGAGAGGAGGGAAATCTAGCCATGAAAAAAAAAAGGAATTCACGAAACTGACGAAAGAGAAGGAAATAGAAACCACCACAGCTATCAGCTAGAAAACTACCAGAGGTGTTGTGGTCGAGTGGATACGTTGCCGGACTGTCGATCACAAGGTCCGCGGTTCGAGTCCCGCCGCAGCACTAATGCCCTTTGGCAAGACATTGATCTACATTTGCCACACTTCACCCAGGTGAAGTAAATGGGTACCTGGTAGGAATTTATTCCTTGAAACGCAGCGCGCGTAACAGCTGCACTGCTAAAGCCAGGGTAATTATGCTGCATTATTGTAGAGCGCTTAGAGACTTCTGATAAAGTAAGTGTTAGGCGCTATATAAGCACTGTAATTATTATTATCTTTTCTAAGAAGAGAAAAAATTATACTATGAAAAAGGCACATAGACTGCCTCTTTAATATTAATTAATGGACTGCTTCTTTTTTTCCTTTTCTATTTTGCAGGAAAAAGGCACATAGACTGCCTCTTTAATATTAATTAATGGACTGCTTCTTTTTTTCCTTTTCTATTTTGCAGTATTTCAGAAATCACACTTTGCACTTTATCATTGTATCTGCTTGGAGATAATACTTTAATAGGGTGTTAAGTCTGTAAAAATCGTAAAAATCGATGCACTTCTGATTCCAAACAAACAAATTATATCATCTGTATGGAGCAAGAAGGGCATTAAATCACACAGATTTAACACCCTTCTGGCTTCAAACACACAAAATATGATAAAGGTCTACTTTCTATCTTTATGTGATACACAAAATCGTTTAAAGGTAAAGACCAGTTTTGGAAACGCCCCTCTCTCAAAAAAATGAAATGGAAGCTCTCATTACCAATCATGTGAAAGAATATGTTTTGACTAATACGTGATGATACAAATTTTGCCGGGAAAGTCGGAAACCGCCTACTAATTGATATATTTGGTAAATTATTATATCTATTGGGACCAAATAGATATCGCGCACGTGGTCGCGTAGTCCCATATACATCTTTCTGTGTACAGTGCTTGTAACTTTACCAAGACTGGGCTGAATTTCTTATCATTTTGATGATTCCAGAACCTTGCAGTACATACCAATACATATATGCTAGAGCCTAGATGATCAACCTTTTCTGATCGATTCCACAACGTTTCTTTCACAATGCAATCGCATGACCAGAACTGGTCTTTCTCTTTAATGATACAATTACATGTACTGTATGCTACCCTAAAATTGTAATTTTTAGTTAACCTGTCTTACAAAGACATTGCATTCATTTTAATAGAGCCATTTCTATCATTTTCCTTTATCAAAGGAGTAATTTATTCCATTTCAACAAAATCACAAACCAAGACACTAGCTATTCAATCTGGATTTCATTACCTATTGGTCTGGATTGTCAACTTGTATTAGTAAATTATGATACCTTACTTTAAACAATCCTTGTAAACTTTTCAATTAGACAATAAGCGCATCAATGGAAAGGACTTTGCTAATATTAACCCAAGTCTCTCTCCTGTCAAGGCAAAAACATTCTAACTGACCATTATATATACAATGTATGAACATATTAATAGAAGCATCGGTTTATTTAGCTTCTTCAATAATCAAAGGTACGTGTGTATATATATATATATATATAGGAAATATTATAGGATCAATATCGCTTTAAAGATACTATGTCCCTTTTGCAGCCAACATCAAATTCTGTAGAACTTTGCAGGAATTATGAATATGTCATGTATGTCCTATCTGTGAAATTTAAACGTTAGCAGTGTCCTAATATTCAAATTATGCAAGGAAACCTGTTTACTTGCTAGACTTCACTGTCAGACACTATTGAGTGACTGACTGGCTTTTTCATCTTTGGTAATAACATACATAAAATGAGCTGTAAAGGGTACATGAGCATTTGTCTACATCAATAACCCACTTTTTGTAATGGCCAAAATTAAACTGATTGCATCTTTGCGCAGCATAAAACATACATACGACCATTCGGTACAATGGTCTGAAAAATCAGACTATTACTTACTGGCTCTATAGCTCCTAAGTCGATTCGACAACTAATAGTCGTTATTTTCCCACTTAAAGACATTTTCAAGCCCCCTTTTTTTAGGGAAGTTCTAAATTAGTATTGTCTTTCAAATACCGTTGGAATTTAACCTTTTCATTTTTTGGGCCTGCAAATGGGACATAGTACCTTTAATAGCATGACTAGTTTGTGGCTCATTAAGTTCCCTATTTTTAACCCTAAATAGAGTATGGCTAATTTGATATCATATGACACATTAAAGATGCTGGTATCATTCATCAAGGACATGGGGACAGTGCAGCTAAAAAAAAATAGTCCAGTATATGCAGTGACAATGTGTTGTGAATATACTGTTTTTCTATTTCAGATCAATCTGTTGAAAACCAAGCCAGATATAATTTGGTTCAATCCCTGTTGGAAATGAATGTAGTATGAAAATGAGTCCTCTCTTACAGCCTTACAAATTAAACATTTCATTCATTTGTAACCTCTTTTTAAAGATAATATGTCCTATTATTGAACATAATGTATAGTATAACAGTATAATAGTTTGAGTGGGTACTACTAGATTTAGTCACCTTTTCTTTTTTTAAGGGAGCACTCTTCAGTAAAAATGACCATGCAAGTGTATTTAATTCTGTAAATTAGGTGTTTAAACAAAATAAAAATTAAATCATTATATCACCAAGTAAATTACATTCTCATTTGGTGCCAAACTCGGTTTAACTTTGAGACTTTCATGAATACCTAAATAATATTATAAGCGTAAACTTCACTATTGAACATTTTTGTTTATTACACAATCACTGAATGTATCAGGTTTCCTGTCTCCTTTTTTTCTCACCCTATTCCTCTTTCCTGACCTTCCTCCTTCCTGACCTTCCTCTTTCCTGTCCTATCATGTAGTATTCAATGAGAGCGTTCAATCGACACTTTTTCACCCTAGAATCACGGTTTATAAAGACGTTTAGTTTAAAACACGGTTGCGTTCAAGCGATTTTTCGATGGTCGTAAAAATAAACGTGTTTAAAAACACAAACATGAAACGCTGAAAAAGATGCGTTTTGTATCATGATTCTGCAGAATCACGGTCGCTAAAATTCGCTTGAACGAACGGAGATCTCAATCATGATTCTATGACGTCATTATCTATTATATATATTATCGCTACCTATTTCTATTCTTCCTGGGTCGGCTTGAAATGAGCGAGAATCATCATTGATGGAAAATCGCTTGAACGATCTCCGGCAGTAACCGTGTTTTGTATCGGCGTTTTGAATTGTGATTCATGTTTGTGATTCTAGCTTCGAAAAATCGCTTGAACGCACCCAATATTCTATTTGTTTTCGCACATCTATGTTGACTAAATCTTGTATCCTCAGGGAACCTGTCTTTTTTTGTTCTTTTGTTAAGCTGTGCCCCATTTAGTACTGTCATCATATACATTGTACATGTACATGTATATACTGTACATATAACATTATGTTTATGTCATTTATATGTATTTATGTATGGAATTGCGGGTTATTAATCAATGTATCTGCAAATGTTCTTATAGAAAGACAGAATCTGAATAAAGTGATTTGAATTGAATTAAATAGATTGAATTACCGGTATACTTGTAATAGAAAAATTAGCTTAACACTAATGTACAATGATTAACACTGCACTGACAGAACTAAATTATTAGAGAAAGGAACATTAAAGAGTGTGAACATAAATCATAAATGTATGTGTTCATGCGCCTACAGACATACATCAGCATAATTATATTGATTTTTCACCCCTCCTTTATTTTTCTCCCGTCTATTAAAATGGAACATACATTGTAAGTATTTAAGTAATCCAATTAACGAAGCCCACACACTCCCTTTTATCACTGGAGCAGCTTGCCTGTGTTGACTTTGCTTCATATGATCCAACTGAAAAAAATAAAGCACAGCATTTCCCGTTCAAATTATAAACATTTTTTGATTGAAAAGAACCTCAGGATATCTTAATGTAAACCGACAATTTCTTAATAATTGATATTTGAACCATAAATATACACATTTGGGGGAGTGTCAAGTCCAAAGATTTATCAAAGCCTCTAAATATATTACACTGTACATTTCCTTTTTTAATTTTTTTAAGGTGTATATTTCTCTCTGAAATGTTGTCAAACTTGTGCATATTACAGATATATTCAAAAAGTGTAATTTTAGACAGCTCAATATGAAAATCAATCAATCTCAAATTTCTTATCATTCTTGAATGCATGTAGTGTAGAAATTGTATTTTTGCATATATTTTGAAGGTTCTTTACTCCCAAGAGTGGAATAAATGTTTTCACTGTATAACTTTGATTGAGTAAAGAGAAGAAGAAAAAATGATGTACAAAATATAATGCCCTCATTTTTCCTCAATTGTTGCATCATAATCATACATGTTGGCCTACGTGTTCAGCTGTCGAAAACTCATGCTTGACCTCAAGTACCCATTTTTCTTCTCATCATCCCGAACCTGTTAGCCAGCTTTATTGCTTTGTTGTCAATCTATCATAATTTTTCAGAACATAATATATCTGACCCTGTGTGGTTCAATGAATTTAAGTTTTGATTTGGTTATTCTACAATAGTAATTTCTGTTTTCTCTGTCTTAATCTTTCAGTTTTTTAAGGCCTAACATTTGACTATATCTTGCCAATGATCTGCTTCGCAAACACATGAATCAGAAGTATTGTCTCAATTAAATGTTATCACAAGTGTTACATGAGCATGCATACAGCTTTGAAAACACAAGGAGGCAAAGTACAAAATGGATTAAATCCAAAGTACAAAATGGACTAAATTCACATAGAAAGATATTCTTTCTTTACTTTTCCATATTGGCAATGTCGATCCCTGTGTTTTTTTTTAATGGTAATAAAATGTAATACTTTGCATTAAAAAACAACAGTTTCAGTTGGGTAATGTAATGGACATGCATATATACACAGACAAAACTCATTTGCTCAATATATTTCTTTGTCTACTCACTGCAGAGAGCCTAAGGGCAACACACTTCAACATACACGTACACAAAATGTAGCTCATACCGGTAAGCATATTTTATAGTATATTTTGTCATATCAATTCATGGATAGACTGGTCTCTGCTATTTAGAGTATTTGTCTTTCTTCAATTGTAACAAGTGCCAAGTGCTAATTTTGGTCATACATGTACAGCAAATCATTTACCGAGAGCCATTCAAGCTCTCGACAAACGACAAACGTACATATAATTATCTATCTGGCCAAGGACGGGTCATCGTTATGTAATATACTACACCCACCCACACACACACAATTCCTAGTATGTACTTGCTGGCACATGAGGCCCCTGTTAATAGTTTAATTGCTTGGACTCTGTATTGACTTACCTACTCAGACACACATACATGCAGTAAAGATGAATACAAACATACTAGCCAGACTATTGATTGATAACATGCATGGACAGAGAGCATGCACACCAATTGGGGCTGATGAAGATGTTTGAGTTTTAGCTTATCAATCTCACTAAATATCTTCATGCATTGTTTCTACCCAAGAAAAAATTGGAACAATGTCGTCCTTCATACTCATAGGTCATTAGGTCCCACATGTACACTACTACACTCTACAGTGCTGCTGTGTGGCTAATCTAGATTCACTCGATTAAAAATAACCAAAAGTTCAGTCATCAAGAAAATACAACATCTAGGCATTATGCTGCTTCATCTTTCTCCTTTAGTTGCCATGGAAACAGAGAAAGGTCGAAAGTACAATGAGTGAGCATCTTCATCTAACCATGGAAGCTAGTGTCCATTATGTAACAGTCACGGCATCATCATCAAATAGCAGGCGCACAGGATGACTCAGATGCGTTCCTACAGACTTAGTAATTATTCAGCATCAAAAAGCTTTCTCAATGGTATCATACCAGTCAAGAACTGGAAGACGTGTCGTGCGAATCATTGTTTCATAATTCATCAATCACAATGCAATATCAACCTGATTACTAGTACTACTGAATATTCGAAGTCCCATAGGATTTATACAGGGACCACCTGATTCCTGTAGGCAGTGGGTTCATTAAATGTAATGAAAATTAATCATAATTAGGCCTATGTCCTTAGACAAAAAAGGAATCACTTGTTTGTGAGTCTATCTCATTGAAATGAAGAGAGGGACATAGGGAGAGAATGGGAGATATAAAGACAGAGGGAGAGAGGGAGAGAGGGAGAGAAGGAAAGAAAGAAGAGAGAGAATGAGAGATAAAGACAGAGGCAGAGAAGGAAAGAAAGAAAGAATGTATGTAAGGGGGGAAGGAAAAAAGGGGAAAAAGAAAGAGAGATATTAGACAGAAAGAGAACAAAATGAAAATTAAAGAAACAGACAACCAACCAATCAGACAGAGATAGTTATATACTGGGGGAAAGGGAAAAACAAAAACAAAAAATATCTAAAACAAAAAAATAACATAAACATGATGTCCAGCAGAACTTAAAAGCTAAGCTATATTCACTTCGGTCTTCAATGTCTTCTACCAAATTCAGACTATTGAAAATCAATTCAGTAACTGTATGCAGGCTTAATATTATCTTTATTCCAAAATGGGCACAAACAATCATACCACAATCCAGGAGGTTTATGTTTATTTTTAAAATACTGGAGGCATTTGGCACTCATACCATCATTTTTATCAGGAAGTGCTATTAAACCATATCCTCTTCATGTTGGTTTCAAATTAGAATTACAGACTTAATCAATACAGATTGATAGTAGGCTTACATTCATGACTCGTGAGAAACTTATATGGAACCACATATTTCCAAAAGGTGTGAGGTTTTTTTTCCTTTGAAAAAGGCACATTGGGACAGTTTGATATCTACTGCTCCTCATGATTAAGGCTCAGACCAACATCCTTTACAGAGATAGTGATTAAAGATAAAGTTGAGTTCTGGACATGCGATTGCATTGTGAAAGAAACGGTGTGGAATCAATCAGAAAAGGTTGATCATCTAGCATACAAGTATTGGTGTGTACTGCAAGGTTCTGGAATCATCAAAATGATACGAAATTTGGCCCAGTCTTGGTAAAGTTACAAGCACTGTTCACAGAAAGATGTATATGGGACTACGCGAACATGTGGCATAAAAATCTGTCCCGATTTTTATGCTGTTACATGCCATATTTAGAATATTAAGGCATTTGAAGAGCCATGCTTTTCAGGGAACCTTGTTTTATCTGATGTTCTTCCATACTTGCATAATAACAATGATAACGCTCACAAATTATTTTTCACCTCTTCCCAGAACTCAACCTTCTCTTTAAATATGGGAAGGAGGTGAAGGACCCAATAGGCCTGGAACCCAAGTAGAGTATAAGGCCCACTTATGATTATGATTTTATAAATTAAAAGAAATTGCCATACACATGTACATGTACATGTTTACATGTATCTAAGATTAACAGATTCTACGGAGCATCAAGACAAAGAATAATTTTCAAGGTGTTCCATTTACATTAGGTGTTCATATAAAACTGTTTTTTTTGGGGGGGGGGGATTAAAAAAGACCTTTTGGCGTTTGGCCCACCTGGACTTGACTTTTGTGTCTTTTTTGTGATAAGTGATTTGATGCATTGCCATTAGGCCTACAGCTCATGAGACTTGAAAGAAACTGTTTTTATTTCTGTTCGCTTGTTTGTTTTGGGTTTTTTTTTGTTTGTTTGTTCCATTTTTTTAATCAACTTCTCTGAAATTGTTTTATCCATCAGGCCTATTTTATTGAGAATTTTTTCTTCTAAACAGGGGGTGGGAGAGAAGCATTGTTCTTTCAATTTTAAGGAATCTAAAGTTATCAAATTATCAAAATATAATTCATTCCCCACAAAACCCACAAAACCAGCAAAGGGTGAGTAAACTCTGACTATGGCATTTCAGTTACCTACATGGTGTATAGTATTTCATTTTGAATGAAGAAAGAAGTCACATTCTCTTGTACAGTAAGGTATGTTCTAAGAATAGCATAGATCCGCTAACCTTTTCCTCTATCCCCAGACTACAAAGAAAGCCTCAGTGGTAAAAAAAAAATGTGGTCAGTGCAATAAAAGTAGGCCTCCTTGGCAGAATCAGGACTGGGGTCAGAGTTCAACTGGTCTGACCCTTCTTGGAATTTCTACCTTTCTCTTCTCCCTCTGAACCCCCAAGGATAAAGAGTTATTACCTTTTCCCCTCCTTGATGTATCCAGATAGTTGAAATATTTCTGTGTTGTACAGTATACACCCTGGTATACCTTTCAGACTATATTTAATTATGGTTATGCATCAGACTGAGTGTCCCATAGCAGTATACAGCTTACAGTACTGTGGGAAAACGCCAATCTAACAGCTTCAGATATTCCTTTTAAAATATCACTTTTGTATTAAAAGGGACATAAACATGTAGTAGGTGGCTGTAGGCCTACACCATTCTGATTTTTAATGAAACAATTAGATTCTAAAATATAATTATTAAATTATAGCATAAACATGTAGTAGGCGGCTGTAGGCCTACACTATTCTGATTTTTTATGAAACAATTAGATTTTAAAATATAATTATAGCATACCAGGTAAATCAGTTGCAACATTTGTTTTTGCAATAGATTCAGTCAGGGGAAGAAGGCCACTTGAAACAATCAATTACAAAGCATGAAATGATGAAAGTGACAAACGAAGCATTGTATGCATTCCCTACCACCCTCTTCAAATAATGATTATTAAATGAACAAAGCAGCTTGGGTCTATGACTCTATGGCTTGTATTGCAATTGCTCTCTCCGACAGTAGACTATAGAGTCTATATAATAGATGAATGATTGATGTCTCTTTTGACAGTTGATCAGTTTACAGTCGACCCAAAGGCATGTGCTGTCTGCAACTAGGAAGGCAAATTATATTATTACCTCTCACATTGCACTGACCATGCAAGACTGAGATGGGAGGTATAGGCCTTAGGCCCTGCTTAGGCAACATATTTGCAATTACAATGTACATGTAGTTGTGGGGTCATGTTGTAGAGTCACATGCTGTGTAACAAAATTGAGAAAGATGGTTGCCTGGAACTTGACAAGTAACAATCCTTCAATATGAATTTTTTTTTAAATGATGAATAATTAAATACCATCTGGAAACCCCCCAAGAAAAAAACTCACTTATTAAGTTATTACTGATAAAGGTTTATTGGACCCTTACATAATAACTATGTCCATTTAATGAAATTGTAATCAAAGCAAATACCTGGTATTTCAAATGCTCTTGTGAATTAGCAACTCATTGTTCTTACTAATTAATAATGTAACATAAGTTACGGTATTAATCTAATTGTGGAATTAGTATTAGTATCGTTAAGACACTACTAACTACAAATTGAAAATGCCAAAAAATAATAATGGTGTAAATGGTGTAAAACAAACAAAAAAAGTGAACAATATCAAACCAAGGAATTGATCAGATTGATTTTTCATCCAACAGACAGCTAGTGCTTTGCAGAGTCTGTGGTTCACGTTCACACGAACGCGAACAATGTGGAAAACACAATCTGTCATTGCACATGAACTTCTTCAGTAAGTTCAGCCTTCAGGGGTCAAATGTCACTCCAACAATCCTCCTCAACCCGACAGATATTCACGTGGACTTGCACGCTCTTTATTCAACAGTCAATCTCTCAAACATAACCCATGTGCACGTACGTTTAAAAGGCAAATCAATTCAGAGTGTATGGACTATGGATACTAATGGAGATGATGATAATTACCTCAGCTCCTCCTGTTGCAACAAAGGTTTCCTTTTGTGATACCCCCGTAACCTCCACGCCTTTCCCAACCTTCGCCGAATCGTCCACGGAAGACCCACCGTTCTTGGTCATGTCATATTGGTTCTTCTTGCTAAATATTTTCCCCATTTTGTCCCCTTTAGTTCTCCTTCCACTATAGAAATAGCTAGCTTTGACAGTTTGCTCCGATTATCACCATTAAACTAGATGTCGTTTCGTTGTAAAAAGGTCACTATTCTCGCACGTGTACTATTTACTGGTAATAAATCCGTGCGGTCTCTCCTCGCATCAGCTACAATGCGCTCTTTCACAAATCACTGTTCGCCGGTCGGATCCTTTGTAAAAATATTAAGTGTATTTTGTCTGTCTCTTAAGCTCGCCCCACGTGTTTATAATCCCACAGTCTGTTTAACAAGATCTGTTATGATGTCCTTAAGCTCATCTCCTAACAAAACGAAATTAATCGCTTCCTTCTGAGACAGGTTTCCTCACAACGCAATGACATTCAGCGACCTTCTTCAACAATATCCGTGCCTGTCGTTATGAAATCGCTGTTGGCGCGGCTGGTAGCGCTAGTTGCTCTCGTCTCGCTCGATCTCTAGCTCTGCTGGCTCTTGTTCGCGTAGCAGGCGCGTGTCGGGATAGTGGACTTACAAGTTAAGCCTTGACCTGTCAAAGCTCGGAGCTCTGTTAAATCCGTCGGTATTTTAAGCTCCTATTGTAATTGGAATATAAATATTGAAAGTGAAAGTCCATTGTCATCTCATGACTGAGTGATTTATACCCTCTTTAATACAATGAATCACTCGAATGTAAAGTAAGAGTAATCCGTAGTCCGTACATTTATCATTGTGCCAAAGCTGTTACGCAATCACTGGGTCATCAATTCCGGTGATAACGAATTTCATGAACCATACCGCATCGAGTATAATTCTTATTTTAATTACAAGAAAGATTCGCCTTCAGTGCGCTTTAAAGGACTTCAATGACCTCCAGTGATTTCTTTTCCCCAAGCCAAGGCTATATTCTCTTCCAATAGGGCTACAGAATTCAGAGATGCCTCATTCAATTTTTTGGCTTTTTTTTTGGGGGGGGGGGCGGGGCTTAAGCTTCTGGGCGTATTTGGATACAAAACAAAAAGGATTTATATATTTTTTTTTTAAGAAGAAAAAAAGAACGGGGGTGGAGTATCTTTGCTGAATGAAAATAACAATGATACAGCGCAGGAGCCAGGCCTCAATTTGTTTCCGGTGCCGTCAAATACCGCCATGACAAAAAATAAAGGTGCAAAAGAATTTTAAATTGTAATTGTAATTCTGAGAAGCACTGTACAGGTTGTGCATTAGACTTTCATGTTTCAATATTTCTATATACAGGGTATTTGTTTTATTTCCATCCCTTCGCTCTACCCGCGTATTTAAAAAAAAAAAAATTGTGCAACCCTTACCCCCAGTCCCGTAAACATCATGTGGATCATAGACTCGTGCCCCTGAAATAATCTTGGTAACGTCAATGCAACGTCGAATCCATAAGAATATTGTAAAACACCACTTTGACAATGGCGCATAATTTATGCAGAAAAGTGGTCGCCCTCTTGTTTTTCTTTTGCATCATATTTTGTGTAAGATCTTATGATCCGTGATGGCACTATTCTTACATGACGATCAATATTATTTCACTGTGTTCATTGCTTTATAGTTTACAGACTTGATTTTAGATTAATTGATTAGTTTATTTATATAATATTTATTTATTTCTCCATCTATTTATTTGTTCATTTATCTATTCATTTATTTATTTATTCACTTATTCATTCATTCATTTATTTTGAAATTAGTTGACGAGGGGGAAAAGGTGAAACCTCTATTGGCAAATTTGCTTCTAATGATTACCACTGGTTGGCAAATGTGTCCGACACCCGACTTAAAAAAACGGCCTGGGGGGCATTTCATCAACATTTGTCCACCGACAACTGTCAGCTCTGACTAAATTTGACCAATCAGAGGCCTGGAAATTAGTCGGTGACAATAAAATTGTCGGTGAAAATGATATTAGTCGGTGAAAACCACCGACTAATTGTTTCATGAAACACCCCCCTGATTTCGACGCCTCAATGCAGAGAGGAAGCATTGTGGGGTATGAGGAGGGGGGGGGGCACCTGTCTCATTCGAAAAATGATATGCAGCTAATTTACGAGGCCCATGATCATGTAGGGAAAGGGTGTTTGAAGCGGGGTCCTGTCGTCTTCTTTCCTCGTCCCTTTCCCATTTCTCTCTTCCCTTAATTTTGCCCCTTGTTTAATCTTCTTCCTTCTTTTCTTTGACATTCGATGGGGGCACATGACCCCATATATACGCCCCCCCCCGTATAGCTACACCAGTGCAAATGGCAAAACGACGAAATCCTCACATTAAAATCATCGATATACACGTACTGTCGGCAGGATATCCTTGGTAAAATGCAGCACTCTATTTCTATAGGGCATTGAGCAAGGAGAAGGGGACAGTACGGCACACGGTGAAATTATAATTATATTCTCATGATTCTGCTTCCAATATAATTATGAGTTACTGTTATTTGATATGTCTTGCCTATATACTTATAGCGTCTCAACAAATTTATCCTTTTTCGTCCATATGCTGTTGTTGTTGTTGTAGTAATTGTTGTTGATAATGTTTTTTTTTTTTTTTCTTCTAAGAAAGATTTTATTGTTTCTTTGCACCTTTCTCGAATACTCAGGGGGATGAAGGACCCCAAGTTTAAGTTATATAAAATCTTTAGAAGATATTAAAACTACGGGATGAATTTGAATCATGACCAAAACGGTGTAGTGTTATAGGCATAGTAGGCATACAGATTATGAGTCAACTATAGCGTGTGACCGCAAAAAGTGAAGGGGTGTGAGGGGGAGGTGTGCCACTTCACATATCAGCTTCCAAGACAGGAAATGTTGGTTTTGAAAGTTTGTTTAACATAATTAAAAATTTAACCAGGACATGTGATTATGAAACTCCGAAGGCCGCTTTGTGTCAGACTTCGTTTACTAATACATGATAACGCAGTTTGCACTGTGATGATATTTTTTTTCCTCGCATGCATGTTTGTACAAAGAATTTTACCTGTAGAAGTGAATCTTGTTGAGAGGTTATACAGCATACCCTTTCACCTGCATGGTGACCATCTTAAAACTATATAAAACAACAACCTGATTCACTTTCAGTAGTCTTGTGCGTTACTATTGAAATATACAAACAAGATAGTGACATGTTACGTAATGATTTCATCATGGAATACAATAAGGTATTGAAGTGTCCCTTAAATTGATTTCATGAATGCGTTTGTGATCGTGTTTTTCATATTTTTTGGAGGGGTGTCCTTGAGCTTGGTGGCTTGGTCATCAGGTAATATTCTTGACTCATAGAAGCCATGTATAATTCATTGTGTATGTAGATCCTTCTATCAACCTCCCCCTTCCCCCTCAAAAGAAGGGGGAGATTACCAGTACCACACTGCAAAAACCAGAGTGTTAAATTTAACACCAAGGGTGTTAAATTTAACACTTTCTTGGTATCTATATCGTGCAACTCCTCTGGTGTTACTTAACACCATTTTCTGGAATTAGATAATTTCAATTCCACTTTTGGTGTTAATATTTGACAACTCCTACTGGTGTAGATTAACACCAATATCTGGAATCATAACAAATTCAATTCCACTTTTGGTGTTTATATTCTTGTTGATCCATTAGAGATTTTTCTATGTATGTCTAATGGTCCCACATTCCATATTCCCTATTATCGACCATTATCGACCAGGGTAGAGGAACCAGTGGTAAACTGATAATTCATAATCGAGGTTGGCAACTGTCCACCAATAGGTATATTCTAATCTCCATTGCATTAACTCCATCATATAGATCATTTGAAGTAAATTCAAGATTAACATGTATGTGCGTGTGTATTGGGTTTTTACAGACGTGTATCAATCAGATGTGGTACAGGCTGGTACACATATATAATAAACATGCATGTTGTTTCTTGGTTAGTAATCATATAATCAATATATCTATTGCTAAAACGTTAATATAATTGTAGCAAGATCGGACATATAATCTATTGGTCAATAATTGCCAAAGGAAAATACAAATCACAAAATTGATGTGCATTGTCATAATTTGCTTAACAAATCATGATAAATGTATTTTTCTGTGAACACGTGTAAAGTAATCATTAAGCGCGCGTACACTTTGTGAAAACTTATTCGACCAATCAACCGCCTTAAACGAAATCACGTGATGATACTTTCAACACCAAGCATAAAACAACACCATGTTACTTAACACCCAGTAATTATTAATGCATGCTTAAATCTGACCGGTGTTAAAAATAACACCAATGGTGTCAAAAAAATTCAATACCATACTGGTGTTAGAAATTTAACACCCTGGTTTTTGCAGTGCATGATCGTTACACAACATTGATGCCAACACACGCGTAACCTTGTGAGAGAGCAATTGTCATTATTGGCATCTAGATGAACTATTCATCCGATGCAGTAATGTGATGCCAAAGTGATTGAAGGCTTCTGTAATAATTCCCATCACCAGGGGCGTAGTTAAGGGCACGCCAACCCCCGGCAAAAAAGGGAAGTTAAAAAAGGGGGAAGAAGGGGAGTAGAAGAGAGTGGGGAAGAGAAAGGTAAAGAGGAGACAACGTGAAAGAAGATAAGTACAACCCCCTGCCACACCCTTGCATCATCTATTTGCCTTCTTTTGACGTATTTCGTCCTCCTATCAAGACCGCGGTGCACCCCGATGAAACAAGTGCCCCCGATTGGCTGGATGCCTGGATCCATACACCTCACACCACTGTCTATCACTTCTCGAGGGAGAGGTGTATTAACCAAGAATACAAGATGTAATATATGCTTAAATTATTACTAATGATGATAATAAATAATAATAATATCATTATTATTATTACTATTATTATTATTATTATTATCATTATTATTATCATTATCATTAATGATATAACAATAATGAAACATGTGAAAAAATACAATAATACATAGTACTAAATCTAACATTATACAAATTTAAAGTTATGTGTCATGTGATAGAATTCTAATAAAAGTAGGTATTCCGATTGATTTTGAATTGAAATTTATTGCTGATTCCAACCTTTTATTGGGGTACTAATCCTGAACTCGCGGCCTCTATTGACCCACTCACACATCGAGATGATACCTTTTGCTTTGCGAGCTGTACAAGAAGGATACATGAAACGAAGGAGTCACCAGACAAACTCTTATTCCTTAATGAAAGGAATAACGAAGGAACTAAAGGTCAACTTCTCCCGCAGGGCACCTGATGAAACATTATTGCCCAACAACCCCGCTGATCAACGACTTTATCAATCCGGATACTAAGAGGGATAGAGCAGGTCTTGGTTGGAGGATTGCTATAGGAGCGGAAGGAATAAACATGGCCGTTTCTATGGATGGGAGTTGGGCGTGGCACCCACTCTCAAATTTTCTCTCAGAAAAATTGCTCATCTTACAGTTTTAGGTCTACCACCCCCTAACCCCCCAACAAAAGATCAATCGAAGAGAAATAAAATGGAAGAAATGTAGAATTCAATGTCGTAAAACTGAAGGGTGGATGTGCAAATAATAATCGGTTTCGCCAAGAGAAGGCGTTTAGTCTCGCCAATGGAGGTATAGGGGGAAATGTGTATATTTAGCCTCCCTATAGGACATGCATCAAGCATTTATTCTTTCCTTGACAAAATATGTTGTAAAAATCAGTCGCATGGGGTGGGGGAGGGGAGTCAATGGAAAAATACAATGGAAGAGATGTAGACCTACAGGTTACGAATGGATCAGTCCAAGGATCTTTAATTTGTTTCCACCAAGCCAAAAAATAAATTAAAATTAGATTAACAGACACCCTACAAAAATAAAGATTTGTAGACAGAAACTATTGTATGAGGTGTTGCCCCTTCCTTTCATGGCGACGTCCCTGTATGAATTAATCAAAATGAAAACAATGTAATAATGTAAGGACTTTGTATCCCAACGAGCTAAGCGTTGAGCGAGAGGTCATTGCCATTGACATTGTAATCATAGCGCCATCTAGCGCTTGAAACATTATAAAAGCTGTTATAGAAACTGTGGCAGAAAATATTTGAAATATATGTACTGCAATGTATATGAACCAAACCAGTCCAAACCAGACCAAACCAGACCAAACCAGTCCAAACCAGACCAAACCTGTCCAAACCAGACCAAACCAGTCCAAACCAGTCCAGACCAAACCAAATCAGACCAAACCAGCCCAGACCAGATCAAACCAAACCAAAATTGCTCATAATGAATGAAGCTGAATATCATGAGGATGATCACAACCCCCGTTTGTCCCTTGCAGGTGCAATTGGAAAATATGGAAAATCATTACTTTTTGGCTAATTAATTCTGCATTTATGTGAAGAAAAAAAAAAAAATTTGATTTTTTTTTTTCTTTTTTCTTTTTGATCAATTGCTCACAATGAATATCACCCATATCAAGAGGTTGATCACAACCTCCGTTTGTCCCTTGGAGGGGCAATTGGGCAAATTTTGGAAAATATAGAAAATCATTACTTTTTGGCTACATTTATGTGAACAAAATGAAAATTTTCCTTTTTGTTCAATTGTTCACAATGAATGTAGCTGAATATCATGAGGTTGATCAGGACCCCGGTTTGTCCATTACAGGGGCGGTCGGGGGAATTTTTGAAAATATGGAAAATCATTACTTTTTGGCAAAAAAGGCAAGGGATTAGTGAAAAAAATGAAAATTTTCCTTTTTGTTTTTTGCTCACAATGAATGAAGCTGAATATCCGGCTCACAACCCCCGTTTGTTCCTTGAAGGGGCAATCGGGTAAATTTAGGAAACTATGGAAAATCATTACTTTTACCTACATTTATGTGATGAAATGAAAATGTTCCTTTTTGTTCAATTGCTCACAATGAATGTAGCTGAATATCATAAGGTTGATCAGGACCCCGGTTTGTCCATTACAGGGGCGATCGGGCAAATTTGTGATAATATGGAAAATCATTACTTTTTAGCCAAAATGGCAAGGGATTAGTGAAAAAAATGAAAATTTTCCTTTTTGTTTTTTGCTCACAATGAATGAAGCTGAATATCCGGCTCCCGGTTTGCTGTATTACAAAAGACTATGGGTGGTATTCTCTTAAGTTAGGCCGGGACTAAGTCCAGACTAAACAAGAATTTTAGTTCACACTTCTATGGAATGCTAGGTTTCATCTTCCTCCTTCAATATTCATGACAAAAATAATCTACCAAAGACTTTATTGAAATTCAGTTCATACTCATATTATCTTTTTCTTTCCATTTCATTGCAAAATTAATTTTTTGGACACTTTTCATTGCAGGATTAAAATAATCTGTACAGGGAAAATGAGTTGGCAACAGGCACTCCATAAAAATGTGAATTAGTTAAGCCGAGCTTAACTTAGTTCGCGCTATCGGAATACCACCCCATAGATCTATATTATAAACTTTGAATATACTGTATTGGATGCGAAAGCCAATGTAGTATGCTTAGCAATTTGAGCTTAGTAGCTCTTGCTGGAATGCTCCCCAGGGAGTGGAGAAAGTGCATACATTGTGTGCGGGCAAGCCAGAATCCGATGACCGGGGGTAATAACATTACTGTAAAACGCTTAGAAACTCGGACTTGCCGATGTATTAAGCGCTATATAAGCAGAAATGTTATTATTATTATTTATTTATCTAGAGCTGAATGATGAAGTACTATTGAGAATAATATATAGTTGGTTTTTTGTTTGATTATTATTTAGAGTGCTAATAAACACTGAGAAAGTAAAAAAGTGCTTGTAGGTTTCATGTTTATTCATTTCATGACAAAAATATAATTTATACACTCATAACATGACATAATATTTTAGCCATTTATATGGATAAATGGATTAAATATGATATTTATTTCATCCAAAATGAAAAACCTCTTGACATGACCATGTAAAAGTAAAAGTGATACCAGAATGAACTAATGTCAATGGGCATATCAATATAATTTATTTAAAATTTTAAATAAATAGATAAAAGATGATGTCGGACTGGAATCGCCCACTTCCACTTCCATTTACACGAACGTTTTTAGAAACGGAGCAATATGACACCAGATATAACCAAGTCCATTTAGAGAGGCATATCGTGTGTCCAGCTTGTCTAGTTCTGGACCCTTTTTATTGACTTTTTATTCGCCGACTATACGCGTTAAGTCGAGTGGTGGCGCGATCCCGAGTGATTGCGCGATCCCCGAAAACCAGTTCTCGGGGATCGCGCCACCACTCGGCTTAACGCGTATAGTCGGCGAATGCCATGACGGAGTGGAAGGAGGGGGGCATCCGTCTATCCAGACGGATGAGACGCGAGAGAACAATAGTCATTACACGTCGTAAAACGCGACATATTCTTAGTTGTTCTGGAATAATGATTGGGAAGAGAGCAACCGCTCATTCCTATCCCAAGTTATAATTGATGCCCCTGCTTTCCATTAGTGTTGAAACACACACAGTTTCCAGCCATCAGAGAAGAAATGCAGATACAAAATAGCAAGGTCTCCCGCTTGCGAATTTGCGATTCCCAAACCATTCAGCTATGGGAGACTTTATGAGCAACGTGATTGGTCGAGAGAAGAAATAAATATTACGTCATTTACTGCACGCTCGGGCTCGCTCACAGCTGACACAGACACACAAACACTCACAGTGTTAGTCTGCAAGCACAGACTCTAATTTGACACTTTACGAAAGATATCATGTCTGAGGGAAGTCTATCTACATGTAATGCCTAATCCTTTCATCAAACTTTGATTATTAGAACAACTGCTGGGCCTCTCTGCAACCCCTTTTTCCCCTCAGACTCAAGCTCTCATTTATACATAAACATCTAGACTAGTAAAGTTAGACTCCCCCTCCCCCCCAAAATAATGTTCCATTTTTTATTTTTTATCATAGGTCTAGAAGTCTATAGATCTAGGGTCTAGATCTAAAAAAAAAAAAAAAAATCATCCAATCGATATCTATATTTCATTAGAACATACTTGTATCTAACTTAAAAGATCTGTCATCTAAATCTACATGTAACTTGTGTTATTGTCTATGTTCAAACAATGCATGGCTAGGCTCAACAAAACACTCAGGACTGCACATACGCTATGTTGTTAGGTAGACCCTACAATGCACTTCACACGCGAGCTAGCTACAGGCACATACAGGCCCACTGTTATCCATTGTTTATGTGCAGCCCATTCATGCAAACATCATTCCAAAAGTCATAGACACGGATCTGATCATGGCGACTTTATAATAAAATAATTAAATACAGGGTCTAAATATCTACTTATACATGCAGATTTGGAAAATCATTTTGAAGATTTGATGGTTCACTCGGACTTGGCCCCAGACACATTCGCACCGCCATGATGAGATGGCTCCATAGAGATATATACTTACTATACTAGTAAGTATATATCTCTATGGATGGCTCGCGTCGATGTGGGCGTGTCTTTATAAATTTTTTAACCAATCACGTTGCTCAAAATGTTTCCCATAGCTGAATGGTTTGGGAATCGCAAATTCGCCTCCCGCTTCCAATTAGTCTTTCATAGTTGACAATACAGGCAAATGCATGTAGTACTAAACTTTGTAATTCCCGGTTCAGTTTACTGGCTCTGTGATGGGCTCCTCAAGGCAAGGTTCCAGAACTTCAGGACCGCGAATAAGAGCTAAGGCAGAACGAAATAGGAAACAGAATATAATGATGAGAACACAACCGATGATATTCCAGTCTAACTCGTACTCGTAGTGGGCGTCACGTGATTGTCGCCTTGCCGCTTTCCATTTCTTGATTTTCTTCTGTTCGAACATGTCGGCGCAGTCGTCCACCATGATCTGCATTATCTGTAACCATGAATAACGATTTAACATTAGCCAGGGAAGACATATCAAAAATAATAAGACATAGTCTCATCTTTACATGGAATAATGGATATTTTTTATTGAGGTGTTGACTATATACTTGGCGGATCGCAAGGAGCAAGGGGTAGGGCACAGCGGGCATGTGTCACATCGAATCAGGACAACTCCCCCTAGACAATCACCCCCGGAAAACTACCCCCACCTCCGAAAAAATTGCCCCAGAACAATCAACCCCCGAGGACAATAACCCCGGAAAATTACCCCCTAGGACAATTACCCCCCATGGATAATAACCCCCTATCGCCCAAAGACAAGATAATTATCATGTGCGACCCCCCCACACACACACACCCACACGGAGGGGGGGGTGGTTGTCCTAGAGGGTAATTTCTGGAGGGTAATTGGTCTCCGAGGGTAATTGACCTAGGTCGTAATTGTCCACGGAGGGAGGGGGTGCGGGTTGTCCTTAGGGGGTGAATCTCTGGGGGTAATTTTCCGGGGGTTAATGCCCTTGAGGGGGGGGGGCAATTGTCCCGCTGGTAATTGGCCGGGGGTGATTGTCCAGGGGGTAAAATTGTCGTAGAACCGTGCCACCTATAGCCTTACTTTATACACACTCGTCCCCACCTCCAATTTTCTACCCCCCTTTTGAGGGTTGCTCGTCAAAAATAAAAGATACTATGCCCATGAAAGACATTTGCCCAGACGATTTTAGGGGGAGGGGACCGAAGGGGGCAGTGATGCATGTTATCACCGCCCGACAATAATTAGTTTGGAAAATTCCCGAAGAGGAGTCCCCAGGACCCTATAGACTTAAACAACCTTCTATGACAGGGCCGTCGATCCTGGGGTAGTGAGTGCCAACATTATTTTTGAATTAACTATGAGCAAGAGGTATGGCGTATAAGGGAGCCTATATATCAGAAAGAAAGGGTATATTATAAAACAAGAAGTGTCTTGCTCTGCCACCCCCTCCTTTAAAAGAAAAAATATAATTTATTATACGCTAAGGAGAGTCCCCAAAGATTAAAATGGGGTAGCCTTACCAATCGGACATTTCATAATTAACGAGTTTGAAGAGCAAACTTCAAGCATTCAAAATGAGTCATTTCATTCATTTTAGATTCAAGGTATGTAATGGAAAATGAATACTCACTCGCAACCTGTCTTTTAAGACGACCACAGATTCCTGGATCTCCTTTTCTGATATGATCTTCTTTGACATCGTGTCGCATTCATTGCATCTCTGCGATCGGTCCTGAGATTTGAAATCATGAAAATAATACGCATGAAGTTTATCTTGATAAATTAAAGCATATGATTGTACTGATCTACACCTGTTTTGCCTGCATGCTATTGGGTATAATGTATATAGAATCATTGATATGTGCATGTCGGAAAGTTCATCATCAACATAATGTCAAAACTGTGGAACATATAGTATATCCAAGAAATTTGAAATGTCTAGATAGGCCTGAATTTCTTCAACGGAACAAAAGTAGAAATCATGCAAAACAACAATACGTCTTCTTCAACAAACTATAATGTTATGATCACATTGCTTGACTTTTTCGAAACTGTTCTTTCCCCTCCCAAAATACAGGTATAAAGTTTGGCTTATGCATTACTAACGACATTGAATGTTTAACAAAACTTTCAACGCCCATTTGAGAATACTTGGGAGAATAGTCTGAGTTTATAAGATGTCTTGACGCTCATACTTTGACCTATAACCTATACATTTTCGAGATGGTGTATCTCAAGAAAGACACTGAATGAAAGAAACTACTGTAACAGCAGGTTCCAAGAAATATTTCACTCACTAGAATACCACCAAAACATCGATGTTACCTTGTTTTACAACTATCACTATCACCTCACTCTGTCGAAAAAGAACTTCAGCTTTCACCGCGACACTGACTTAAAGTTAAACCTCGGAGCTGTTTAATGCATATAGTCCGACACAAAACATAATCATGAAAGCCGCAATGTCCTTGTAGGAGGACGGGAATATAAAAACAACTAACAAATTTGAGAATGCCATCCCTTCTTTGACATAACCTGGAAACGGTGCACTTTTCTATACATTCCTAAACCCCGTGTTGCAGACAGGGCAAATCACGGCTTAATCAATTATTGTACAAACGATTAAACAGGCAGCTGATTCCCAGTTTAGGACAGTGTTTCCATGGTGACGCCACTTGAGAACGCATCTTTCGGGTGATTGTGAAAAGGGGATCTATTTCCGGGAACATCTCTGATTGCAAAAAGACTGAATGTGATTATTGATTTTACGTTTGGTTTGAGGTTTGTTTCTGTTTAAAGGAAAGAAATAATTCTGACAGATTTCTATTCAAAGAGTAGGTCTACCTTGTTGTTTCCGCATAAAAAAAACATTCTTCGTATAGAAATGGAATAGGGCCTAAGCATTCGCCAGGCACTTGCGGAAATACATGTAAATCCATCGTAATCGGTGTACAAAGTCCAACACATTATACTCAAGTGCTATAATCTCTATTCAAATCCATTGGATCTATAGGCGAAAATAATGATTTTATCCACAGCTCAGCACATGCTATGTGCAAATTGTATGATATCATGACTGTGTTTGTTTGTTTTCGTGTATAACGAAAATTAATTCCGTATTCCGGAGGTGCTATATATAGTGGCATTGATAAATACATGTATATAAGAGTGGACTTTCTACATGTCTAAGGCTAGAGAATTTGCATGAAAATTATGAAAACATCTTGTCCCAAAACTTACATGTAACGCCTTCTTTTATGTGGCGAAATATGCTCAATGATCTGTGATACCTGTGTAATGATTGATTTTGTTGTAGGTGGGTCGATATTCCTCTTTGAGAGAAGAGCTTGCGGATGACCCCCCTCCCCTCCCCTCTCGAGCGTGATCATGCATGTTATTTCGCGATTTGGCCTTTTGCTGACAAAACTTTCCTCCAGTTTGCAGTTTGTGACTTTGAATAGAACACAATTATAACGAATCGATATGATACGCTGTGTTTGATAGTAACAGTATACATTCACTTTAATTACATTATACACTATACTTACCATGTAAGATCTCTGGATAGGAATATTTGAACATCTGAAAAGACATTTAGACTCAACTTCCATCTCTTTACTTTCCATTTCTTCCAATTTTTTAGATTATTAAATTCAAACTTACCCGTTTATTTAGTCTGGAGTCGCCCGCTAAGACACCCGGCAGTCCTCCAAATTCACATGTGTGGAACATTTTTTGTCTTCTTCTCGCAGTATAACGAACTGAATATGAAATGTATTTCTGAAGCAGACGACCAAAGTTTTCCCGCCACGCGTGGGAACCAAATTTATATCTTGTATATTATACAGTTCTGTTTTCACTCACATCATTGCTCGTCCTTTCAATCCACAAAGACAAATTCAAGATATTCTTCCATTTCTTGAAGACAATGAAAATAGAGCACTTAAATGTCAATTAAGGCCTACAAAGTCATGATGGTATCATGTTCAACAAATTTCTTCCAGATATATAGTTTACTTCCGGAAGTAACAGCTGCCAGCTTATAATCCTGTTTCCGCGTTGATATACTGTGAAGTCAGCTTGATACAAAGCCAGTAAAAGAGAAACATTTCATCCTGGTTCTATACAGGCTTTCCAAAACCACGGTCACAGATATTGTATATCCGCATTGTATTTAACACTATGTTCAAGTAGACTGTATTCCCAAATTATGCGGGTCTGAAATTACCAAATTATGATTTATGAATAGCAGTACGCAGCAAGAGATCGATGTATTGTCATAAATCAAACAAAAAAGGTAGCATTGTTCTTCTCTCGCCTGTCACGGTGCAATATAAAAAAACTTCGTACGGAATTGTTCTCAAGCGCTCTGTGAATGACGTACACGTAGCCACTATCACAACATGATGGAATTTTATGGACTGCATGCAAAGTTCAAATTTGACAGCAATTCTTCATGACAGTATGCACACATCCCACCATCCGAGCTCACTTGTTAATCCATCACAACACTTTTGCGGTTTTGTTACGATAATATTAAATGTCCCGGACACTTTCAGAAAAATGGACGATAACTTGTGTATTGGAGATCACTCAATATTTCAAAGACCTCCCTTGAAGTTTAGAACAGTTTACTTTGGGCACATTCTATTGACTTTCGCAGCGAACGTAAATGAATTTTATTTGTTATGCTTCCCAGAGCGATATGAATTCAGTAATACAATATCTCCACTTGGCAGAAAACACAGAATATAGGCCCAAGTATTATTGTATGTCGCCAAAATGGTATAAAATTATCATGAGCAGATCCTTATAAGCGCCACTAGAAATGGGTTCTAGGACAATATTACCCCCTGGACAATCATCTCCGGCCAATTACCAGTGGGACAATTACCCCCCAAGGACAATTACCCCCGAAAAAAATCTGCTTTGATTAAAACCAACTTATTATCAGGGTGGACTTCCCCTTTAATGAACAGGGGGTAATTGTCCTAGGGGTAATTTTTCGGGGGTTAATTTTCCGGAGGTTAATTTTCCGGGGTGTCCAGGGGTGATTGTCCCGATACGCTAGAAATGAATTGAAAGATGTAACGTGATTGCTTTGTACATTATGTACACCACTACATATAGCTTCCAATACAGGGATAGTCGATTTTAGCGATTTGTTCCACACCCCCCCCCCCGTCATTCTGGCAATTATTTGTACTCCTCGGTTTCATGTATAGTAGGGACTTTCACCAAGTCAAAGTCAATGTAGGCTTATGTGCATTTATATTAGTTTTCTAAAGGTGATATATATTTTTGTTATAAAACCGCCGCCCAAATCATATGAGTGGCGTACCTTGGGCAGACTGAGAGACAAAGAGGGCACTCGTTGGCATAATGTGGGGAAAGGGGGGGGGGGTACACGGTCTTACTTGTGAATGAAATGTAAATTAAAAAGGCCTTTAATTAATGGGAGGAGTCGTATAACGTCCTCTTCTCATGTTCTTTCTTCACCGGCCTTTTCGCCCACCCCCTCCACTTCTCTCTCTCTCTTGAGTCGGTGCAATGACATATTTTCTTATACAAGTATCCTAGTTCCAAAGACTGAGAAAAAATTTCCTTCAGCTTACCCACAACCAAACAACTCATAAACCCTGGTGCCGCCATGACTTCAATGATATGTTTGGAAGGTTTGATTGCCCTGTAAGATGACTCTTTACGGGGACATTATGTTTAGCGTCTCCAAAACAAAATATGAATAGATATATACGTTGAAATAGAAAATATATATCCAAGCATAACAAACTTTTTTTTCCTCAGGATACACATCTTTTACCATTTCAAATACATCACTGCAGGGGTGACAACAGAGAGAGGGGAGGAAGGGAGTGAGAGAGAGAGAGAGAGAGAGAGAGAGAGAGAGGGGGTGTGGCTCTTAATTTTTGCTTGTTTTTTATTTGTTTTTTCCTTTTTGGGATACGCTGTCGACAGATTTGAATTTCATCGAATTGCGAGAAGAAAACAAAGGGAGGAAAAAGCAACAACAAAAAACAAAACAAAGGGAGAAATTGGAGAGAGAGGTGGAAAAAAAGAGAGAAGGTGGAAGAAGGGGAAAGCGGAAGGCAGGATGGATAGAAGATGATACGACATCGTTTCGCATCCCCTCCCCTCACTGGATTTCATCAACCATGCAAGACCGGTGCCCCAATGACACTATTGCCCCTTCAGTGGTTGGACCCACGCTATGCCACTGCCTCACTACACGCAGTAATCGGATCACTAGAAGAAATACAATGTACATACTTCCTTCTTTTTTATATCTAGAATGCAATCCATTGATTAAACAAATGCTATGGCAACGAGAAGGGTCTGTGTACGCAGCTGGTCATTTTCTCACAGTTTCGATTTTTCTTCCACTTCTTTTTCTTCGCGTTTATGGTCTTAATCAAGACCAAAATATATAACCAAAGACCAATATTATTATTCTTTTATCTGTGACATATTAGTCAATCTTTACTGCTTTTATCAGTTATGGGTCCATTTCATGGGTCCATTTCATGCATACTGCAACTGGATTATTGGTAAAATTATTAGGTTCAAAAGTCAATTGGCTTGGAATTAAATATTCTCTACCAAAGTCGACTAATGGAGGACTTTTTTCTTCAATTTATGATTGTCATTCTCTCAATAGATTCAATAAAATAGTACAAAGCAAACATATTCGAACAGCTAGATTAAAAGTGATATGGGAGACGCTTCCATAACAAATTGATTAGGTACGTAGGCCTAGTTTGTGACACACAAGTAAACGTTGCTAAATTTTGCAATAACGACACCATATCAATGTTATCATGATTTTAAATAGCATTGTATTGTTTTGTTGAAGAAATAAATAGAGTGGAAACAAAGACCAAAATATAGGACGAAACAGTGATTGAAACAGACCGTTTATAAAGAAATGATAACACAAAGATTTATGTTCTACGCAATATCAAATGATTAAAACACATACATGTATATCCTTTTTTTAATACTAAATTTATACAAAAAACATTAGTGACATAAAATACATAATTGTGGTTGATCATTTACATAACAAATAATACTAAAACATGGTTATGTAGCCCTCGATTATACATAGTACATACATGTATTTTGAAATTCTCTCTGGCTTCATATTTTTTGTGCATATCAAATAAAATCCAGGTCTCCTAGTTTCCTACTGGTATTTGCCAAATGAAAATACACATAAGTATATATTTCTAAAAGGACAATTCTCTTTGACACTTTTAGGACAAACTTAATGATCAATCATATTGTTTTAAACTTCTGCATTTTGCTTGCCTAATTTTTAGAAGATACATATCTCTAAAATAATACAGAAAAAGACTTTTACACATAGCAATCAGCATGTTTAGAGAAATTACTATTATACAGATAAAAAGACTTGACCTCTGTAAAGCTTCAGTGATAATATTACATATATGTTAGGTGAATGTCTGCCAGAAAATCCAGAATCAGTATAGAGTTGATCAAATGGAAAACATAATCATCATGAAAAGTTGCTGCCCACTCTCCCCCAAATTTGTATTATTCGTAAAATTTGTAAAATTTGTAAAATTTGTATTAAAAAAACGACAACTAATAATTGTTTTTTTATACAGGTGGTCTCTACCATAACCATTAACAAATAGTAAATAAGCAGATTGAATTTTTGGTATCATTAAATAAATCACTGATGTATCCTTTTAAACAGTACTGAAATAAAGTGAAAAGAAATAAGTTTATTTCTAGGATATCTTTTTATTTTTGTTTATGCAGCAATGTCTAAATCAAACAAAAAACAATATGAAACTGGAGTGGAGGCACATAGCCACATAGCTACATACATGATGTAGGTCCCGATCCATAACACTTTTAGTAATAGCTACATATTTGGCATACTACATATGCAGCTAAAAGAGATATTTTGCATTGATTGATCAGCATAATAAATCATAACTTTGGGGAAGAAACACATTTGCAATTTATCATTTTCACTTCATTTTCATTTCATAAGAAAATGGTGCACTTTCTTTCTTTTCCATGAATAGTTAACTTGAAGTGAATAAATAACTGCCATCATTACCCTGTTACACTTTAAACATCAAATAATATATTTCTATCCTCTACTGCCAATCTTAGTCACAAATATTTGTCTTAACATGTACTCCAAATATTTTGATCACATTATTTTTGATGTTGTCTGAAAAGGCATCCTAGCTATTTTTATAATTCATCCGAAGGGCATTATTTGGAAAACTGTAAGGCAGAAACAAATCTGAGATACAAGTATCATCTCCAGAAGTTGTTTTAAAAAAATCAGAGACTTGAGTGTATTTCAACTAGACCTAGTACTTCATATTTAGCAGTATGGTAACTAAATAACAGTTACACTACTTGAGTTTTATAAAGTAGACTGTCAAAATATTTGACAAATAATAAATTAAGATTTTGCCTTTAGCTCATGGGAGTATCATGTATTGTGTGGAATTACACTCTTATGCCTTTAGACTTTCCACTGAGCTCATTTCTTTTTCATTTTGAAAAACAAGAGTCCTACATCATGCGCACAATTATTTGTACTATCTTTCTCAAGTGATGATGCCAGACGTAGTGACCATGAATTACAGGCCAACGCCTACATCCCACACTCAATGATGATGATGATGATGATGATGATGATGTTGATCAATCACAGAGCTTGACAGTCCTAGTAAAGAATACTACAGATACTTTATAATTACATTGCAGGAAATTCTTATCAATCTGTTCAATGGGTTTTCAAGCACATCCTTCCTGCCAGTACAATTTTACATCAGTGCAAAATATTTACATGTTTACATAAATTATAAACTGTACAAATCATACATTCTAATCAATCTTTTAGATTCGAACATGGAATCACTGATTTCTTATTTTTATCAGCTGCTGGATAATTTGGACTTTTTACTTGATGTTGAATCCCAGTCCTTGGCTTCTCTTTTACCCGTCTGGTCTCCATCATTGTCTGCATTGTTTGGAACGTCTTGCTCCTCATCATCTTCATCCTCCTCTAAACCCACATCATCAGAATCATCCCCTGAAATATCAAGAATAGAAATAACAGTGTACACACTACACAGAATACTAAATACTTGCTTATAATTACCATTAATATTATTAATAATAATGATAATGATAATGATAATGATAGTAATAGCAGTAGTAGAATTATAATTCTTGAATAGTGCCTGTGTCTGTCAAACTTGAATACTCCTGGCGCTCCACAATTAAAAACTTAAAGAGCAATTGAATCTTTACAAAAATATAGCAAACAAGACAAAACAAGATGAAACAAATATTTAAACAAATTCAACAATTTGTATTGCATGTAAAATATTTTGCTCAAAGACTTATGGCATGGAAAAAATATGTCATTTAATTTACAAGAATTGACAGACATATTTAATGAGTAACTGTTACTGTTAGCAACTTAGCAATTATACAGCAAAAGAAAAACACCCTTGTTGTGTATTATGGGCTCATTGGGCTGTTCAGCCTGTTCTGAATGTTATTGATCTAAACTTTCAAATGTTCCTAATTTTTCATTCTTTAATTTTCATCCATTCCCCCCCCCCTGAATTTTCTGATTTACTAACAAGAGTTAGACCAGCCTGTCCTTCATTTGAGCATTTGTACAAAGATTTTAACCCCCTGTTGAAGAAGTTTACAAGTATTAATATTTCATAAATCTTCTAAGACTTATGTTGAACAATATTATAAAGGACAAATATTTATAACTATCAGTGCTGTTTGATGAACATTTTTCGATAAATCAAAAGGCAAAAGAGAAGGCTTTATGTTTGTTAAGTGTCCGGACACCCAACACCCCACCGGCGCTAGTACACAAGTGTGCCCATCTTTGGTCACACTTGTGAACTAGCCCACCCCCATCATACATACCAGCGCCTGTCACATCCGTGAGAACGTCTCCCTCTCCACCATTAGCTCCGCCTGCGTCTCGGGCGGCCCCGGATTTGGCGTGGGGCCTCACACCGCTGTTTTTTAGTTGTGCATTTTCTTGCTTTTCTTTTTCCACCTGAACCGTTAAAAATGCATTCACATCTGCCTGTACCTTAGAAATAGCATCTCGAACAGACTGATGCGAGGATTTCCCGTCATTTGTACCAAGAACACATTTGAAATTGGTCTTTTCCCCGGACTTCAATGAAATTTCGCATGAGACACAGGGCGCCGCCATTTTAAATTTTAACAGGCACTTTCGTACGTCAGTGTAACTTAACTGAATTTATTTATTTCAGTCATATTATATCTTCCATTTATCGTTATGTGAATATATTTATTAGTATCTTAGATTATTTAAAGTATCAAATTACTTCTAAATGTAATTAAAAATCACTCAAATTACATGAAATATATATATGACTTAAATTGATTGATGTCGTGGAAGCAAAAATACTTTTCTTCTGGATTTTGACGTTCCAGACAATTTGTACTTTCATTACACGCACGGTTCCTCTATAACTCGGTACACTTGAGTAGGGTAAATATAGCTAATCATCTTTGTCCATACATATTTACTTTAAAATACTGAGCTAATTATTACGAAGAATTAAAGATTTCTATAGTCTACGAGCTCACTGGATCTGTGAATGAACATGTCCCTATGGTCCCGTGTGCTCTAATCTGTGTTTTTTTAAAGCCTATATCCCTTGATCAGTGTACACAAAACAATGGCCGCCGGCCGCGTCATTTTCTTCTGCGGCACAGATTGGGGCTTTTTAAAAAAAGAGGTCTTGATTTAACCCTAACCCTAACCCTAAACTTTCCCATAGGCTCAACACGCACCTAACCCCAATCTGTGCCGCCGAAAAAAATAACACCCGTCGGCCGTGGCATCAAATGGATCTTAAGTTAATACTAGACTTGTCAAACCTTGTTACTAATGAGTAATGAGTAATGAGTGGATTTCATAATTACTGAAATTTCGTACTTGTTGGAAAACTTGGAAAGTACATTGTAGACTAGTCTACGTAGATCTACTACTAGTACTACTAGACTAGATCTAGTAGAGTCTAGTCTAGTATAGAAATGACTGCAAAAGTCTTGAATTGCCCCCTTGTTCAATTCACTATTTAAGTTTTTAGTTGCTTGCTCCTTGGATTCACTCTTCTAGTCTATACTTTTGATAAAGAACTGTATGTTTATACACTAATATAAAGCATTCTTACAGAATATCGGGTAAACGTAAATGCACTATGTTAATTTTTTTGTTCATTCTAGATTGCTTTCCTTTCACTGTGCATGACTACATCTGCGAAGCAACATGAAATTCCGACAGAGGATGGGCTGGTTATTTGTAGTCTTATTCCTGGCCCTCAGCTGTCTGTTGTGGTACTTCATCTTTGAGCTCAGTGACCAGTACAACACCCTCGCCCTGGACCATGTCCAGACGTACTCGGACACGCTCCGTCTCAACCCCCATCAACTCACATGGTACATGTCCATCACCAGACGACTGGTGGCGCTACCATTCTGGTTCTGGGCTCTCATATTCGGGATCCCCTACCTGCAAATCTTCTGTATCCTGATAGCGTGTACGAGAAGCGACCCCCTGAGCGCAACGATCATGGTCGTACCCGTCTTCCTATGTATGAAGTTAACGAGTCTCGGAAGCAAGTCGGAGAGAACAGAGTATTTGTCGGATGAGGATATACCTCACTTGCAGACAACATGACATCGAATTACGTCTTTCGTGAAGAACTGTGTTCCAGACCTGGAGAAATTCTATTTATTGATGGAAGATGAGCGAAGTGAAATATTGTCTTCTTTAAATGAATTGTATCCGGAGATGTGAAAGATGGCATAGTTTGACTTTGAGCATGAGTAATATGATTAATCATCATGTTTCATGAATGACAGGGGTGAATGAGGACAAAAATTGGAAGAGCATTTTGGCTTTAATTCTTTTCTCGGTAATGACGGAAGACCGTTTTAATTTTGTCATTTATTATGACTTGAAGAAATGGAATAGGTCTGCATCGCTCCTCACAGGGAAAGAAAAATGACAGAACACTTTTCAAATTTTCAGCTTATTCACCCACGGTTAGGTACTTAGTTTCCATTTCTATGATGTATGAGAAGAATTATGAGAAGAATTAAGCTAGAGTACAAGAAGATAGACTTGGAAGCTTGACCGCTGTCTCGGCATTCTTTCAGTATTTGCAGTAAAGGTAAAGGTAAAGGTAAACCGTAAAGGTAAATGTACGAATTTATGGTACTCTTGATAATTTTACTTATGGGATTTGGTAACAAATGTGACATTTTCGGGGGGAGTATTATTGCACATGGACAATCTGTACTGAAGTGTACTGAACTTATTTAATGTAGCCTATTATGTAGCCTATTATGTAGTGTAGCCTTTGCAATGAAGGGACAAGTGTTAATTCCATTTGACACTTTCTTATAATTGTGCAATGAAAAGGGATTTCATCAACTTTGACTGGTACTCTGGTTATGTACATGTATAACTGTTGAACATGTAAGGTGCATTTTTTTGAAACAACATACATGTATACAGTTTTAATACTTTTTAAATGCAGTAGTTATTTACAGTATTTGTGTACTTTTGAATTATTGTTTTCTTAGATTATGATGCAGAGTTCAAATGTCACCATTCTTTCATTTATAACAATTTCCAAGTGACTTCTTGTTATTCTAATCAACCATCGAAGGTCAACCATGAATGTTTATTTTTTGTAAAATTAATGACTACTACATTGCTATAAGTTGTCACTTAGTTTTGAATAGGACATGTGGATTTTTTTCTCCAAAAGAAAAGTTGCAGTGGCATTTTCAGCGTTCATTTAGTGTTCTAATTAATGTGCAATGGTTCATTAAACTAACTGTCATGGAGAAGCCGGTATTAATGTACCTGGTAATACAGTATGCAACAAGATTTAATCACCCATCTTGAAAAATGAAATATGGGATAACACAAAATGGTATATACAGTACTTTATAACCAACAAATATTTTCCTCATATTGATTTTTTTTCTTCTCAGTATTGAAAGCAAACCACAAATAAATTGTATCCCCATCAAACATCAAAGTGATGGTATTTTTCCCTGCTCTTGAAACCTGCCTCTCTGCATGGACAGTATGTACATTTAAATACCCCAAAAGTGCCTTCATTAAAATAAATTGAAGTTATGCGGATCGTTTGAAAAGGTTACACGACCCCATCATGTAAGGGCAATGTTTACAAAAAGCACAATCATCATGTTCAGAGTCCTCATGCTTATGCAACTGTACATAGACCGTAGTTTACAAGTGTTACGTAAGAGGTGCAAATCAATGAAATCATGCTAATAAACTAACATCGAAGAAATGCTTATTATCATGTTGAATGGAAACTGGTAGTCTATGGGATAATTTAACATAAGCTCTTGTACTACTTTTAATAATTCTTGTACTCACTCTCGCTTATGGTGTCTATATATGTGTATGTATTGTAAATTACACAAAAAGGTAAAATGCTTATGCAATATGACAAAGACAGAATATACTTGTCTATATGAGATGTAAAAATGACATAAGTCCAGTGTTATAAACAGTATTGAAGATGAACATGAAAAACAACCACTAGGAAGAGGGGGAAAAAAAGGCAAAATAAATTTTCATTTTCTTCCTCTAGTTGGTACCATTGATTTTATTTCACTGCCGCGCTGTCCCAACAAACATCCAAGGACATTTGATATGACGGGTGCATGAAAACTTATAAACTTGGAAATGTTTAGATAGATCATTAATTTGACAAATAGAATTTGTCAATGCATTGCCAATTTCAAGGCTTTGATTAATGCACATTTTCCATTTCAAATATCTCACATGAATTGTCATGCAGTATGAGTGGACACTATTGCTGGTAAATGAATATTTAAAAAAAATACATGTATGAAAAAATCCTCAAAGTAAATAATTCACAAAATGTGGAACTTTATTTCTACAGTATCTTGTCCATTTGAGTTCAAATGGTTCATTTTTTTTTTTAAATTAATTATTTTGCTTCAATACATGTAGTAAGTACATGTACTAACAAAATCACAATTATCAATGTTTTATATAGATTCATTAAAAACTCAACCTGTAACCCCTGCTTGAAAATGTTAAGTATACATGGTAGAATTATAGCTTCCAATTTGAATGCAAATATGTATTGAATATAATTCATTAGAAATGATTGTACATGAACATACATAATGAAACTCAACAACAATAAAAATCATTCCAAACTGTTAAGTCTTTGTTCAAATGTATTTATTTTTATCTCAATGTATTGTATATACACAAGTACATGATTTTAAAAAGTCTTTGATATTCTAATCTGAAAATTTTACAATGTACAGGAAAATCTCAGTACAGTTCTTGCATCAAACTTGATTATCCATTGTCTTTAATTTTTGTGTTATGAATGCATGGCATGGTCCTTTTGACTTTGTTTAAAAAAAATTACCCTGTGCCTACAATTTTTTAATCAAATAAATGTTAAAGACCCACACATCTTTCATAGAAAATGCAAATTAAATACACATGCACATACTCAGGTACCTGCACCATTGTCTTGTTTAAAAAGTGGCCTGCATCAGTATTATCGTATTATCAAAAGATCAAAATTCTGGATCATTTCATATGTGATGTACACTTAAGTTGACTTAACCATTTGAGAGGTTACTGTCACTGGCATCTTGTCAGAAATATCCAGCTTCAGGATATTTTATTTATTATTACAGTGGAACCTCGTTATAAAGAGCTCTGATATAACAAGGTTTCTGTTTATAACAAGGTGAATTTGCTGGTCCAAGCTCTTTATATTCTTTTGTTTTTTTAGCTTGTTATAACAAGGTATATGTAATTTTCATGATCCCAAAGACCTCGTTATAAAACGAGGCTCCACTGTGTAATTATTATTATCTTTTTTTTTTGGGGAATCATGATTTAATACCTTCAAGAAGAAGAAGGGGGATGGCAAAGCCATGTAGACATGTTTATGTTGTGTGCAAAAGATATCTATACATGTAGGTTCAGTCAGATATGAAGACAAATCCTATGACATAATCAAATCGTGGCACAACATGCAATTTATATAAAATGGCATGTTGAATCATTTGACAAGTTTAATACAGGGTCATGTATTTCGGGAAGCTTGATGAATGATACACCTTGCAGACCAGTGTAGGAAATACTTTTTTTTTATCACAAAAGCTCATATTGCATTTCCAAGCAGCAGTTCTTATATTTTCTTCTTGCTTTTCCAGAGCTGTTTTTATCATAAATATTCTAGAGCTCCTTTTCAGCTTTCCGGATCTAAATCTCCATCCACTCCTTCATATCCTTTCCACTGTCTCAGACCTCTCTTCCTTTCTTCCGCTTCCAACATCTACTCCTCCAAGCCATCCATCTTTTCATCTCTTCCTACCCCTTCCCCTGAAGCCCTTGGCCTTGGGTCCTTTCTGGAGCTTCTTGGCCCTGACCTTGGTCCTAGCATCCACTCCTCTCACCCACCGGTCACGATCCATCTCCCATCGGAGCTGCTTCATGTCTGAAAACACAAACATATGAAAAGATTCAATCAATACCTCGTCTATCAATCTTATCAACTTTTTTCTGCAAATGCGCTTTCATTTCTCGTAAAGATCAACACTCGGTAAAGATTTTAAGATTATAATTTGTAGGTATTTATCGACTTTAAAAAATGTATACAATGTGTTTGAGCAAGGTAGTAATATCATTCCTTCCTTCTATGTGTTACCTTTCATATCACCTTTCATAGTCTTCTTTTGTTTTCATTTCTTTCTTTTTTTTTGGGGGGATAAATAAGTAAAATGAAATGTTCTCGCTCTCCTTTTGCACAAGAAGGCAATGTCATGCAATGTCTCCCATACGACTTGTGACTTTCATCCATTTATTTCATCAAAAAAATGTAAAATCCTAACATGACCATTGCCTAATGGTTATTACGGTATCACTACAACCAGTCAATGGCCATATTAAAAGATGAAATGAGTGGATAAAAGTTGTATGTCGTATGGGCCAGAGTACATGGAATCACCCAAAACACAAATCCAAATGCATAAATGTATTGAGCTAAACAAACCTGCTTTGTCTTTGTTGGCAAGTGCATTGAGTCCCACGTCAAACTTAGATCCAACATTTTCATCAATCATGCTGGAAATCTGCAGCAAAAAGGAAAGAAATATATTTCAAATGGTATCAAGTACATAACTAGTAATATCGACAAGGGGGCATTATTAAGTCATTTGAAAAAGTTGATTCTACTTTCATTAAAATATCTGTTTTAAAATAAAAGTTTACAAATTGGAAACCAAAGCAAATGAGTTCCTAAATTTAAAAGTGCTTTTTTTATTAAGCAGGAATATTCCATATAAGTAACTGAGTGGGTATATGAAAATTGACACTAGGAGCGAATTTCTAATACACTTCCAAATGGTATCTCCGAAGAACATTGAGTCTCACATAATTTACACATAATAAAAACAAAACGCAAACATAATTTCACAGGACAGCGCATTCATCTTCTGTTTGACTTAACCTTTCAGGGTGCCTATTTTCCTCTCTTCAGACAGACATACCAATCTTACCTGTTCAGTAACATCACCAAGTTCTTGTGTGCTCTTCCGTTGTTTCTTGGCACTCTTCTTGTCCTGCTTTTGTTTCCTCTTGCTTGCTTTGACTGGTGAGGGTTCCTCTTCTTTTTGTCCGAAATATTGATAAAAGAGATGGAAAAAAAAAATAATATTGAAAAAACATGTGGTAATTGTAGTCATACATACGATATAGTTATGAACTAAATCCATCAAATTTTACCCCTGATCTCAGTACTATGTAAAATATTTGCCCTCCTGGAAAAGGATTGAGCATTTGTTGATTATTCTAGAATATACTTGCCTTAGGTAAGCACAATATGGTGATTTTGCAAGACCATTTTCTACATTGTTTCTTCTACGCTACCATATTGCACAAGAAAAGAATGCCACTGTTGTACTTTGGCAAGTCAAAGGTATTTTGTCCCATAGGTTACCGATGTTTGACTTAATCATCAAATTTTGAAGTTTCTCAGATGATTCTATCATGGTGATACCCCTACTAGAGCTTGGATCAGATGAAACAACAAACCAATGTTAATTTTTGTTTATTTTGCCTTATTTCTAGTAAGTTGTCACCAAATACCTTGTACATGACCATTTATGAACCTCTATTCTACCATGCATCTTATGACTTTTTTCATGACTGAAAATAACGATGGCATTCACTACTAATCATTCTACGGATGACCAATCAATCGATTGACTGACCGAATGACCCACTCTTCTAACCAATCTATCTCTCTCACCTTCATCAGACATCTCAAAGGCTTCCTCGTCCAATCCATCCAGATCTGCACTTTCTCCTATCTCCTCCTCCTCCTCATCATCTTCATCATCCATTCCAACATCATCCTCCTCATCGTCATCCTCGTCATCATCGGAGGATGAACCATCTTCCTGTGCTTTCCTCTTCTTAGACTTCTTGGATGACTTCTTCTGGAATTCTCTGAAAATTGGTAAAGCAAATATGATTAGACATTGAAGGTTGTAAATTACTGAAAATTTCACACAGCATGAGTACATTTCCTTACTCATAACTAAAAGGCTTCTTAAAGTAAACAACTTCTAGAAATACTGAAAGAAGTTCATTTGGTCTTTTCCACAACAATTTCCCTGACTGGAGTCCCTTTGACCTCACAAAAATGCACATTGAATTCTTTATAAAAGACTTCAATCTTTCATCTTCAGCAGGACTGAAATAAACACATTTATATAACTTTTTTTCAGCAACGGTCAAATCCTTATATTCCCTTCAAAAAGAAGATATTATCAAGAGTCTCTGATGTGAAGGAAAGGTCTGCATTTGTAATTTTGTATAGTGTCATGAAGACCAATGCATAAATGTATTTCCCATAGTCATGGAATCCACATATAAATTATAGAGGACAAACATCCTTCCTCTTACCGAGCAAAATCAATGTCATCCTCCTCATCCTCTTGACCATCCTCCATCTCATCTATAAAGTGAAATAATGATATGCAAATTTTTTGTTTTCAAATCTTATTTCCAGAAGAATCAACTTTAAAAGGAAAATGTACTCTACGCATACCATAACTTGAAATCAAGGAATAACAGTCTGAAGAAAGTTACAAAATGGTGATATGAAAAGGAGGCAAGAAAAGGAAGGAAAAATACACCACTATCACAATGAAAAACTGAAGAGTGATAAAACTTTCCATAAAGGAGAAGAATTTGTAAAAGTAAAAATACATAGGATTCCAACCAATTTCGGTATTTAAAATACGGATTACAACATTGCCCTGAATATGAGTTCCTGACCTCAATGAATAGAATCATGTATATCAATGCCTTTTTTTTCTGTGGTAAAAATAAAGAACTGTAAGTAGCTACATCAATTTTATATAGGTAATAATTTGTGCACTCTTATCTGCGCTTCCTACAATATTTCCTCTATGGCATCATGACAATAGAATCATTTACGATACATACCAAGTATCCTGTCAAATTCTTCATCATCTACGCTGGAAGCATCGCTGTCGATCTCATCTGGCGGCTCCATATTGACATTGCTCGTTATCCTCTCATCGACATCTTCCTCTTCTTCTTCATCTTCATCATCTGACTTTCCATCTTCGTTGTCTTGGCTATCTGCCTTCTTGTCCTTCTTACTCTCTTTAGATTTCTTATCCTTTAGATCTTTCTGAGAAAAGAATCTACAAAAAGGAAAGACAAAATGAACATGTTTCTGGTTTCTTCTGACTATTATTATTTATTAAAGTGAATATGGCAGATTGAATAAATGGCTAGTTTTGTTAAATGTTAATACTTCGTTTTATAGCACTCTAATGCACTTTAATATGATCATTAATACATCAGCATTAACATATTTCTTTTCAAGTTAATATAAATTTACAGAAGACATACCTGTGGAAGAACATTTCATCAATGGGTACACTCTCCTCTGTCATACTTGTGAAGCTCTTGCTGTTGACTGGCATATTCCTGATAGCTGGTGGTTTATACGATCTAGATTTGGGCTGCATCACAGATTCCTTGCCTGGAAAGATGGAAAGAAATCAATAGGAATTAAAATTATTGAGTGCTCATAGCTACCACGCACTGGTTTACTCTGGTGCTTCAATGCTATCCCGTCTTTAGCACTCTGTAGCATTCAAGAAAATCCTTATGCACATTTACTACACTGGGTGGATGAAACTGTGAATGAAATTCCTTCATCAAAGTACCTAAGTATGAACTCTTGACCTATTGGTATTAAAGGTAGAGTTACTACTGAAGCCCCAGTATCACATTGCCCAACAGAACAATCAAATCTCTAAAAGATGCACACTGGGAATTAATGAGAAATAAGAATCTCATATAATGATGTAAAAATTCTTCTCTTTCTATACCTAAAAAAAATATATTGATGCAATGTTTAACTATTTGCAAACAGATCAGAATTATAAAAAGAAAGAATCTTTAATAGCTAATGAGTACCCGCTTTTGACTATTATTTTCAAGGGATCAATCGGCCCATTTGCCACTCACCAGTAAGTTTCTGCTTTGGGTTCTTGTAGACAAACCTATCTAGAAATCGACCTGCTGTGAAGTCTTGAAGAGGGTTGCCTGTGTAGGAGACAATGGATCCAGCTAGGAGTTGAGATGCAAACAATGCTACTGATGGATGGAAGTGTTTTGACAGCTGAAAAAATAAGGAAAATAAGCAGAAAGTCATTAACCCCTTTATTACACATTTTTAAGACAAGCATTTTTGTCATGTCATTTGAGATATACTGCAAGAATATCATTATCATATCATATACTATTGACCGCCGCGCCGGTCCTCCCGTAGAGTATAAAACACGCTTGCTTACATTAGTTTTTATCACCTGACGAAGTGTTGCAGCGGCGCACGAAACGTCGTGATCTTTTAGATCCCTTATTGACCACATTGCGAGACAAACGAATATCACTAGCGATATTATTTTCAATATCAGTGGTGTTTGCCTTTACTCTACATTTTCTAGCTTTCAAACCATAATATATTAATAATGATTGGGTTAATGTCTTAACTTTTTCGTGAAGTGTTCAAAACCTCCTCTTAGGAAGTGATAAGATTTGGGCAATAAAACTACTCAACATTAGATTAGATTGGTTGAATGAACAAAATCGCAAATGATAGAATGTTACAATAACTCTTTAATACGCTCATCACATGTGTATCAGAAACCATACATTCTTTTCAAATTGGCAAGCTTTGCACAAATGAGAAAACAGTTCCATTTCTCTCACCACTTCGAGTTCCCACATGACAGCATTATCCACATGACTGTGAAGAGGATTCCTGGCTAGTGGGTCATAACCTGAAGGTACATCTGATGTATACAGATAGTGGGGGAAAAAAAGAAGGAATTCACATTTAAAGAGAAGGTTGAGTTCTGGGAAGAGGTGAAAAATAATTTGTGAGCATTATCATTGTATTATGCGAGTGTGGAAGAACATCAGATAAAAAATGTTTCCTGAAAAGTATGGCTCTTCAAATGCCTTAATATTCTAAATATGGCATGTAACAGCATAAAAATCAGGACAGATTATTATGCCACATATTCGTGTAGTCCCATATACATCTTTCTGTGTACAGTGCTTGTAACTTTACCAAGACTGGGCCAAATTTCTTATCATTTTGATGATTCTAGAACCTTGCAGTTAACACCAATACTTATATGCTAGATGATCAACCTTTTCTGATCGATTCCACAACGTTTCTTTCACAATGCAATCGCATGACCAGTACTCAACTTTATCTTTAAACTCGTTTTCATTCTAAAAATATCAAGGCTCGTTCTGAAACAATGTGGTAAACTGCCATTGTATTTTTTCCCTTTGTAAACGAATGGCAACTGTGTGCAGCAAGATTTCTATGCGTATTCATTTAGCCCTGTGTGTAGGATACAGAAATGAGAAGCATTTTACGCTATAAATCATTGTATTAAACAAAACTGCCATGTTTTAACGCTGCATTTCTGAGCAAGGTTTTACTCCTGCATTAATTTTGAAAAGAGAATTTTGAAAGAGAGAGAAATAGAATCTAGTATTGTAGTATAAATACATTCTAATCTAGTTATCACCAATTTATTCCTATCACACTGCCCCAAGTTCACATGCTATTTTAAAAACTACTTTTTTTTCACTATGTGCTTGAAAAGGAACAATTTTAATAATCACAGATATATCCAAACAACAAGAATTAATTTTGTCCGTGAGAATCTTATAAAACTACACATAACATCATTACTGCAATAATCCAAAAGCCCATCTAGCTCAAGCTTATAAAAACTGTGTCAACCAAAATTGCACAGAAAACTCCACTCCAAATTTGAGAGAAATACAATTCCTTTTCACAAGTATTTCCTTACCTTCCTTCCCACCAGGCCTGACTGGCCTATGTACCCAGGATGCTTTGTCCTTGTTACTGGGTTGGGGTTTCTCAGGATGTGATGTTGTTTTGCTCTTAGCATCAACCCCTCCTTCTTTGCCCTCATCATCATCTTCTTCGTCTATATCCATGAAATGTTCATCTTCATCATCATCCTGGTCACAGAAATAAAATATAATTGTGAAAAATGTGAGGTGAAATTCTACTTTCACTACTACAGTCAAACCTGTGTCAACGGCCACCTGTCTAAAATGGCCACTATTTGTGTTTCCCTTGGGTGGTCGCTATAGACAGGTTTGACTGTATATGCTACATAATATGGGAAGAAACACCTAGTGAAATCAACTAGATAAATATTCCATTCTAAATTCTTGTGATGTGGTTTTAATTTACAGTTCTGATCAAATGTTTTGTCTTTCTAAAGAAGGTTTCTAATCAAATATAAGAAAAATAACACACAAACCATAAGACACTAAACTTACATCATTCCATGAGTTGAGCTTCCCTAAGGAAGGCTTGGCCTTGATGAGCTCTGAGACCAGGACTAGGACTGCAGCTATGAAGGGAGGCTGCTGCCAGCTACACACTTGGAGAAGACGTTTCACAAAGGCCTGGTGAAAGGTAAAAATAAAACCATGCGACTGTTATAATCATTCAAGTGTTATAACCAACAAAGAAAGAATTATTATTTCAATTTGGTCGATTGTCAATTGCTATTTAATCCCAGTGCTGAGAAAGCAATAATGTTCTTGTAAAGTTAGATTTAGCCCTGATGGAGTAACTTAACTCAATGAAAGAGCTGTGATATCATAACCAAGAGGTTCATGATTCAAAACCAAAGTCAATATACTAATGGCCTTTGGTTTAGGCATAACTCCTCACCGAGAAGTTCTTTGGACAGCACTGATGCCCAAAGTTCCCCTTGTTGATTATCTACAATGGGAATATTTGCTTTCTCAAGGCTTGTTGCGGGGATTTGCTGCTTCATATCTGAACAAGTCTTTAGCAGTCAAGTTAGAATCATCAATCAATCAAAGATATGCAGCTTTCGAATCAGTCGGGGGGACTAAGGGATCGAGAATGATTCCAATTACTAAAAGCTTAAGCACAATGACTTGGTCTAGAACCCGGGTTACCCCATTTACAGACCATACCTCTTCCAAACCCTTAAAAATCCTAAAAGAACAAAACATAGCAACTTGTATTTCAAAGACATTGAACTAAATGACTTGACTGACCTTGACCCTGTTGATGACATCATCGCTCTTGAGTGTTTGGTAGAGAAGGTTGAGGAACATGGCATGACGAGGGGACGATGAGAGATGGGGGTCCAGGAGCTTACGGTACAAGGCCGAGTAGAACCGATCCATGGTCGATTGCCTGAATAATTTAGTCACAACAAAACAGATACATGTCAAAGGTAATTCTCTGCAGCATAAGACCTTGTAATTTCACTTGATATCCCCTACTAAATGAAGCTTTAGAAAAATTTAGAGTAGTGTTCACACTTTTAGCCAAGTCAATTGGGGTCAGCAATATTGGTTCACATGAAAATGTAGACTACTGTTTTTAGGGTAGAGTTGACAATTTTAGTGAAGTCAACTGAGTTCAGCAAAATTGGTTCACATCTAGACATAGCTAATGTTCAATGTCTTCTCCAAGGCTGGCATCATTTGCTAATCTTGTGCTTTTCAGCACAATAACTGCATCTAATGTATAGTTTGTCATTTTGTTTTAAACATTTCTTACCTCAAGCTTTCCAATTTAGAAAACAAAAACTTTGACAAGTATGAAAAACCTGCTAGCTATTCAAATATCACTTTAATATGCCAAAGGTTCTTAAATGATAAGACAGACATCCACAGGATTGTCTGTAGACATTTTCAACACTAAATTACTGAGTAACTACTGACCTCTTGTCTAAGACCTGTTTGATCAATAGGAGAGCTTGGATGCTGGTGTTGAAGGTCGTCTGATGAACGACCTTGAGAAGGGTGTCTAGCTGCTCATGAACCTTCTCATCTTCTGCAAAGTATCAAAAATATAAACAAATATTTACAAATAATCAAACTATATAGAAATATGAAGTATATTCTTAAACAATATGTACCCCTGTTACTAATATCTGATATTCAAATAAATACGATTAGACCTTCATGTCTGCTAGCTTTCCACGGTAAAATATAGGAACACAATGTATGCTTTTACGCAGAAGTTTTCAGAAAAAGTGCGGGACCTGTTTATGGTGTCTTTGTGAATGCCCCATAATAAGAAATTGAGAAATGATTAGCAAGTGTATAGATAACATCATTAATAAAAGTTACTTTTATGCACATGAAAGAAAAATTGACTAGAATTAGAGACATTATATAAAGTATCGGATTTCAGTGATGAAATAATTAAACCAATACATAAGAACAATATACCTAGAGGATTTACAGACTGCATCACAATAATAAATAAGAAATATATTTTTAATACACAGAAATTGAGTGGGGAATGGTGTAGATTAGAAAGTCTTTGTAGTTCTGTCTTTGTAATGACCTAATAAATAAGATATATATTTTTGATTTACAGAAATTGAGTGGAAATTAAAATAATGGTGTAGATTAGAATCTCTTTGTAGTTCTGTCTTTGTACTGACCTTTAGAATAAGGGAATGCTCGATGTACACCTGTGATGACTGCTGATAACATCTTGTTATCAATCTTCTTTTGTTTGGTGCAAGCCTGTCGAAGAAACAACAACAAATACCCATTCAGCCATTGGACATAATAACTTAATTGGTGGCTTTTACAAGATCTGAATTGGGTTTGGAGACGAGGGGTGGAAACGAATGGAAAAGTATAGGATGGGGTAGACTGATAGAGATACTTGAGTAGAAGGGAGTGGCAGATATTGGGTGATAGGAATTTAAAAGGGGAAGTGTTTTCAATAGGACATACTGGAGAAGATCCCCATCCCCATCTTCACCTTCAATATCACATTGGGCAAACTTGCTGGAACATCACTTACATCAAAATTTAAAGATCAATCAATTGCTAATCAATTTATAAATAATTATGCAATGTATAATGCATGATTAAACAATGAAGCAGTGAAATACTTCGCATGTCTAATCCAGCTAGTGTGAATTTCATTCACTCACCTATCAACAAATTTTGGTTGCCCCTGTCAAGCAGGCAAGTGGGCTTGTAGAACCCTGTTAGTTTAATAGAAATATAAAAGGCTAATTTTTTGGTTCGGTGTGGTTTATTGGTATATATCAACTGACTGCTATTAAAGAAAGCATGTGTGTGCTTGTAAGTAAGCAACCAGGGGACTGATGGCTTCAAGTCTTCTCTGAGGGACTTGGTTATGAGATTTAATACCTTATCAAAGGGGACACATCAACTTGGTTTTGAACCCTAGACCTCTCGGTTACGAGACCACTGCTCTACCACTGAGCCACTGTTCCTTTCTTTGGATATTAGATCTGAGATGTATTTACCTTGAAGAATGACAGGTAGACAATAATGAGCTGTGTTGCAAGCTGATCTTCTTCTGGATGTAGAACAAGCTGATTTAAGAAGCACACGGCATAGTACCTGCAGGGAAATAGAATACATCGGTGGTTATACTCTCACAGTGAGGTGAACATTCATCCACTGAAAACTAATTTTTCTTTAGGTTCACAGGGCCAATTTTGAACTGTATAAAAAATAAATTGATCATCTCCCAAGATTTTCAGAGGTTTGTCTGACCTACTGACAACAATTGTATTGCACTCTGACTATTGAGAAACAATAAGATGCAATAGGTGAATAAAGTCTGTAACTGTGAAGGCTGAAGGAAGAAGTGTTCATTTGATTTTAAATGAATTTTAACAATTGTGTATTCAAGACAGGTCTTGTTTGAGCAATTTTAAACATAGTACTTAAATTTAATTGTCATATAACATTTGGAGACAATTTTGTTGCATACTCACTGTGCTTTTGTGTTGATGTTTGGTCTAAAGAGCAATTCTTCTATAGCTTGGACAACAACGATCTTCATCATGGAGTGAACATCAACTAAAAGAAAGAAGATAACAAGAAATGAGACAAAAAAATTGAAAATCTATCAATGGTTGAAAGCAATAGAAAAGATATTAAGCAGAACAGCTAAACTTTATACCACACACAACCATTGAACAAGTTTAGTCTCTGTAATGATACGACTTGATGATTTCTGTAATTTGTTAGATTTTAAACATTTAATTGGAAAAATATCAAGAAAACAGAGTTCGTTGGCTGCGATTGCTATTTTTTATTCTTCTAAAATTGGGAAATAAGACAATATGTGAAAAGGAAAACGTGGGGCCACAAGCACGAATAAAAAGTTGCAATTAAGCCCAACTTGAAACTATCTGAAAAACAAAACAAAACATAACAAATCTTCCAGCAATACAAAAGTTGAGTGAAGCCTTACCTAACTTCTGGAGCCAGTGAACAGCTTTAGCAGCAACCTTGTAGTCAGGGTCTCCAACCTTGTTCACTATCAACCTCAGTAACCTCTGCAAGATATCAACAAGAAAACATCTCATGAATCATCACACATAAGTAAGGCATAGCACTATCATTACCTAATATTCTATCATATTCTAACTCTTACATCACAAACTTTCTTTTGTGCCATAAATTGGCCTCAAAGATGGCATACAGGAAATTCACATCTCTTTTATAATGATATAAGACTGAAATTAACTAACAATATGATAAGCATCAAAGAGAAATTTCCTGTATTACAGTGGAATCAGATTTCAGTTTAAAGATACATAGTAGTGGGCTCCCAATGGGAATTCTACACCATTTTGGTGTTTTACTCAATAACAGGTGTTGTCAATCACAAGGATTAGCTGTCAATTTTATGACTAACAGGACTTATGTAATGCTCTACATTTTCCACCAATCACCCCATATGAAAAAGTAATTACCTTACATTTCCCTCACCCAAATACTAGGGGGTATTTCTTGATGGGACTATGGGTTTGCTGTGTGCGAGAATTGTACACCCATTAATGGTATTTCCACCCAGTCTGGTGTCAGCGAATTATGACCTACTGATGACTATCTCCCTTTAAACAGAAAGTGTGACTAACTATGTGTGACTATATGATAAACTACGACTGAATTTTTCTCACCTTCTCTTCCTCTGGTCTGTTGACTATTAACTCATAGCAACAGGATAGAGCCTTAGCCTTGATAGCACTCACTGTATCCTGAAGCATTTTCTGTGGAAATGTAAAAGAAATGAAGGAGGGAATTAATTAAAGAGAGATAGGAAAAACAAGGATTTACATGAAGAAAAATTGAAAGAAGAAATAAAAAAGAAAATAAACTAAAGTAGAAAATAGAAAGAAAGGGAGATGAAGAAAGAAAATAAACTGAGGAATGAGAAGGCAAAACAAAAGTTGACAAAGAAAACAATGCTTAAAATACCTATAATATTATTCTTCCTGTACACTTTAGCACAAAATATGACACTTTCAGAAATTCCATTTGTTATCCAGTTAGAACATATGTAATGTGATATAAGGAGCTAAAATTGAAATCTCCATATACAATTTTTTTACTAACGTCAATCATTCCAAAGTTTCAGCTCTTCCAAATATGCTTTTTTTTCTTCTTTTGATGGCACTTTACTATCTCTTTAATATTTCTTTCAAATAGAATACATTACAAGAAAATATATTTTTGAATAAAAGAAGAAAAGAGAATAAAGATCTAAAATATTACATCTAAAAATTACTATAGTTGCTCTAATTGGGACATTTGGACATTATCATTTATCAGATATCACATAATTTGCTTCTCTGTATTCATATGAGCACAGTTTCTCATTTTAGAAGATGCAACATACCTCTATCATCTCCAGGAGTGAACCATATTTCTGTTTAAGTTGATCCTCAAAGAACCACAATAAGACCTGTTTGTCACGACTTTGTCGATTCTTGTTGCACTTCTTCTCCAGCTCTTCAAATGAATGCTGCCAAACATAAACATAAACAATTTGATTAAGCTGGTATCGGGTGAACTCTAGTCAGAAGAGGTAAACACTTGTCTTTTTACATTTGAACTTCAGTCAAACTTTGACATGTTCTTATTGGCATGTTCTCATGGACTTCTTCTCATGGACTTCTTCTTATAGACTCAAAAGAGAAAATGTTTAGATTCTCCTTTCTCTTATGTAGCTAAGAGCATTTCAAAACGAGATTGAACAAAATTCAACATTTCTAAGATATATTATAATGACACCAAATAATAAGGCCCCCCCCCATTTCAGACATGGTCAACTGTACAATGGAATCCTTGTATACAAAATTATTGTAATGTATATGACATGTAAAGCAGTATGAAAATTGTACACCACCATGAATTACTCTCCTAAAGGGGTTTCTTTATACAACTTTAATTTATTTGATGATTCCCCTTGTGTAAAGGCTTTTTTTCCCAGCCGGGATGATGACAGAATAGTGAAAAAGAGGAAATATAATAAACTGCATCAAAAGGTGATTGTTCAAGCAGAAATTGCATTATAAAGCCAGAGTGAGAGAGAGAGAGAGAGAGAGAGACCCAAGGTAGCTATTCCCACATGATGTATGGAATGACAAGCTACCATCCATGTAGGCCCGTTTCGAGTAATCGTTTAATCAATTTATTTATAAGAACAGTAATCGAACGAGCCTGAGCGGCGATATTGAATTTACCCATATATACGTATTATCACTGACCGTTATACATACATCGGTACTGTACGTACGGTAAATTCATCATCGCAGTTTTCGTGAATCGTAACATATTTTGACAAACAACACTCGACAAATCTTTAAAAATAATTTATTGTCGAATCGAAAACAGGACTCTTGTACAACTGCAAATAAAACACGATTAAAGACGGAAATATGAATGTAAGTACTTCCTTTCTTCACAAATAGTTACATTTAAAGCAGGTTTTATGTGAAATTAGTGCTGGGCGGAAGCAGTGTTTTCATCAGGAGTGGTGGGCGAAATCCCCGTGCTGGGCGGGTACGCCCAGCGCCGCCCACCGTAGCTATAACGTTGATAATGGTCTATATCAGCTTACACCTATATTACCGACTAGTCGATTAATCGTCAAAAAAAAATCACCGCGTAGTTGACTACCAAAAAGGGGCTTTCAAAACAGGCCTACATCCATGTACATCTTACCTGTGCAAATGTCTTCAACCTTCTGTTGCTAGGCAACAACTCCTCCAGAAAGAGCCTCTTGGCTGCATCCAGCCCTATGAGGGCCTCCCTGCGCCCCTTCTTCTTCACCATGGCCAGCAGGGCATCTAGGCTGAGGGGCGTGTGGATGGGGGCCCCCTGGACCTCCAGGGTCAGAGCAGCTACCTTGTCTGAGAGTGCCCCTGACTTGGCAACGGTCTGCATCCACCTGCTCTGGGAACCGGAATCACTGCTTTTCTCTGTTTATTGGAAGAGGAGATGAGAATTAAATAAAGACATCACAAATTTGGCGGTCCTACAAATCCACCTTAGTATCTTGGCCTCCATATATTCATGATTTTTTTTTTATAAACTGCTAGCTTCTATGGCTTTAAAAGCTTTAGTCTAAGCATCATGTGGTACCAAATTTAATCAAATTTTAACCACTGCTTGCTGCACAGTCTTGAACATCACTACCCTGGCCTTTGAAGAGTTACTAACAAACATCCTGAAACTATTCATTTCACTTCAATTGAAATCATTCTCCAGACATAGGGTTCTATAGAATATTGATAGACACTCACTGGCAGCATGGAGTTCAACTTCCCGGTCATATAGCTTGGTAGCATACTCCATGTAGGATGAGATGACTCCTTCTGATGATACCGGACTGCCTGTTTCCTTCATGCCATCCTAAAACCATAAAGAGAGGATTGGGTGAAAATGTGTTTGTTATTTGTAAATTTCATAGTTGCATAGCTATGAAACCACATATCAAACATAAAGACTTTACTTACATTGCATCATATTCAGGTATTTTTGTGAACTCATGATGACAAAAGCTTTCTAACAAAAAGTTATCAGCTTTCTTGCTTGTCTAACAGATGATTAGATGTATGTACAGTGTACGTGGTTATTAAAATTGTTTCTATTCAGGCACATAGTGATAGAAAAGTAGTTATAAAAATGGCATTTGCGAAGTTGGGGGCAAGGAATAAGTTGGTGATAAGTACATGTAGATGAGAATGTATTGCTATATTAAAGCCCGTCTGCACTAGTTTGGCCAGGATTAGAACTCCCACCGTGGTCACTGACAGATGGTTATCTCATCAACTCAGCTCTCAATTAACAATATGCAATCATAGACTCCTCGCCCAGTTTCTAGAAACCGTCATAAATCTATATTCATGGACATCCCCCTGAAATACTTTTTTCAAAATTGATAAGTATTTCTTTGGGTTGTCCATGAACTTAGTGTTAGGACGGTTTTGGAGAAACTGGTCTCTGCAAACTCATATATAATAAATATGAGTTCATTCTCACTATTTTTGAAAAACTAGAAACAAAAACTGTCACTTTAAAAAACACATTTCATATGTTACACATCGGCAACAATTTGTAACGGAAGAAATAACAATTCTAAGGGTTCCATTACTCAATTTTTTAAAGTTTGCCATTCAGTTAAGTTTCAATAATGGGGATATCTCACCTGAATTGAATGCCATTTGGTCCCAGTGGGAAGCAACATTGAAGATGTCTTTGGAACTTCCAGGCTCAAAGCTCCTTTGATCTTCTCATTTTTACTTTGCTTTTCTACTTGAGCAGGAGTTTCTGTCCTTTCTTTTATTGGAGTCCTCTCACCACCACTTAGAGGTTTTCTGTCTTTATTCTGATCTCCACCATTCTTCTGCTTTTCTTTGTTTTTCTTCTTGTTGTTCTTTTTGTTAGTAGCAGGTGTACTGGGTGTAGAATTGTCCTTCTTTTGAGCTATGTCCTCATTTGGTTTGTCCTCTCTTTGAATTTTGTCTTTCTTCTGAGTTTTATCCTGAAGTGGTTTCTTGTTCTTCTGTCCTGCAGTCTTATTGTGTTTTGAGAGAGGCTTCTCCTTAGACTTCTTTGGGATATCTTTGAACCTGTCACAACAAAATAGAAAGAGTGGTAAAATAACAAGTCCATGTTGAAAAAAATCTTGCTTTATGTAAAATTTAAATTAAAAAGCTCCCACACAGTCAAATAGTTGATTTTACACCATCATAGCCTACCTGTCAAGCTTAAGTTTTTTGATGACATCACTGATCTCTGATGCAGGGATGTCTTCCCCATCTCCAAGGTCAGCAGTCTCGATTTCTCCTCCATCATCATGGATACTGCTCACTAGACCAGATAAGTCCTCCTGCACAGATGAGAACATAAAAAGACTATTACTCACACACTTAGCAATAACAGATCTTTTACTGAGCTACGTGTAGTCTATAGCGTTTCTATTTTTTGTGTAAATTTTTTCCATCTTCGCCACATTTTTGCGATGCGATTGCATCATTGCGAGGCCCATAGATCGGGGTATTCTGGGCTCCGTCTTATAAACAGTTGCGATTGATTTGGATCAAGTCTGAATTATGCTTGATGCTATTCACTATTCAGTTGTGAGTGTCACTGAACACGATAAAATTCACTAGCAAAAAACATAAACATAAATCATTAAAATAATCAAACAGTGTGTCAAATGAATAATAAATTTCACTCCGACACCGACAATGGCAATGCAATCAGTTTTTTGCAGTAAACAAATATATTCATGATAGAAAAGATTAAGTACCAACATCAAACATAAATTTTGTAGTATAAAGTTACCAACATAACTCCGTAATTTAGTATGTTTTGGTTTTAGCTTTTGCAGTCTTCATTGACATTCACATTGTGCGTGCGCGTGTCAGACCGTCATATTTCTTGCGACAAGACACACGTTTTAATATGTGGGACAACACAAAATTATCTCGAACAGCAAGCCACATAATTAATGACTAAATACAAGCTAAATGAAACTCCGAATAATATTCATCCTATTATAAGGTAATAATCGTACATACATCATCATTCCGGTCGACAGAAGACTTGGTTTTCTGGGCCTTTATCTTCTTTTTAGTCTTCATTTCTGCTCAACACGTGAAGCACATGTACTGTTTAGATGACGTCACTAGATTATTACTTATTATTCATTTATGCAAATCATGCCGAAAGTTTTCTTGGGGGAGGCGGGGAGGGGTTAGGGGGGCAACTGGTTTGCAATCTTGAGTTCCGCTACCTTATTTGGTTCTTAAAGCCCAAGTCCACTCCAAAAATAACTTGCCTTCAAAAAATCACTACTCAAGCTTTCCAATGTCTGAATGATGTTGGCGGCATCGAACCTCGGACATCAAAGGTAACAGCACACCTGTACTATAGATTCCATTGTGCAACCTTAGAAAACGGCAACTGCTTGAAATAATTTGTTGCCAGTTGGGACTCCAGCTCTTAACATCCAAGTCCACTCCAAAAATAACTTACTTTCAATGGAAGCAGAAAAATCAGACAAACCAATCAAAAAAAGTTTGAGCAAAATCGGATTACTAATAAGAAAGTTATGAATTTTTGAAAAAGTATGTAAAACTAAAAAACAATGGAAATCACTACACAAATTGCCAATTTGGTTATCAGTTCGTGACGTCATGTCCTCACTACTTATCAATTGCTTTATATAGTTTAATCCCATTAATTTCCCTTTTTATCCCCCAAAACTTGATTTCCCTATGCCTTTGCCCAGGTTATATGATTTGTATCATATTGCGTGCATGACATTTCCCAAAATCTTTTATAAATTTTGAAGAATTGATACTATTTTTCTGAATATTGTATTTCATAATTATTGATTTTTATATAAATAGTTTATCAAAATTCAAATTTTTCATGATTTAACTGGAAAAAAATTACTCTATATTAGTGCATCCACACAAAAACATATCACTATCAATCTAACGTGGATGCTGGTGTGAAGAATATAAGTCCTCTTTTTACATAGGAAAAGTGCCCCTTTTACTTTGTAAAGTGTCCCTTCCCCTTTTCACCTCTGATAAGTGCCCCTTTTATTTTGACACATGCACCTTCTCCTTCGACAAGTCCCCACTTTCCTTTGCAATAAGTGTCCATTTTCCATTCTCATAAGTGCCCTTTTAAATATCTGGTAAGTGCCCCTTTTGAGGTACGAGAAGTGCCCCTTTTCAGGAACGAGAAGTGCCCCTTTTCAGGAACAAGAAGTGCCCCTTTTCATTTTTTGAAAAGTGCCCCTGCACCTCTGATAATTGCCCTATTCAAATCTGAGAGGTGCCCCTTTTACTTTGACATGTGCCCCTTCCCCATCTGATAGGTGCTCTTTTCATCTTTGCATGAGTGCCCCTTTTTAAATCGGATAAGCGCACCTTTTATTTTCACATGTGCCCCTTTACTTTTCTAATAAGTGCCCCTTTTCCTTATGATAAGTGCCCCCATTTAAAAAAGAGAGCCCCTTCCCCTTTTCAGTAATGCTCCTTTTCACCTGTTATAAATGCCCCTATCAAAATCCGATGGGTGCCCCTTTCCCATTCTCATAAGTGCCTTTATCATCCCTGGTGAGTGCTTCTTTTTCAGGTGTAAGAAGTGTCTGATAATAACCGTTTTTACTTCGACACGTGCTCCTTTTTTTCTAATAGGTGTCTTATCCCTTTCGATAAGTGTCCCTTTTCTTCCCATCATTAAATGTAGGGGTTTATACCAATGTCTAAAAAATTGTATATTTTCGCCTTGAGATTTCCCTTTGCAGTTGCCCTTTTTTCCTCCAGAAGTGCCCTTCTTGTTGGTGCCCCCCCCCACTTTGGAAGTCACTCCGCCGCCCCTGACCAGATCTCAAGCTTATTTAATAGGGAAATGAATACCTGCAAAAAATAAAAATCGAACTAATACACTGAGGTTTCAAGACTACAAATTTTTGTTATAATAGATGATTTTCACAAACAATGCATGCCACGTTTGCATTTTTTAAACCAAAAGACATTGAAATTTGTAAACCTTATCTGTTATATTTCTTCCATTTTCTTTGTATATTTAGCACCCAAATATGATAACCTTCAGAAACCTTCAAGATAGCCGCGTCTTGAGCGATAGTAACACACTCCTGAAGACAATTTGTATACAATAAAGGGTTGTCTTGGGAACCAATTCTATCTTTACAGATGGGTCCAGTGGCCTGCGCCACCTCAAGGGCATCTGGTGGGTTGCAGGGGCAGATCGAGCCTCCGGATGCCCTCGTATTTTAGCAATTTAGAACCTTCAAGATAGTTGTTGTGAGCTATACAAAACCTAATTCATCCCTTTACATTTACACGTCCTGCCTCTGTTGTTTTATTTTGTTGGAAATCAATTGGTTTATCACACTGTCACTGGCATGCTCTCTCTCCATCTCTCTCTCTCTCTCTCTCTCTCTCTCTCTCTCTCTCTCAAGGACAATTTTATTGAGTAAGTACAGTAAAAGGAATATAATAAGTTACATTTCATACAAAAATTACCAAGTTTTTTCATCAACCTTCAACAATGTTACCAGTAAGAGCGATTGAATTGTAGTTTTCTCCTTGAATTAATGAATTATATTAATGGATAAGAGTTATGTTGGCTTCTGTTCCTTATTTTCGGATGCTAACGACTTGAAATTTTGTCCTTAATTAAATAGTGAACATTTTATAGGTCGAGACGTAATTTATGCTTGTACAATATGTTCTTGTATCAACATAATTTATCATGCAACTCATGTTTTTCTTGATGTAGCCTTTTTACCTGATAATCGAGTTCCCAGTCATCATGATGAAGACTACCGCTAATATCATCACTTGTTGGTTGGCTGCACTATACACACCCGTTTTTGTTCTTCTTTTGTTTTGTTTTTTGTTTTATATATATTATGTAACAAACGTATTATGTGAAGGGAACCTTAATCACAAGCATAATGCTTCTAAGGTTTCCTCCTCATTACTGTAGATTATTGTAATGTTAGCATCATTTGTATTTAATGACTTGCAGAAAAATCGTTTTTACTGTTGACTTGTTGTAATACCACCTATCTATCGAATATATTTACATGTTTTGTGCGTTACTTTGTAAATTCGTTTCATATGCAGTTAATGTGGAAATATTATTATTATTAATATATGTACTTATTCCTTCATGTATTTATTTATTTATTTATGTATTTATTCATTTACTTATTTAGTCATTTACTTATTTATTCATTTATTTATTTATGTTGCTACAAAAAGCTACCCTTATACACGTCTGTACTGTACGATGAGGGCGACATGCAGAATCCATATTTTAATGAATATTTATATTTGACCGGTAGCAACAATTTTACCTTACAACTTACAAGTGGAATAAAAAATCATGGGACTGCTCACAATTCTAAAGAAGATGAGACAGAAGGAAAAGGAGATGCGACTTCTTATGCTGTATCCTTTTCTACTGCAAGTTTACCATCCAGTGATTAAATTTCGAAGGACTACTCGTGAGCCACTGCCGGATAGAGACTCAGTCTCGGTCCCATTCATACAATTTCAAGGGGGTAAAATTGGTCTGGCTATAGTATGGCCTAGTATACTGTATAGACCGAAAGCTTCAGTCTCTGAGTGATATCGACGGTTGTTCCGCTGAGATTGCATCTGGCTCCTCTGACCGCCTCTATACATAGACTGAAGAACGTCCTATGGGCACTGTACGGGAGGAATGGTTCGGTTCGGCCGGACCGCGATGAATGAGATATGCATCGAGATTTTTCACTCTTTACGTCTTCATATCATATATCCAATTTGGCTGCAATATTACACTGAATATTATTTAAGATGAAAAGTAACACAGAAATATCTACTTTGACTTACGATAGCTTGCTCATTTAGATCCTATATTAATGATTAATCCGAGAAAGTCTTGTAGTCAACAAGATTTGTTGTCAGCCATCTTGGTTTAAGTTGATGAATATTCATTTTTTCTTTTCGAACGTCCAATAGCTACGTATGAGTCAGCCCGGCTTGAGCCGGTGATGTTTGAATATTCATAAGCCCAATATCAAACACGTGCTCTGATTGGCCATTGGGCTTGTTTTGGTCGGTTGACCCGGAAATATATCGGGCGGGTCATGTCATAGATTACCAGTTCGAATGCATGAACGTACCGTTTCCTTGGTTCTGAGATAAAAATTGGATAACTCATATACGTAAGTCCGTAAATTTTGCATTTAGAAATAAGTCATAAAAAATTGATAACTGTACATAGGAGAAAAATAGACATAGTATTTTTGTATCTGATTTATAAATCAGAAAATTAGATCTAAATAAAGAAAATCGTGGGAGAAAGTTTTTGGGACCAAAGCGGGCCACAATCTGCTCAATCTCTCCCCGTGGTGCGAGCCGTATGGGGTACCGTCTGTGTATGGGGAATGTCAACAAATGTCAGTTTTATTAAAGAATGACCCATACCAGACGGTTATTTCTGTCTAGGCCTAGTAGATCTAGACTATACTGATTACTGCCTACTGGTCCACTTCAATTCAGCTGCCGTCAAATTTGTGTGCATTGATTGAACTTGTATATATTTAAGCCATTTAAAGATATAGGTCATGTCTTGAAATAAGCCACTGTTCATTCAGTGTGTATGCACTATGCACTCTCTTGCTTATATTTAATATAGGGAAAAGAGTTGCATCCAATGGCAATGGCAATGCCAATGACTTGCCAATGGGCAATGGCAATGATTAATGAAAAATGTAACTGCCATTTTTTATGAATGATGATTCATTGATTGATCATTAAAGAGTGACTTATTATTTTTTTAGCATGATAATGAGTGCGAAGAGTAGGAGGACAATGTTATTTATTTATAGATCCATGTAAAGTCTGGTGTTTTGGGGTTATTTTTGTAATCAATTTTAATTTCTGGTACTTGTAGGAAAATACATCAACAAAAAATTTCCCAATACATTATTAATATTTTATTATTATTAATAGTATAGATCTATTTCTATTACAGAGTCGGAGATGTAGGTTTTGTTAAACTTGAAGCTTGTGCACACTTGTTATGCCAAAATTGCATGCCATTGCATCAAAACCACTGGGCCTGTACTGCTGTAGGGCCTATACTATAGGCTATACTGAAAGTTTTTAATTTTTAAATAATCAGTTACTCTTTACAGACTTTAGACTACACAAATTCAAGTAAATTTGAAGAGAGTAATGCCCAGCGCATACTCCTGGGAGTCCTGCAATCTGATTTTTCAAAGAAATGGCAATCATAGAAGATATGGGAAATCTAAACACACATCATCTTCCAATTTAGGTTTTGAATGATGCTAGAAAATAATGTTACTAGAAATACTATTAAATTTATTAATGCCTTCTAGTCAGTTAAAAGCCAAATCGGCTTCAAAGCAAAGACAATCACACTACAATGTCACTATGATTCAGAGTCAATTTAGCTTCTTCTTCTCCAAGGAAGCTTGAAATTGCTTGAAATTTAGCATATGACTATTCATATCCTCAAACACTAACATTGTAAAATTTTGAATGTTCATACTAAATGCTATTGCAAATTCTTCCAAAATCGGATTGTAGTCAGATCATGTATATGTAGTTTGCGGTGTGCTTAAGGTTTGAATTAAAATTGAAACAAAGCAAAGAGGCAAAAAAGGTATGCCCTTTGGCTTTGCACGGTTGGCATAGATTGTTTTGTCCATCATTCTTGCATTTTTTTATTCATTAATCTGATTCCTCTTAAAATTCATATTGTATGTTTACTTATAGGATTGTAAAACAACTTTCTAGGGCAAGTTCAACATTTTTGCCCTTTTTGTAGTATTCCATTATTTTTGCCTTAACTGAGTTTCTATTCAGAGGACTGGATAATGCAGGGAAGACCACTATTCTGAAGAAATTTAATGGAGAAGATATCAACACAATATCTCCAACACTTGGCTTTAACATCAAGACATTAGAGCATAAAGGGTAAATGAGGAGAATTGTTTCCTTTCTATTTGTTTGTTTGTTATTATAATTAATCATAATCATGATCCAGTACATGAAAAGAAAGAAGTATCAAATGTAAATAAGTAAGTTAATTATTTAATTTTTTATTGATGTCAAAATCAAATGCTGAAAGGTCATTAAAATATTAAATATATGTTATGTAGCTTATAATCTGATATGAGTAAACACATTCTATTGTTGATTCTGTTATTATTCTACATCTAAACAAAGTCGTATAAATTTATGTTGATCTCCACTGAAAACAGTGAATGAAACTTACCAGTATTTACTAGATGTAGCCACTTTGGTTTGTATAGAAATTAGAAATAATTAGGAATGTACACATTTCCATGAATATCTCTTCTTATTATTAATAAGAGTGGAAATGTAACAAATTTCCTGCATTAAGTCACCTTGGGATAATCTACCGAGTCTGCTTATTAGACACATTCCTGATACAAGTCATGATCAATAAGTGATTGATTTAGTTGTAAGATGCCTTGTTCAAATATAGTAGATAATTGCTTTCATGACACTCCACTTATGTCTGTTGTAAACTTCTCTGTACCCACAGGTTTAAACTGAACATATGGGATGTAGGTGGTCAGAAGTCGCTCCGTTCTTACTGGAGGAACTACTTTGAAAGTACAGATGGATTGATCTGGGTGGTGGATAGTGCTGATAGAAGAAGATTGATGGACTGCAAACAGGAGCTACATTCTCTTCTTTTAGAGGAGGTACAGATAATATTAAAATCTCTTCATTGGTTATCAGTCTCAAAAAGAATCATGTATAAGCTGTTACTCATTACTTAAAAAACACTTCTTCATTCTTCACCCCATTACTTGTATCGGATTTTGAAACCATACACCCCACAACGGAATTTACGTTCAGGTTCACAGCTCCAGTTAATGTATGTACACCCAAAACCAATAACAAATGGGGGGACAGGGCTTTTGCTAATGTTGCACCCAAATTATGGAACACTTTACCATTAGAAATAAGACAATCATCATCAATTGAAATATTTAAGAAGAAACTTAAGCACCATTTGTTTATATCGTAGTTTTAATATTGTATAATTATTTTGATGTTGTACAGAGCGCCTTGAGCAGTCTTTTAGAATTGATATGTGCGCTTTATAAGTTGACATTTTTATTATTATTACATACATGTAAACTATGCATAAATAACCTCAAAAAACTGCTGTGGCAAAACTTTGTCTGTAAAGGCATGCCAGGAAACAACATTTTTATTAATTCACAATGCACAAAACAATGGTCACTGTATTACAGTGTAAAGTACTCACCAATTTATGTTTTATAATATTATGAACTGAAGTATGAAGTGCAATACACTTATCTAAGTTATCTTATGTAATTTTAATACTTTGTGTCTTTTTGAAGCCGTGTTTGAATGGGCCTTAATAATTAATTTCAGCTCTATGTTTGAGCCTAATTTACAGGCTACTTCCAGTGGTAGCTTCAAGCATGCAAACTTTTAAATTATTACTGATCAGTCTTCTTTACCTGTCCTTTTTTCTATTATTATAAACATATAATTTGTTAAAATATAAACTTCAGTACATGATGTATAGTATTATTTATGATGGTTAACTTTCTTTTCTTCAGAGGTTAAATGGTGCTACTCTGATAGTCTTCGCCAACAAGCAGGATTTGCCTGGTGCTCTTTCTGCAGATGAAATCAGAGAGGTAAGATTAAGAATGGTTTTTGCTAAGGGATCCTTACAAAGAACCTTATAAAATGTGCATGTGTGTGTGAGGTCAGGATTCAATTCAATTTCAATTCATGAAACACGTTTTGTCTTGTATTTCTTTTGTATTATCCCTTATATGATTTTACTTTGATCAAGTATTAATTTGTTTGTCACATATTTTTTTTTTTCCTTTGTCTCTATTAATATAATTTATATGACTTTACCTTTTGATGTATGTTTTTATGAAGACGAATAAATAAATTGATTGAATTGAATTGAAAAAAGAATAACCAGATAATTCAGAATAAATTCCATTCTGTCTCACAAAGGCATGTGAAATTTGATTTCATATTCTGTTGTGTTCATCCCAAGGCGTTAGAACTTGATAACATCAAGACCCATCATTGGCTGATTCTGGGATGCAGCGCAGTAACAGGTGAAAATCTACTCTATGGTGTCAACTGGCTGATAGATGACATTGCTTCCAGACTCTTCACTATGGACTGATCATGGTAGGTAAGCTAACTTTCCACATGTATACAAAGACTGCTCAAGGAAGACAAGAAAAGTGGTCTATATATGAAGGCAGGTGGTCTTTATGTACAAGTTATGTTTCAAAGAGAAACCATGGTCATTGGAAAGATAAACTTGGCCTTTCTATAAAGGTGGTTGCTCAAGCAGGTTTTACTGTATTTAAAGTGTCATAAAAAAAGGCCATAACAATGAATAATAGGCAGAAATGTGAAGTGCCCTAGAGTTCAACTGAGCCAGTTTTTGTTCATGCTGTCATACCCCGTTATGTGGGAATACGGCTTTGATGATTGCATGTCCTTCAGATTGTTCAATAACTTGAAGAAGAAAACGAAGAAGAAACATTAAGAAGATAAAGGTTCTCTTATGAACCAGTCCTGAACATTCTTCAAGCAATGCAAGCACAATTGGGGACCACTGCACCATTATGGGTATGAATGTGATGTAAAACTCTACCCAAACAAGTGACACAGAATAATGACAACAAATGTGATCAAGTTTGCATAGTTTAATATGAAGTGTTAAGGATTTTTTTCTTCTTCATACAAGCACATATAATAGAATATACTCATCAGACATAATTCATGTTATCTATATATGAATAATTAGTGAACAAAAATATACAAATAGTTTTAGTGATATACTTTCAATTATAAAGGATTACTGAAGTATGTACATTCAATCTACAATCCACTGATTGTCATGATATAATAAATATCTTGTAAGAAATATAAATATATGTAGATTACACACTGAAGGCACTTGTGATACAAGATGACAGAGTTGTCACATAAAATTGAACAAGTATCTTCATCATAACTATATTCTATTCTAGTTTTCATGATATCTAAACAAGTTCCTAAATAAACTAGAAACTACCATGAGTTGGTATTCTTATTTTCAGTGTTAACAGTTGCAAATTGACATTCAATTGAAAATGGGCTAACCTTATCTATCGAGTTCATATACGTCAGGTAACATGCAATGCTTTTACTGTTATACCAGTCACATGTTGGGAGGGGGGTCATACCTGCTTGTCTTGTATAGGTACGTGTAGAAATAGGGAGGGAGTATGTAGCTGAATGTCCTGAGAATTAATTCCCAAAATGAGGTATGAGATGAGGTACAACTTTCACTGGTATATTAGACACTCTATTAAAAAACAAGGGAATTTTGAAGGAGAAAGAGAGGGAGAGTGAGAGGGGGTGCATTTGTAATTTTTCTGCAATATGTAAGGAAGATGCCTGTAGTCAAATACATTCACATTTCAACAAGTGGATATTGGTTAACGGACAATACACATACACATACTTTCAAGGCAGACAGAAAGGAATTAAACTCTTATTTTTAAAGTTCAAAGGTACTATGTCCCATTTGCAGGCCCCCAAAATAACTAAATTTTCCTTGAAAAAAGGGGGCTTGAAAATGTCTTTAAGTGGGAAAATAAAGACTATTAGTTGTCAAATCGACTTAAGTGCTACCAAGTAAGTAATAGTCTGATTTTCAGACCATTGTACCGAATGGTCATACGTTTTGTGCTGCGCAAAGGTTCAATCAGTTTAATTTGAGCCAGCTCATTTTATGTATGTTATTACCAAAGAAGAAAAAAAGCCAGAATGTTAGGACACTGCTAACGTTTAAATTTCACAGATAGGACATACATGACATATTCATAATTCCTGCAAAGTTCAACAGAATTTGATGTTGGCTGCAAAAGGGACATACTGTAGTATCTTTAAACCCTTTGATGACATAATTAAGTAATTTGAACTATGCGTTTGGACAAAAAAAGTGAAACAAAGTACTCTGCATCAAAATTTCACTCTTGGAAGTTCATTTACGACTGTTGTCCAAAATATGGTTGCCATGAAGGGGTTAAAATAGACACACGTAGACACATCTAGAGTGGCTTTGCATCACTGACAGGGCTAGCCCAAGCTACATGCATTTGGCCATTTGTAGTCCCATACGTTACCAAGTATTGTTGGGTTCTGAACATAAATTGACATCAAGGCCATGTTTCATAAAACATGTTATCAATAACAAGTTCCAATAACTGTTATAAGTTTCTGAAATCATGGCATTTGATTGGCTGAGAGCAAATTTGTAATAGAAATTTAGCATTTGTGAAACAGGACCCTGATGTTCCCTCTCACTTCAAACCTAAGCTTCAGAAGTGACATTAACCAAATAAAATCATCAGATAAACTGCATTCTTAGATATGTTTGGTAACATTTTGAACAAAATAGCTTGAATTTGCCAAATTACATCTCTGAGGCTTCCATGACTATTATACAAATGATGCATGCTAATGAGTTATACGATCTATCCGCACTCGAGTTGAGGATGTGTGTATCTATCGCACCCAGCCTAACGGCTTCGTGCGATAGATACACACAGCCTCCACGAGGGCGGATAGATCGTATAATGAACGAATGAAAGCATGCATCATTTGTTTTATACAACGAAACTCCTAGATCCTTGTTATTTGATGTAAAAAGAATAATTAAAGATTGTTTTGTGACAGTATGGCTGACAAATAAATCTCAAGTTTGATAGGCTTACTTTAGTGCGCACATGCACACAGAGATAAGCGCACTTACCTCTATACACATTTACGCATAGTGCTACGCAAGAATAGGCCTACACACAGTATAAGCGCTCTAAACCTCTACGCGCACTACTGCGCATCATGTACATGCACTAAAAAAAACTTTGGATAGTACTGGAAACTATTGCACGCTTTTTCATGAAAAACGTGGGATAGTCTCAGTAAATGAATCCCACGTGACCGCGCATGACCAATCATTTGATTAGGATCTAGGAGTGAGTTGTATAATAAAGACTGTTACCTGGCAATCCTCAAGTTTTTGCACACAAGGCCTTGGAAAGATGTATGACACATAATATACCAATACAACATATGAACCAATCAATGGCACTTTATTATCATCCAAAAATCATGCATATTTCATCATTGTTATTGCATAGAATCATGAAATTCAATTTATCCTGCTTTTCAAGAGACCAGAGTTTCCTTTCAAATTTGTTCATCTGGGCTTCCTCACAGTGTTGAGTTCAGGTTATTATTCCTTGGTGACTTCATTGGGGATTTCGACCTAGGACTCTTGGCCCTGGAACCAGGGGCTCTAGTGCTGAGCCCACCAGGGCTAGGAGTCCTAGATGCCGGCCCCAATGTCTTACTCAACCACTGTTCCTCATTCATGTACTTCTCTTCAAGTTCACTGGTGAAGTTCACAGTGGCATCCAGAGACCTTATCCCTGCGCTGACAGTATCGGCCTTCCTCCCCCGCGAGTTCCACTGAGTTGTGTCGGGTTTGATGGTGGAGCGCAGCTTCTGGAGCCGATCCGGTGACAGCGAGTCCCGGACCTGCTTGGGTTTCAGGTCCTGGAACTGTTCAGCGACGGGTTTGTAGAGCGGGTTGCGCCTGTTTTTCTGTACCCGTTCCATCTGTCGCTTGCGCTCATCGCGTTCGGCTTGTATCATCTCATTGTGACCGATCTTAAGCTCTCTGTAGTATCCAGTGTATGTGTTGTGAGGTAGATATATGGGATAGGATATGTATAGCCAAGAGTAGCGACAGGATTGTTTTGAGTGGACATGTAAAGACGTACAGTAGATAAAAGAAGATTACATGATAGAAGGCACAATGTTTGAATGAAAGTGAAGACAGTAATGAACAGAGTGAACCATAATAGGAGGAAGGATGATGATATAATGAGAATGTTGAGAAAAAAAGTAAAAGCACCCCAAAGTGAAAATAACATACAAGAGTGAATGGAAAATTAATGAGACAGGACACACACAAATGGACACGTGCAAGGGAGATGAGATGAAAAAACAAATGTGAGAGAAAAAAATGTTGTATTTATTAAAAGACAATATAAATATGAAACTGGAATTATACAATAACTGAAAAAACGTTTGAGAGAAAAATACTTCATAAAAGACAATATAAATGATATAAATATGAAAATGAAATTATGCATCAGCTCAAACTTATGTTGATGGATAAGACTAGATGACAGAAAGTAACTCCATTCCTGATCTATTATTATGTCAATATAATTGTTCCACATTCAAACAAAATTTAAGGAACCTTGACGGATGATTTCATGTAGATCTCATTAATTCTGTGAATAGCAACATTGCCTTCCATTTACCAATGATAGACATGTGAACTTATATATTGTATCAATGTAAAAAAAGTCACATTTTTTTCCTTATTTTTCATTTTTCATTTCAGAGTCACTCTTGATTCCCTGACAAAGGGAGCAAGAGATAGGCAGCTTTTGGAACTTATTTACATTCTGCAGCTTTGTGATTCCCCCGGCCTACAAGGCTACAAGAGCCTCAAAACTATGTCTAAGAGTTCTGCGAGCTACAGGTCTGTGCTACGAGTACTGTGAACTCTAGGTCTATCTTATGAGCACACGGCTAGCTACAGGTCTATCATGAACAGCTCATTTATCTGCTGTCGAGGAATGATCATACTGCGAAGAAGAGAAGAGCAAAATTGAAGCAGAAAATCATTGAAATCGTCACATAGAATAAATAAGCAGCTGGACATTTTTGGAACATTAAGGTTTTTTTATTTCGTGATAATATGAAAGAAGATGACCCTCAAAATGTTATAATTGGAAATGAAAGTTTGAACTCTGTTGTTGGAAGAAAAAAGTCACTTTGATATCTTTGCAATACATGCTATCATTTCTCTTTTGTTGAATCCTCATAAAAAGATTATAGTAATAATAAAAGTGGCTTTTAGTGTAATGTCTTAAACATTTGCCACTCCTGATGTTCCAATATTAATACGTCAAAGTGTTATTTTGACATGTTGCCAGGTGTACCTTCTATTAGTCCTACATCCGATAAGTCCTTCATCCTAATAGAGTAAAGATTCTCATCAGACCAATGGGATATATTTGGTTTTGTGGTCCTCTGGGTTTAATAGGGAAATGCTCTTTACCCAAAATCCAAACCCTAATGAATAAGCATTGAAAAGTGGGTCACATAATAAAATGCCTCTTTGTTCCCATGAAAATTCTAATGTCACTCACTTCATAAAATTAACTCTGCATAACTCAAAGTTGCACAAGACAAATTTTCCACAAGTCCAAATCAATTTTTGGACCAAACTATGTGTTATTTACACTTATGCAGAGTTAACTGTACTCGCATGCGTGAAAAATTATCTGCAAATTTTTGCAAGTGGTTCAGATTCATGAAGGTTTCATGCTGTGAATTTATTGCATCACAACTGACACAACATTAAATTTGTGCAGTTCGCGAAAGTTCGTGATAATTTGCAAAGTTTCAGTCATCACATTTTCTGGTTTTACATTAAGAGATGGATACCATACCAAGATCAGTTTTTATCAGTGGTGATATTCATGTGTTGACAACAACAAAAAATGTGTGAAAATTTGTGTTTGTAGTTGTTTATATTAATCGTGTGCTGTACCTATGTGTTATTCATTGCCCCTCTTCTGTCACTCGTCAAAGTGCAATATTCAAGGGTTTTTTAATGTTGATTTTATAACAAAATGTTGCATAATTTTTCATGGTTTTAATGGAAACTTGTTCTAATAGGAAGAACATAATTTTCACTATATTTTTATATCAGGGCACTGCATGCCCATATTCTTAAATTTCCAACTCCCTTTCTTTGAATACCGGTAGTGTAAAATTGGCAGCTAATAAAGATATGAGCAGGTTTTCAGGATCCCTTATACCAAAATTCAGAGATTGCACTTATTTTGTGTACTGTAATATCTTCGTCAGGATTAATTAAAGTGTGCAAAACAATTATTTGAATACTTGGAAGTTATTCTCCCAGGTTTTGAAAATAGGAATGTCACTACCCCCAATGAAACTTTTTTCCCAGTAGTTATAGATTTTTTTGTTGTTGATGTAAGTAAGCAGTTTTCTAAGGTATAGAAAAGTTGGTCACAACAAGGCAGCATGGGGTGGTCTGTCCACTGCAGACAAAATTTGTTAGCTCCTTTGTTATTTATATTAAAGATTTCATTTGTATGTTGTTTTTTTGTAGGGGGTTCATATATATATTTTTTGTGAGGTGTGTATTTGATTTAATGAGAACAATGATAGGGTTTATAACATGCGTCTGGCATGATCCCCTTTGTCAGACACACAAAGATATGTGATCGTAGGAAGCCTATGCACTTGATGGCCTTTTGATTTGATATCCATCTTGCAATCTGTGTATGTATATGTGACCGATTCTACTTATTTTCTTCTCAATGTACATTACTTGTAAATAATTTTTAGGGATACACATTCCTATTCTTATTAAATTATGGTGTAATAAAGATGATTACAAGAAAGACATAACTGAAACAATTGTGATTTTTTTTTTTTTTAAACATTAGAAATGTTAATTGTATTATATCTTGTGATGTTGAGGTTGCAGATTGCTATAATGTTTGGAGTGTCACAAAAGCTAATATCTTTTTAGAATGGGGGCAACAAATATCATGCCCAGGGCAGGACTTTCATTTTAGTCACACATATGTGAAGTCCTGGGGGGTGTTTCACAAAGATCCTAAGTTGAACTTATCTCTAAGTTGGACTTAACAATTATGGAAAGCCGTTAGCATCTTTGAAAAATATTTTGTACAAGTTATTTTAAAAGGCATAAAATGTTGATTCAAATCATGCATATTTTCTATTATCAAGGAGATTTCATGTTCTTGATGTGGAATTTATGAAAAGTGTAAAATACTTGAATTTTTGCTTTTGAATATATTTTATTTTAAGGCTACAAATGGCTATCCATAATTTTTAAGTCCTACTTAGAGTTAAGTTCGACTTAGGATCTTTGTGAAACACCCCCCAATTACTATAGTTCAAACTCCTATATCATCTGGTGAGAGCCAGAAGGGCATTGACGTATAACCCAAATACAGAGATAATGCCCTTTTAGCTCTCAACAGATAGTATGTAGTAGAAAATTCCTTGAGGGTAAAAAAAACATGCATTTGAGCATTTTTAAGAACAGGGCCCTGTCAATCCCAACAAATGAAATTTAAGTCGAGACTGGTACCAATCACAACTCTGTACATGAGAGACAGGAAATGGTAAGTTTGCAACTGATCAGGGATCAAAGCGGATCAGTTGTAACGCTTCATAGGACAACCTGGGTAAATGGGGAGAGGTGTCTTACCCGTAATCGATCTCTCCATCTCCGTCCTTGTCCAACGTTTCTACCAGTCTGTTCAAGAGATGTGGTTTCATCTGCAGACCTGAGCTCTGCAGGGAGGGGAGAATTGAATGTATAGGTTAGAACATATTGTATGTTTTTTTTAAATTTATCCTGCAAATTGATGGAAGAGCATTGAAATCTGGTAAATTCAATGTACAGTATAGGTTAGAACCTATTGTATGAGTTTGAAAGTTAATCCATCCAGTCAAAGATGGAAAGCGTGAACAGAAATTTCTCTATTTCTCATGAAATCATTGTCTTTTGGACAAGTGTAACATGAAACTCATTTGTGGAATGACTGATTACTTATTGAAATCACAAAGTAATTACAAATTTTTCACAACTTCTCATGACTAGTTCAAATCAAAGAAAGATGGACTTACCACCAGCCCTTTCTTGAATTCCTCCCGGGTGACCGTCAAGCTCTTGTCCTTGTCGTAGGTCTTGAAGAGGTCCCACACCCTCAGGTTGTTCTCCGAGATGAATTCCCTGAGCATCTTCACAGGGTCTGGCTCCTTCTCAGGAGGCTTCTCAAACTGGCCGACGGAAGACTGATAGACGACCAGGAACTCTGGACGAACCTCCTTCAGCTCTGTCAACAGCTTCACGCAGTCTTTGTTCACTGTGATATCCTGGGGAATAGATGAAAGCATAATTTGTGAAGATCATAGTAGAACAAAACAAGATATTCTAATCAAGATAATAAAGAACACCTCTACGGAAAAGTTTGGAGATGTCTGTAAACTCATTTTTAGTACCAAATCTGAGATGACGTGTGCTGGAGTCCATGGAAAATAAATGTGTGTTATACAGACATTGGATTCAATAGTACATGAACAGCCTTTTCATGTCAAGAACAACTTTGGTTTTTATAGGTTATCTCTAATATCAGTAAAGAAAGTAGATACGATTCTCACAGAATCCTCTTAAAATTACACTGAATATTAATTAATTAAAAACCCACCTAAATGAATGTGACAAGTAATAACTAAATAATGAGAAGTAGCTAAAGATCATGCAATGGAAAATACTGACATAGGACAACAAGCAAAACAACTTACATCTGATAAATACCAATGGCTGTTATTTTTGTTACATTTCCAAGAACTGAGCATATATGAAATCATACATGATATGTAATGAGACCCTGTACTTACTGCTAAGTCTAGTAATTCTAGTACAGTGTTTGAATTGTTCTTGATTGCAATAAGTATTGCCATGGCTCCTGCTGCAGTGATAGGGTTTTGGCCAAGCTAAGGGAATACAAATGGTAAGAACAGGTTAATGATATAATACTTAGGAATCTAATAAGAGATTTAAAAAAATAATAATTAGTTTCACCTGGATCGGTAGCTATTGACTTCCTGGCAAGATTTGTTTTAAAGGCAAGTTCTTTTTTTTGTTCAGTGCTTAACGTTCAGCTGTAGACATTGTCAGATAATCTTTCAATCCTGGAAGATTTTACATGATCATGCCAGCAGATTTTGGAGTGCATAATATGGTTGATCCTATTTCTATTCTTCAAACTGATTTCGATAGGTTTCAAAGTTTGATATATGATGTGTGATCTCTTCACTGAGGAAACTTATTCTGCAGATCTTGGAGACTTGTTCCATTGATGATTCTTTGAGGCAAAAATCATTTCATTATAATTTTCATATTTAGGGATGCCAGTTTTCAGGCCAAAGTCTAATTTCAGGCCCTGACACCTTCCCCTTCAGGCATTTTTTTCATGCTACATGCTTGGTGAAACCTACTGGTGTCCCTGTATATACACTGTATTGTTAAATAATATCATGGTAACACAGGTTTCAATGGCTGAACTAACCTTCAAGACCTTGATACTGTCATTGATTTCTACACCCTTGGCCAGCATGAAAGCGCCCTCATTGGTGACCCTGTTGTTACTCATGTCCAGCCATTGCAGTGTGCTGTTGAACTTGAGTGCCTCTGCCATAGCCAATGCACCTTCATTACCGAAGCCGTTCCAGGACAGGTTCAGACGCTTGATGCTCAAGTTTTCCTGATGATGATGAAGAAAAAAGGAAGGATATTCAATGATTTCATTGTACCTAAGAAAACGTGCATGGATAAGCAACCAGGGGAACTGTATCTTCTATTTGATGGACATTATAGAGCATTAATCACTGACCAAAGACATAATTGCATCATATTGGTTTTTGACACAGGACCTAGCAGTTGCAAAAACAACCATCCTTCCACTGAGCCATCCGCCTACTGAAATGAATAACCAAATCACTCCAACCTGGGCTAAAGCTCTTGACAGTTGAGGTGCAGTATAATTTCCATGACAAAATCTTGTTATCACAATATGATTAAGTAAAGGTTCTTGTCAGATCTAAACATTTACTTTTTTTTCAAAGTTGGTTTGAATATTGCATCCAGTTGTTATTATTTATGTCTAATCATAAGGGAGTGGCTACATATTATCAAAGTCTAATAATATATAAGGTCACTAAAACTTGAAGACATGCTCACCATATATACATAAGCATCTTTCACAGTGTCTTGATTTTTTTAATCAATGCAAATAGAAGTCTTTCATGTTTGAAAGAGACATAATTAATGCAAGAACTGTTTCATTACTTCATTCTAGTTTTAATCAAAGTTATATATCAAAGTGCTCTGCCAATCATTTCTTATCTTACCGCCAAGCCTCTGCAGATGGCTATTGCCCCTTTTCTCCTCAAGTGATTCCAGCTGAGATTTAAATGCTCTATTGATTCCGTTGCACCTAGACAAGAAGGAAATATCAAAGATTCATTTTGCTGTTGGTTTATGCAAATAACTATGTATAATCAATATTTTTTTATTAAAGGACAAAAGAAGAAAGAAACAATGATTACAATTTCTTGCCTTCATATATTTGAAATTTCCTATAAAAATCGTAATCTTTCAACTAGTTTCTTCAATTCTAGTCACTACGATTATGAAGCTTTTTGGTAAACTTTCTATTGTGGAGGCTATGGTATGTTTGTTTCGATATTTATCAAAAAACTAATACATGTAATTTAATTTTGTTTCTTTTTATTCCGAAAATTGTATTCAAGTGTTTCTGACAGTTGATTTTCAAACAGAGACAAGACTCACCTATGCCATGCCCTAAGATCTCTCCTCCCACTTCTCCAAATTCATTGTGACACAGGATGAGCTCTTTTATTCTGTAGTTTGACTGTAAAAACAAAATCACCAACAGGAAGATTTATCGAATCGATCATAACTTAGTTCACATTGGGATAAGTCTCAAGTCAAGATATATAGGTCATTTTAAATTGTAATTGAACACAAAGAGTTTCAATCGATTAGGATGAATCACAACTCTTTAAAGGGATTGGGTAACTTTGTCTCAGATTCTGAAACAAAATCCTGGATTTAGCTCATGCTGCAAAGATGATTATAAACCTTTAGGTCAGTCAGGAACCCCATGACTTTTACAAGCCGATCGCCTGTCTGATTATCAAGATATTTATGATTGGAAATCGAAATTTAAAAATTCGTTTTCCTAACGGTTTTCATAACACTACAGTCTATTGGGGAAAATGAGTATGGTAAAACCGGTCACTCAAAGATTTTTACTTTTTTGAGGCACTTCATGATCATTTTGTAGCGCAATTTTTAGGGCTTCAATATTACACCATATCACAGACACTGATAACACGTGGGGCCATGCATCTCAGATATAACATTGTTAAACGATGCCTTTAATGTATACAACAGGGCCTTAGTCAATCTTGAGATGCGACGAACAAGAATCATGAACTTTAACAATAATAATCCAAAAGCAATTTTACAGCCATGCAGGTATTATCTGAACTTTCAAATGAGAATATTTTGTCCACCCATTTTTCACAACTCACCTTAAATGCTTCTGTGAATTCATTTGCATCTTTGTCTTTAAACTCGTTACCTGCAATGGAGAAAAGGAGTTGAAATGTAAATCAGTAAGTTTGCCAGCGGGTGGAATATAGGCATATAAAAACAACAGATGATGATAGGCATATCTAAAAGTATATCTTGTATCAAACATGACGTGCTGATCAATACATTCACCCGGATGTGGTGATAGATGTACTCAAACCAAACTAGATCATCATTAATAAGCATGAAACAATGAGACATTGAACCAAACAAATTGAGAAATAGTGGCTAAAAACGTGACAGAATCGTTCATGTTTTATCATTCTTTTATAAACATGGCAAATATACATAAAACCTGTCCATAAAACTGAACAAAGCAGTCAACGTGGTCAGCCTTCATTTCAATTTTCAATTAGTCTGTTGATACTGATGTATTCCATTGCTAGAAAAGTTACGGTTTTACCTCGGATTAGATCACAACTGCATTCATATTTTTACGCATATTGTCATTAGAAAGAAGTGCGGGACTAATGACCTTTCATGCAAATCCTTCAACGTATGTAAAACATCGGCAGAAAATTGTTCAAGAGGTGAAAGTTAATATGATGGTCTGTCATCCGTTCAAAGCCATGAAAAGAATTTAACAATGAGATGCACTCAATCTAATTAAATTATAAAATGATGAATTATTATATCATGAGCCCTTTCACTTCGTAGGTGAAAGCCACTCTGCATTCTGCACTATGGATGCATAAACACCTTTTTGTGACAGACTTTAAAATGCACTTAATCATTTAATGGAATGTTCACTTCATCACAATAACATTTCAAATACCTGAGGTCCTGAGTCGTGTCATAAATAATTCATCATGTTGAAGAGGTGGAAAGCATGAAAGGCTTAAATTCAACAAAAAATATGCATCAGAGCTGTATGAATCACACTGTGATCATATCAGTTCAAATACTTTATGTAACACACTGTGTTCACATCTACGATCTCTAACTTTGACCATGTTCATAGTGTGACATCCTGTGCTCACACTCAGCAGTCTTCACACTATGCCACGGATAATCAGAGTATGTATGAATATCACTGAATATGATTGAGAATAGATACAGAGTGTGGCACACTGTGTTCACATCTACATGTGATCTCAAATTTAATTTGAACATGTTCAGAGTGTGACACAATGTGTTCACACTAAGTTTTCACACTAGGCTACATACCACAATGAGACATATTCAATATTGTGGCCACAGAAAATGAGTGTGCACTCACCACAGTGTAATTGACATGAAATAAGTTCACAATACCGAGAATGTGAACACAATTCATATTCAATATATGTTCACACTGTGAGACACTGTCATCGTGCTCTTTCCAATATGAATGATTGAAGTGATAATGGTCGGTATCTCACCAGATAGGTTGACCCGTCTCAGGTTTGTGTTGTCTAGTAACATCTCTCCCATCGCCTTGGCTCCTCTTGATCCTATTTTATTCTCGGCAAGATTCTGGGAAATAGAATAATATCAGAGAAAACACAGTATCATAACGACAATGCACGGAGGGCCAACGATATAGTGAAAATATATCTACATGTGCAAGACATCTACAAAATGTTTCATACTAATGAGCTTTTCATGTTGGGAGATTTGTGTGGGGATGAAATTAATGAAAAACTTATACCCCAATCGTGATGACCATTATCACTGTCATAATATCCATAATATACGTCTTTTTTTGTGTGTGTGGCTGTTGTTGTTGTTGTTGTTGTTGTTTTTTTTTTTTGGGGGGGGGGGGCACCGGTTCCACTAATGAATAAGATGAGACCCCCTGCTATGCCATCGATCATTATCACGGGAGGGTGGGATCTCTTTCCTTAAAAAAAGGCAACACCAGACTTCATCTTCATACTTCATGACTCTTAAATTCATGCCGGAAACAGACGAGGCGATATTGAACGATAACGCAGAGGCGTTTTTATGGACGATCATACTCGTAATTAATTTTTGTCATTAAATAGAAATCGATGAGTGTGCTAATGTTATAGGCCTCAATGGAAAGGCAAATTAGGGAGGAAGGGCAAATTAGGGAGGAAAAGAGGAGAGATTAAAATGGCTATAGAGAACAATGAAACAAGCAGAAGCATTAAGTGATAACGGAGAGGAAGGCAGGCAGAAAATAATTGTAAGAGTAAAATCGCAGAGAGTTGAAGAGAGAGGGGAATGGATGCAAATAATGCTGTGCATTAGAAAGAGAGTGAGTGATATGAAAACGGTAGGCAGAAAGAAGGGAAAAGGGAGGGAAAGGTAATTGTAGTAAGATAAAGGGACATAAGAGAGATAAACTTCGGACAGAACAGAGAACCGGGGTAGAGATACAAACTGATATGCATAATTAGTGAGAGACAGAGAGATATACTTAAGCCAAGGCGGAGATTATGAAAAAGACAGAGACTGGAATAATAATACAGAAAAGAGCGAAATAGAGAAAGAGAAAGTGAGCGAGAGAGACACAGAGAGAGACAGACACACAGACCGACAAACAGAGAGGGACAGACAGACAAACAGAGAGTACAGTATACTCACAAGGTCACTTATGTAGCAATTTTCTTTGAGCATATCGGCAATGTACACGCCACCATCTCCCTCTACCCAATTATCCTCCAAATCCAAGGTTAATACTGTCGTGTTAGCCTGAAAATAAAACATTATATAATATTGTAATCATCTTGATGAAAGCTATCGTGAATAATGTCTGGATATTTTGCACAATGCCCATTGTTACAGCAGTGAATATGATATACTCGATCAAATAATACACAGACACGCCAGCATAATTACAATCGTATATACATGTAGACTGTAGTAGTAGCAAAATCGCTTCAGGATCGATTGTTCACTTCGTTTTCGTAATCAATTTCAATCCATTTATTCAATATGACATTTATAATATACAATACAAGACAAAAAACAAAAAAACAAAAACAAACACGTTCAACCAAAATCAAGAGATGCAACAATTATAATCATATAAAATTAAAATTAAAATCATCATAAAACTTTTTTTCTTAACGTTTTAATGTGTTTTTACGCGCTTTTCCACGGTTCTCATTATCGTTTATAAAATATACTCATAAAGAGAAGTTAAAAGGGCAAGATTTTATTGTAACACACAAATACGATTACCCTTTTGTTTGAAACTTTCAAACAATATTTTTCCAGCAAATTTACAATTTAGCTTTAAACATTTTAAACGATATACAGTACATGTAGATAGCATTTGAATTGCAGTTTATATTCATTGCAATATAGTTTTGGTGATGGGGGAGGGAGGTAAATTTAAAACTTACCACAAGTGCTACTGCAATGGCCTTGGCGCCGTGTGGACCAAGCCCATGATGCTTCATCGAGACCCTGCTAGTGGTCATGTGACGTAAGAAGTGCGAAGCTGGTACAACACCGATATCCAGGCATGCCTGTTTGTAGGTCTTCCGGCCCGTCGGGTCATACTCCTCTATCTTCTCCTTTTCTAAAGGAAAATAATTGTTTAGAAAAGTACCGTTATGTTTAGGAGGGTCTGCCACTATGCAATCGGCGTTTGAGAGAAAAAATGGGAATAAAAATAAACTCAAGTTCACATTACGAGATATCGATTGATTAAGTCAAGAGGGGTTTGATTTGGATATCATAAAAGTAAGGGTGCTCATCCAGGACGGATGTGAGGTGACAGAAGTCGTCCAAATTTAATTTCTGCACCTTGATATACTGCATTTTGTTTTGAAAATGCAGGAACGATTGTGCAATTAAAGAAAGAAATCCCGGGAAAATGCGGAGGGAAGAAATTAATTATAATACATCTATTTCGAGAAGTTTGCTAAAAGATATCCAAGCAATACCAAGATTATGATTAGGGGCGCTGGGCCCCATATATTTTAAGGGCCACGAGTCTCTAAATATCACCGACAAACTGGGGGGGGGGGTAGTCTCATATATGTGTGGAAGTTATCGGCTTACTATGATTAATTTATGTCTATACTATTTTGTATCATGATCGCAAGGACTTTCAAGGAACCAACCCATGAGCAATTTCAGTACCCTTTTTATTGCCTATAATTATATAAATTAGGTTATTATGTCATGTATATGTTGGCACACCGGGCTAACGAAACTGCCTTAGGTTGTTTTTCTGAAACTTTTTCTCACAAGGCGTTTATCACATGTCTTTATAATAATGATAATGAATAATAATTTTGTTTAACCGGGGAAGCCTCAAATGCTGTTCTTCCTCAGGACCCTGCAATTATTACTACCCTAGCAGTTGCAAGGTACCCATTAACACCTAGATGGAGAGTGACAGATTTTGATTAACGTCTTGCCAAAGGACGATAGTGCTGGGATACGAATCCTCAACCCTTGAATTGAGAGTTACGTGAGTGAACCACGATACTACCACACCTCTGTATATAAGTCAATTATAATTTCAGTAAGTTTGGCAAATGAAAGGGGTGATGACCCCTTACCACCTCCCCTCGTAATGCCGCCCCTGACCATGATGATAACCAGAATTCAGTGTTTGGAAGAGACAAAAATGTACCTCATTGTCTCATGCGATTACCCTTCTACATGTAGTATATTTTGCAGATGGGAATGGTGTCATCAACAAGTTCGATACATTCATATATTGAAAGTTCAAGTTCAAAATGCCAAAACATCATTGCAAATCAATATTGAATCAGTTACGCAGTCGGAGACAATAATATAGTAAACTCAATATTGATTCAGCTTTCAAGTTGACCTGACCTCCGTGTACTACAGAATAGTGATATTGATTGACCGTATGATATAGTTATAAGGATGTCAGACCGTAAATAATAATTATTGATTGCAATATCCCTTCCAGAATCGTTATTGTCCCGCGCATACTCAAATTGCCCTTAATCACCTTACTCTAATTGCTCTTGGGAATACAGCTACACACTTGACAAAATTATTGTTTGATAACCTCGGTTACTATGGTGGTATGCCCTCCACGTATTATTTGCTCAGAGCTAATCGACTTGATAAGAACCTCCGTTGGTACATCGAAATCAGGATGAAGAAGGAAAAAAAGCTATTGTTTGTATTTTGTTTGAAGAATATAATGCAAATTCTCCCAGATGATTAACAGAATGGTATGCCAAATGGTCATGGCCTCAGGCGGCAGTACAGGTTGTTAACAAACGGAATGAAACAACCTTATAAATTTGAATTGGGAGTGAAGGAGTGTGTGTATTGGGTTTTTACAGACGTGTATCAATCAGATATGATTATTTACGTCTGGGGACCGACCTTTAACGTCACCATCCGAAAGACGCGATTCAGTTTCGAACCTGCGTCCTCGGCTGAATCAGTTTGTAACTTCCACTGTTAGCTGGATTACAGGCGCACGCCACAACGCCTAGTTGTGGAGATATCTCTTTGAATATTTAATTCACCTCGTGTTTCATGCAAACTTGGTACTAATGTACACAAATTACGTTGATGTTTCTTCCAAGAAGCCCTGAATGAGGAACTAATTATGGTGAATTCATCTGTTGCATGCTTGAATTATAGTCATTGGAAAAAGAAAAAGAAAAAGAAAACACCGGGGGGGGGGGTAGGGGAAAGAAAGCGAGTGAGAATGGAAGTGCACTTTTGCCTTCTTAGGTTCGCTCTGTTGCCGGGTCTGTTGCATTAATATATTAAACGACATACCTGCCGGTACCCCCTCCCCCCTTTCCCTTTAACGGCCACTGGCCCATAACTACTGGAAAGATAATAACCCCATTATATATCTATATTGAAATTATTCATGTATGTAAGTTAGCCTATGTTGCATTACTTGTTGCTATATCAGGCAAATTCAGAAAGAGCGAATTTGAATAAGATTTTCAATAAATATTTTTATATTCTTACACTAGTCTTACCATCGATTTCTAAGTCGGTATCCCAGCCGCTATCACTGTGGTCGGAATCATCATCTTTCCCCATCTTATTCCTCTTGCTCGCCACCGAGGAGCTATCCGTGACGGACCCGACTCCCGACTCGTCGCCGCCCCCGCCGAAGTCCATTGTCAGATGGGCGGTGGCAAGGACGGGAGCTCCGCCAGCAGAGTCGCTCTCCTGTCTGACCTGCTCGCCCACCGTCAGCGGCCGCTCGTCATTGATGTGATGACCGTCGACGTCGTCACCGTTATGGTGGTCGCCGTTTAGGAGAGCTTGTTCATGCTATGTACAGGAAATTACAGAAATATGGGATACATCTTTAAAGAATGGCATGAGAAACCGTGCCGATAACTCTTAAGACACAAATATTTGGGCAACCACCATCCTTTATTCGGGAGAGGTGGACTCTTTCAGATTTCCATGTCATAATGAGAAAAGAATATTTGAGGTTTTTAGGTTGATTTCTATTTTCGTTTGCCCACGCAAATACTTGATTTTATCAACAACAAAAATCATTTCTCGTTTTCATCTTCCAGTTCAATTTTTGCATAATCTTTTTCAGTAAACTTATCCAATCATTGCCTTTGATATGAAATGTTCGAAATATCATTGTACTGGAAAACAATGATTATCCGAATGTAGTTTCCTAATCGATTCCGTTATACGAATTTCACTTTCCGTTTCCATTAGTTGCGGATAAACCAATATAATTATGAGCGCAACTGTTTGCATGATTATTGCAACTCGTTATAGAACTCATACGTATATTACTGAAATGCCTGGATGCGAGTACGCTTTCCATTATGGCTAGCAAACGAATTCAATTTTATGAACGATTAAGTCATGTATCAAACATCAATTCATTAAAAGTGGCATGCGTCATTCATCTTGCCAAACTCATCAATTGGTTTCCAATTATCTGCTCCCACTGCATGCATGAATCTATAAACATTGTCACCCGGCTAGACAGTATTATGAATGACAATTTCGACTGTTGTTATTATTGTTATAAAATGTTGGGACGGTATTATAGCAGTCTCTATATTCAGAAGTGTTTATTAAAAGTTTCCAGCTTATAAACCTGACGAGTATTATGTATATGCCGCATTTAAGAAATGCAAGATTACATTACACATGTACTTCCCATGCAAATATACCCATATTATGCCTGTCTGTCTGTCTAACTCTCTGTTTCTCTGTCTTCGTCTGTGTGTGTGTGTGTGTGTGTGTGTGTGTCCGCGTGTGTGTGTGTGTGTGTGTCTCTCTCTCTCTCTGTCTCTGTCTGTCTCTGTCTCTGTCTCTCTCTCTATATATATATACATGTATATACAAAGTCATACATGTATCTGTCTCCCCTTCTCTCTCTCGCCATTCTAGTTGTCAAGGAGTATGAAGGAGCGTCTTTCAGATCATTAGTTAAATCTAATAGGTTGACATGGTTGTAGCCGTCATTAATACCAATCATTCATTTGAAGTAAATGCTCCCACATTATTTCTGATACCAATTCCATGTGTTTTGTTATGAAACACACTAATCTACTGAAATAATTGAATGGGTACTCTATAGCAGATTCGGTTAGAATTCCAGTAGACTATATAGGCTATATATAGCATGTGCATAATACACTTTATAGAATAATTTGATCTGATTATTCTCTTGTGAGTGATTATTAGATTAACAATTATTGTGAAAACTTTAGAATTCCTGCCAAAAATAATTCATTTGTCATTTCACGACACACTCCATTGCACCAAGCACAAACGTCGTCATGACATCCGTCATAAAAGAGCAACTGCAATAGCATTGTGTGTATAAGCAAACACACGGAGAGGGCAATGGATCATAAAAACCACCCGCCAAGTCACAAGGTGTTTGGGAAATGTTTTTCTTTCATGTTATGTACAGTTATAATACCTTCCTTCGGTTTTGGAGCTGTTTGTTATCGTGTATGCAGCATAGGCATGAAGCCAGTATGCCTACATGTACCCGTAACAATAACCCCCCATAACAAAAAACATGAAGAGGGCATGCGGGGCTGCATTAACCTGATCAAAGAGGTAGGAGGAGCTCCTTGCCCTGATACATTCCGCCCCAACTCCCCCTGCCCTGTACCCCCACCTCCCATGTGTATTTATAACTTCCTGGATACGCCAGGGTCTTGGTTATTCCTCCATCTTGAGGATAGATCGCCGTCCCTGTCCATGAGACAAACAATTATGTAAGGTTCTCTTAAAAATTACGGTATACTCTAGTATGGCTGTTATCAGAACTTAGTTAATTTGGGTTCTTCTACTTAAAATAGAATTACTTACATACCAGAAGATTATAGCCTATATACAAATACAACAAGAACACAATCAATACATAATAACATTTATGTACCACAGATAAGGGTCCAAATCACAATGGCAATCACACGAACTTATCGATGGTCTGCGAATGATCAGTATTGAGCATAATCCTGTTAAAAAGTCCCCAATATCCTAATTTGATACACGGCTCACCATAGCAACATGATAAGTATAGATGAACTAAGGTCTTTGCGATGAAAACTTGATTTCTTCTTCTCTTAAATAGATAAATCGACACAAGAAGCCGTTGTTGTGGATACGACGAGACTAAGAACACGTTCTACTCTATCGTAACCCGACTGTTCAAAGAAAATCATGCAGCATCCACTTCCGACAATCTTTTTCATCGCCCCATAAATATCTTAATAACTTCGCAAGATTTATGAACATCATGTTTGCTTTCCGTTTGGAATTATGTCTGAAGTACCCCTCGAAAGGTCATTAGTCATAAAAACTATCAGAGAGGTGAAGTCTATTCGGACCTTTGGGTGGGAGTCAAGTGGAAATAAACCAATGAACGAACTTTTTTAATATTTGCACGAGTGTTATCGAATTATAAAATCTAGAGTGTTTGTTTTAGGTTCACCTCTCAAACGAAATTGAATAAACATAATTATAATCTGGTATGTTCATTTGAGTTGACAAAATTAACAGATATATTTTGATTATAAATAAATGAATAAGAAAATGCCATTCTGATACACTCTTTAATAATATTTGGTTTATAAAATACACACAAAGATTTGACTAAAATGACGGTTGCATAGCATGTGCAAAGTCCGTGGGGAGGGAGGGGGCTTACTACTTGTTATGTAGTTGAATTTCCCCCCTCTCCTTTCGTTTTCTCCCTTTCTCTTTTCATTCTACTCCATATCCCTAAGTCATTTTACACCTCTGCAAATTAACAATAGCCATTTTAAAGCAGTAACAATTATTGGTAAACTTTAGCTTTTTGGATTATTAAATGCATCTAAATCTAAGCACATCGACAACTGGCTGTTTATCCCGAGTCTCGTGTATTTAAATCAATCTGCATGCTCTGGTTCTTTTTGAAAAAGGAATAGAGATATATTCTATTAACTAGACTTTAATAAATGACCAAGGATTATCGACCAGTATTATCACAAAGACATCAATAACAATTGTAAACCCTTTCTTTCAGCGTCGAATTGCATCTCTTAAAAGAGTCAGAAAACGTTCGGCACAAAAGGGGGCTTTCGAATAACTAAAGTGACTTGTTTGTCATGCCAAATTGCACGATCAAATAAAGAAACTTACTATGGTGTCTGCGCATGGAGGAGTTTGATTTTCCAATTGTGAGTATGAATAATTAACACCTCGCCGTGATAAAGGAAGCCATTTAAGGGCTTTCAAAGTGTTTCAGCAGATATTGATACCGTGTATGATACCATAGAGAAATTCTAGTTCGGTTCTCTGTCAGTATTTCGCATTCATTTCACTGTCTTTAAACATTTTTTGAATGATTCGCGATGCAAGATCAGTCCATATATAGGATCGTTACTTTAATACAATGAGATTTTAAGGCTACGTTCTGTATTATTTTAGCTTCCTTAGTCATGTTTAGGTCCATGTCTCATCTCCCTGTTTTTTTCTCCACCAGTAATAGTGGAGTAGATCCGTTAAGACCGATCATGCCGCCCCCCCCCCATTGGCGGATCCAGGGGGGCCCCGAGCCCCCTCCCTAGGAAAAAAACAGGTAAAAACACCCTTTTTTGGAAAAAAGAAGATGGGCCCTCCTGGCGCCCAAGGGGTAACGGTGGAAAAAAATCACCCTTCCAGTAGGGAAAAAAAAATTTTCGGGTGCCAAAAAAAAAATTTTGTGCTCACTTCCCCTGGCGCCCAAGGGGGAGGTGGCTATGTGAAAAAAAATTACTTTTTTTTTTCGGGTGCCAAAATTTTTTTTTTGTTGCTCACTAGTACCCTTTCCAGAGAATTTGATGATGAATTTAAAATAAAGGGGGCAATTTTGAAAGCGCAACTATTCTTATTCCATTTCAATAAACTGGGTATACAACAAAAATAGCTTGTTATCTCGCTCTATATAACGATAAACAAAAAGTCAGTACTAGGAAAGTGACGTTCAAAAGACGCAGACAACATGTTCCCGTTGATCACTATGGCTATCGATCTGATCGATAAGGATGAGAAAAGGATGGGGCTGGTAGAACAATGGAGTGATGTCACAATGCGCCCCACTGCCAGGAAAATATCATAGAAAGCGAGTAATGGCCAAGGTTGATGTATTTTTGTTTTTGTCATGATTATATATATTATATTGAGTTCAATTAGGTTCAAGGGTTCCTTGAGGTAAAATACAATTTCTTTTTCATGTGTGTCACGGTTAATCGATACGGACTCTATTGATTGAATAGCTCTCCCATTATTCGGGGGAGGGGGGTGCATCGGTTCTTCTCAACATTGGCCTAAATCCCTATATAGTCTGATTAATTGACCTGTTGACATTGCAAGCTGATGTTGTTGACATTGTTTGAGTACTTCATATTCTAGATACTTTCCATATGACTCAAACCCAAATTAATTATTTTGGGTGTATAAATACACAAAATACACAAATAAATTAATCACAAAAAACGTGTTTAATGTACAATGTATTTTCAAGCTTTGTATATAGTCAAGAGAAAAATACCTACTTATGGAATTACTTGCATAATTATTAGTATGTTTCTTTTGGATCTATCTTAAGGTAATATCATTTTTAACATATCGCATGTTTTGGTCTAAATTTCTCTAAACTGCCCTAATCCATCAAAAACATTACATTTTCCAAAATGACCAACAGAAATATTGGTTATAAGTTATTTTTCCTGTATTGTGGACATGCGTATAATAATAGTCTTGACTATATAATCCAGGCAGGTAAAGTGATCATTGTGATCATTGTAATCAAATATGAAGGAAAGAAATAAAAAATGATAAACCTCTGAAAATCCTTATCTTGGTAGCCATAACCGATATTTTGCATGCACTTTTCGTACCTGTTGCCTTGCAGATTATCACAGTCTTTCCAATAATCAACATGATTAAGCCCATCAGTAAGAATTTTGTAAAAGACGTGACGTATATTGCATTAATGAAATTACATTAACATTACAATTGATTCCTTTTGCTACCCTTGTCAAGAGCAAATTGATGTTGGGTCTCTGCATGGCAGAAATATGATCACGTGGCAACTTGGAAATGATATTGCCTGATGAGATGGAGTTTCCATAGTTGTTCTGAACAATCAAAAGAAGCGAACCGTGAAGGACGGTTAGCGAATTGAAAGAGTTATTGTATCGTGATGATTAAGGAAATATGTAATCTATCCGACCACTTTCCATCAGTGTATATTTCAGTACTGCAGATTATTGGTGAAAAACAAAACTTGAGGCACGTTTGCGTTTGGGCAAAAGATACAAATTATGATCCGGAGAAAAAACTCCTTATCTGAAAAATGGACCTAGTTTGTTTTTAAATTTTCAAAGAAATATTTCGTGCTTATAATGTAATCGCTACAGAACGATGTATTGTAGTATAATGATACATTTAAATTTATTCAAAACACAGAATATTAAACACGATCAAATCAACTCAAGGGCAATATTTCGAAATCATGTTCGGTTTACGTAATACGTCATTTATAATTAGGTTCGCACATGATAGACAAGACTATTGAATAGCATTAATATTAGGTGGGTTTTTTTCTACAGTCTTTACGATCGTACATGATAAATGCACAGAAAATTTGTACTTGGCATTAGGCCTATATTAATGAATTAATTAACCACCGTCTATTCTCGGCTTAAATGGGGATAAACAGTAGCGGTTCTAGAGGGGGTGGGCTTAAGTCGCCCAAAATTTCTACAAGTTCCTCTTAAATGTCTTGAATATTAATTACTTTAAGCGAGGAACATGTATAAAATTAATACAGTCAAGACCCCCAAAAGCCCCAAGCGCCCCATTAATCCTATACAACCGTTTCTGCGCCCATATAGGAAAGCCCTGGTATCAGTTTCTCACAGCGAACTATATAGAAAGGTGCGAGTTTTAATTTACAATTACATGTATGAATCTCCTTATCTGCAATAGATAGTTAATTGTTCCGATTTCATCGAATTAGGGGCATCAATGCACACTCAGATGGAGGGGTTGCATTATACACTGCAAATGAAATCCCCGATCGAGAAGTGGGGAGGGGCAATAACACACCTCAGGCCAGGGTAGACGACCTTGAGACAGAACTACACTGTCATCTCATACAGGCTATGTTGGATGAGACATAGCTTAACACGGCTGTAAACCACTGGATGCTTTAAAAGCTTGACGTGGATGTTACCAGGGAGGTGATGTTACATTTCAATTAAGTAAATTGCTTGTAACCATGGTCACTTTAATTGGAATATGCTACATTAGAGTCGCAGGTTTTAAGGTAAGCGAATGCATCTAACAATGCCCTTTCTTGCAGACGAAATTAAACATGCTCCTTGATTTTGTCGTGGGCGCTTGTCACACATTTTCACAAAATCAATTCCTTGACGATCGGTCGATTAATTTGGTTCGTGAGTAGAATAATTATTTTATGATGAAGTAACAAGATGACAATGTGTTCCTATGACATTTTCATTCAGGCGTGATGAATGAATGTACTAGGGGAAATTCAAATTGTATTTTGAGAAACCATGGCAATATTTTAGTTTCTCCTTCTCTTCCCTGCTTCTCCCTCTCCCTATCTCCCTCTATGTCTCTTTATGTTTATCTCTGTCTCTGTTTGTCTCTCCCAATCTCTCCCTCCCTCTCTCTGTCTATCAGTATCACTCTGCCTCTCTCTCGTTCTCCCATCACCATCTTCCGTCGGAGTTTTTATTGTCTCTCCCTTCTTTATATACACTCTCACGATCGACGACTTCATTATCGTGACTTGCGTCTCGTTTCCTAGGTAACATGGTCACTTTGAATACACTAAAAAAGGTTTCAAGATTAATGTTAACAACCATCATAACGGATACCGTGCATTTCCTTCCAATTTGGCCAAACACAAGATGATGTATATGGAAGCTTATCGACTGGATTCAGTATGTACATGTACATGTATTTGGGAAAAACGATAAGGAAATTTTAATTTTTCTTAGGTAAAAATGAGTAAAAGACTGAACAAAGGAGACATATGGACAGAATGTGACAGAAAGAAAGAAGGCAAAAAGATAGGTATTATGTGTAGACAGATAAATCGATATATTATAAATGATTATATATATACAATATTATAGAGTGGAGGATATACGTCTAGATTATATGTACATGACTATATATAGGATGAGGAAGAAAAATAGAGGGAGGAGAATGGGAAAGGGAGATAAAAATATGAAGATGGAGAGAAAGAGACAGAGAGATAGATAGAGAGAGAGAGAGAGAGAGAGACAGGGTGGGGGGCACGGGCTCGAACAGGTTAGATATATAATTATAGACCTATTTGAGAAAAAATATTGCCTGGAAAATTGATTGTGAGTGCATAATTCCACGTAAAACTTGATCTTTATTAAGGTCCAATAACATTGCCCGTTACTACCGTATGGTGATGAATTTTCATTCAATTTTCATTAGCAGCGCCAACCTTTATTAATGAAATCTTTTTTGACTGACACAACCTCACTTTATTGTACCTCAATTATACACTGAGTGTTTTTTTGTTGACGAGGCCACCATACGCAACACCTCGCTAGTAACAACAGACAAGGACATGATTGTTCGCTATTGTGTGACTTTAACCCTAATCAATTAAAATCATTTCTTTTTGACAGGGTTTAATACACCAAAGCCATTTCTTCTTTTACCGATTGGAGCTCGTTTGAATTTTGTAAAATGTCAGTGAAATCAATTAGAAAAGCGTGTATACTGCATAGTCTGTATTTGATGGAATCCATTTCAAACGACACAAGCAATACATACCCAGTTCCCCTTCCTGTCCTTTTAATCAAATAGAGTTAGAAATATGAAAGAATAGTAGATATCAACCCCCTCCCCCCCCCAAGAAGGCACTAAATAGCAAGAGAGATGTTCCAGGTATTGGTCTGTGGGGTGAGGGTAATCCAATTATATAGGTCGGGTCACCATCGACGTGTAAGGTCAAAAGGCGGTTTGTGAGTCCTTCCAAGTGACGCTATACTGAACTTGAACTTAAAGTCAGTATACCCATGCAGACGTTGTGTGGCCGAACATGTTTTGTAGCAGTTGATTTAAAACGGTAATTTGAAGAAGTTTACAAGCAATATTTCATAAATCTTACAGGAGCTATGTTAGACAAGATCATAAAGGATAAATTAAAATATATAAGCGCTGGACACACAACCACCAACACAACGAGCTTGTATCTTTATCGTTAAATATACACCGAAACCGATAGTTTATGAATATATATTTTTTTCAATTGCACATAATTTGAGGTCATTTGTGTCGCTCATAATCCTATTCTGCAATGTTTTCATGGACATCACTGAACGCATCGGATTTGCAAATTTGTGAAATCCTTCGAACAAATAAAAATAACAAGAAATGTTATTTCAAAACTATAGTTTAACGTAGAGTGGACTTATAGACTCTGGTTTAAACGAACCGGACTTTTAGAAACAGAAATGGAGTTAAACCCGATTTATAGTTATTCTGGAACTGTGGTCCGAGTAAGTCAGGTTTAACTGGACTCCGACCTTAAGAAATACGGCCACAAGGAGTCTTCACTTGAGAATGTTAATACATGTAATAATATACCCAGGTCGTGTGTCCGGACAGGTTGGTTATCCAGAGAGCTGATTTTAACGGTAATTTGAAGCAGTTTACACGCAATTATTCATAAGTCTTTGAAGACCTTTGCTGGACAATATCACAAAGGACAAAATTATGTCAATAATGGTGTGCGTTTATTGATGAATAATTATTTTGTTGTTTTATAGACTATACAAAGGCAAAGGCGACAATTCCATATTTTGTTAAACGTCCGGACACACAACGCCCGTCCTATACGTTTGTCGTAGATCTATATTACAAACTGTTTAAACTAACATCTCACAATGATTAACCTCAGTAGCAAGATACACCACTGAGAATGAGATACCATAATACCCATTTTCGACGTTCTTTGCCCGGATAAGTAGGGGCTTAGCAAACACGACAAATCGGAACAAACAAACAACCGTTCCTGGGACTGGTGGCTGTATTGTTGTCTCCAAGGCAGAGCTAGAGTTTAGAATGGATTCTTGTAAACGTTTCGATGGTGATTCCTGGCTTACCTGTGGTATCTCATTCTGTAAATCACATCCTGCTTCTTGCTCCGAACCCTCCATCTTCAAGCTTTCCCGTCGTCAGTTGTGTTCCGTAGTAATTCTTCAGTCTCTCCCAAACTATCGACAATGATTAGTTGAAAAACGTGCGCCTCGAACTCATTCCCCTACTCCGATACTGTCCGCGAGTTTGATTGTTGTAAACAACACCAGTTTCGAAGAGTCTCTGCTGAATGAAAGACAAACTTTTATGGTGATAAAGGAAAGCTCCGCTGGAGCGTGGTAAGTTTTCTTTTGTCAACTGGCCAGTTATTGACCGTTGAATAGGTTCATCTACGTGCGTCAGGGGATGATGACTCCATCCTTAAATAGTTGGACAGACGGTTGGTTGATTTTTATACCCGCTGTTGTAAGTGGTCTCTGATGAGGGGTGCTTTTGGATCCGGATCGTCAAAAGTCATCGTGGAGGTCGATATATTCTTCAGAATTATCTCACAAAAGTCACATGTGAGAGACCGAGAGAGATCGCGAATATAATGAACCGTTAGTGCTACATGCATGCTGGTGCTGTGCGTAGTGCGCAATTGGTATCGTATCCCCTAGCAACCGCCGACGCCATGCATGAAAGCCGGTATATTTTTGGTATAGCAATGTAATCGCGCGGTGTTTCTTGAACGTACGTCCGAACATAATCGTTGGCATTTCTTTTCGAGATTTTAGAATGTTTGCCAAAGTTTTGTGCTTATGTTTTTAAGAACAGTTATTATGTATATGCTATCTCTCAGAAGTATTAATTTCTTTAAAAATTCTCAACCTATATAATAACACTCGGCAGTAAAAAGGGCTTTTCTTCTCATCAGAGCCTTGGGTTGGGATCTAAATTCATTATTCGTACTTATTTACCTCATAATCTCTCTCCCCACTTTCTTTCTTTCTTTCTTTCTTTCTTTCCCCCTCTCCCCCCCCTCTCTCTCTCTCTCTCTCTCTCTCTCTCCCTTTCTCTCTTTCTCTCGCTCTATTTCTTTCTCTCCCTCCAAAACCCCTTCCCCCTTGCCCCTGGGGCTCTCTCCTTTCTCCTATTGATCTTCTCTATATTATACGATTATTCTTGCTCCATCCATAGATTTTTTTTATTTATCAATAAGCCAGTGTAAGATAGATTTTCATTTTGTGACGCATCAAGATCGTGTTACATTCTCATATTTCCTTTGCTTGTTTATTTGCCCCAACCCTCTCTCTCTCTCTCTCTCCCTCACCCTGTCACACTCTGTCTCTCAATTTCTCCCTCAATCACTATTTCCCCCTCTCTCTATGTTCTTCTTCTTCTTCTCCTTCTTCGCCTTATACCTCCAAATTTCCTATTTACATTTCGTTTCCTATCCCTCTTTTTATCTTTGTCTCCAATCTGACTTTTATTACGTCAGTGTCAGTAACTTGCATATCTTTAAAAATTCCTTTGTATACTCTATCTTTGATATTGAACATACACAATTTTACCAGTGATATATTTTATGTTGTTTTACTTTACTTTATAATTTTGATTAGCTTCATCCTATTTTATTTCATTTTATTTTTCGAGTATGTCTACACTAATAAAGCATGAGGAATCTTAGTTTCATTCGCATTTGTATGCATTTTACAAACAATATTATCTTCGCTCCATCCTCCAAGAATACTCTTGACATAAGTCTAATATTGACATTGGTCAAAAAATGATAGGATATTGGCTTTTATTGAACCATAATGCTTTAAAGTGAAGGTGTCGTATTATCGTGTATTAAGTAGTATTTTTTCTTCTGATCACAATAATAGAAAACAAAAGAAGTATACACCGTTTTATTTCTTGAGTTGATTTATTCGTGCAAGTAGAGCTAATCATAGCAAAATGTTTTTAATTCTTACAGTCTGTCAAACAAAATGTATATTCATTCCTTTAAAACGGACATTTTTCAATGAAATGATAAAAAAATTAAGCAAACTTTGAAATCAATTTGACAAGAATTTCCAAGATTGTAGAATGCTGAATATGAATTAATTTTTGTGACGTATAATAATTTTAGAATGAGAGAGAGAGGGGGAGAGAGAGAGAGAGGGGAGAGAGAGAGAGGGAGAGAGAGAGAGAGAGAGAGAGAGAGGGGATGGAGAGGGGGAGAGGGAGGGGGAGTGGAGAGATGAATGATGGGAGTAGTTGGCTATAAGCAATAAGATTAATTATTCACTTTAACTGCAGTCTATTACCCGAGATACATAAAGTAAACGGTTTTTCCCGAGATTCACACAACATGTAGGGTCACATACATATTGAATAATGGGAATAAATATATAATGGCAATGAGATTATATACACAATGCGAACATTATCTATATTGCTCGATATGATTATCCCCAAAAATGTCAATATAATCTTGAGCGACAACCAGGTTAAACATGGACTTCATTCCAAAAACTTTATCTGTGCATATTTTAACTTTTTGTAATGACTTCCCAAGAATAGACATGCAAACAGTCTGGTCTGTTTAATCAGTTCTTGCCTACAAAATAACCTTTGTATTTATTTGCACAGTGATTTTATGTAATTGCACGTAACTGTGAGCTAAAAAAGGAAATACATGTACTAGTAATTAGAACTTTGAAATAGGAGATCTGGCGGATGCTCTTAATTAAAAATAAATTCAACATTATAGGTCTTCCCGGTCACTTTGAAATGGACTAATAATTACCAATAAGATATTTATTTATCTTGTTTTTAAAGTAACGGTATTAAGAATAATTATACATGCATTACAACTTACACCTTAATTCAGATTTACACCTTTAGCACGAGAGGGCTCACTGCTCAACCGCAGACGTCTTCATTGATCAGCATGCATGGTTATTGATTACGTTGAAACTCTCGGGCATCAAAGGGATTTGGGAGGGGGGACATGGGGTCGAATTCACCCCTAACAAATGAAATGATAGTACATTTATTTCAAGTAAGTCAGTAACCATTAAATTAAATTTTAAAATGTTTAGAAATCATTTCAGTACCTCGGTGCTCCGGGTGTTATTTTCGTCACAGATGAAATATGGTTTGGGTTGTTAGTAGGGGATGGGGCCAAAAAACAGGTAAAAACATTTTTTTTTGTTAAAAAAAAGAAGACGGGCCCCCTCCCCTGGCAAAAAAAGGGGGGGGTGGATGTTGAGTAAACATAAAAATAGTGGTCACTATCCCCCATATATTCTCACGAATTTGGCCAAAAAAAAAGAAAAAAAGTGCTCACTACCCCTTCCCCTCCCCCCTCCCCCGCTTATTCACCGGCTGGCTGAGTCGCCGCTAAATATTTTCTCACGAATTGGGCCCCCTCTCTGGCCCCTCCCTTGCCGCCGGCTGGATCCGCCCCTGAAGGTTGCTATCAGTGGATTTTAGTTTAGGGTTAGGGTGAGGTTTATCGTTTGGTCCATGTTTGCAGTTACATATTCAATTGGTTTACAATAATTTCCGCGGAGCAATAATTGTCGCAGGAGCACGTGTCTTATATATTATATTATATTTAAAAAAAGCATCTGTAGAAATATGAATCACTACGCAGGACATGCTTGGGTACAAAATCGCTTGCTTCGTTCGTTCGATCACAGACTCGTCACATGCTGTCTGGGCAAGTAAATGAAGTAATATTAAACCCATATTCTTATAAAGCAGAAATGTCTCTCAGTGAATGATTTCCAAGTTTTGATTTCTACATATTTATCCAGCCAGCTGCCCGTGTTTGTTCTCGCCAATGTGTCTTTGACGATGTCCGCCCCTTTCAAAATCTGTAAAAAAAAAAAAAATGGACCTGCTGCCCATGTACTCTCTCTGTTAACCTAAACTAAGGCCCGCAAAATTTGCATTCATAATGAAATTGATCACTACCTTCTTCCCTTCCCGGAGCAAAAATCTATAGATCTTCCACAATAGAGGCAACTGTAGTGAATGGCTTGGCCATATTTTATCAATGTTTAATGTCGCAATATCTTTTTAGTGCTAGATGCATAACAACAACAAAATACTTTGCATGATATCACTGCGTAGTATTTTAATTATCCAATATAAACAATACCTTTTGATTTCAACATTACTATTTTCAACATAAATCCATCCGTGAACATCATATGAGAATATTAACATTTCTTTTAATTCATAATTTATAGTAACCATATTATTTTCAGCACCAAACACAAGTATAAAATATATACAAATTGCATTGCTCATGGCGTTTCCCTACACTCGTGTTTGACCGAAAAGTCTTGAAAATGGCCCATGATCAGAATTGCAAGGGAATGATAATTATTGCAAATTATTGCAAAGAATAATTTTTAGCTGAGCATAAATAATTATGTAGTAAGACTGCATAATAGTAATATACAATCTTATTACGTGCATGCATGCCGCTAAATGTGGGGGAATCTTGAGGACGGCGTGTGTTCAGGTTCGTCATCATCGTGGAAAGATCGTGCTGTGTTCGTACTGTAAGGTCTTCTTACCATCTGGTGGTAAGGAAGACCACCCGTGGTCGGTCTGCTCTGTCCTGGCTGCGAGAACGACGACGAGAACGACGACGGCAACGACGACGGTAAAAACGAATTCGATGACTGCGAGATGAGATGCCCTCGTCTCTCCTCATCGTAACATCGCGGTGGATAGCCAGTATGCTTCCATGCCTCTAAAGTCCTCCTCCTCAATAGCCCCATCTGATCTTTGATTTTCCTTCTCTCCGTCTCTTTCTCTTTATCAGTACGACGTCGATACATCTCAAACCACTCCTCGACGCTGCTCGTTTTCCTCGCCCTCACGCCCTTGATATCGCGCACCGCCCGCTTCTGATCCGCGACCACGCCTTCGATTTTCCGGGTTTCCTGACGGGACAGGGACTCGATGTCGATAGCGAGTCGTTTGCCGGCGGCTTCGTTGGTTCGCATGGATTGGAGTTCCTTAACGCTGCTGGCTTTTAGCATGCTGGCCGGCATGATCTCCGAGCGCGTCATCGCGTTCAGACGATTGGTGCGGGATTCCAATTTATCCATGATTCCAACGTCGATCACCTCGATGAATAATTTTCTATGAACGCAGGCAATGAACTCCCTTGCATAAGTCAAATCAAACAACTGGCATCGTCATCCTCATAAAACATTTTAAAGTAAAGTCGATTCAGTAAATTGTTCGGCTCCTTCAAGTTTACCTTAGCTGGCGATCCGATCAACACTTTCAAACATCTTTTTCCACATCAAACACCCAGTGATTCAGCTTAATCAAATTTCACAAGTTGCCTTATATGTTAACAGTTCTTCCACGCTGTACAGTGAACCAATGAACGCCGTTGTGATGTTTTCCCACATCATTTGACAATCATTAAGATGTCTCGAACGATTTCACCACAGTTTAAACCGCATGCAGCAACACAACAGAAAGTGATCATCACCTTCATCGATTTTATTCTTCTGTTTTCATTATCGCTCTGACATTCACCATGCATTTTCGATCGGCGCCAAACAATCAGAACAATGGCGACGCAGATATACGAATGTCTAATTAAAATCAACGGGACATTAAATATTGATATGTACCCTTGAAACCTGTCAGATCGAACACAATACAACAAGGTCCGTGGTAGATTCGGATCATACGTATAAAACGTTTGGTTGGATCTGTGTGATTATATGTGTTCGGTGCCCAAAGTAACACCATTGACAATAGTCACAATAAAAACAATCGGAAGGGCATATCCAAACAAAATAAGGTTAGATTCTGTGGTATAGACACTAAATCAGTCGAAACGTAAGATGGCCGGCCACAATTTTCGGATCAATATCCTGATACAAATGTCAATCCTCGCTTATTTTCGTTGTACCTCTTCTATATCAATTTCTTCCACCTTTTGCAATCGACGAATCGCCTAGTCCATGCAGGTTAGGGCATAGCATTTGTAACATAACATCCAGAAGGAAAAGTAACGGATATAGAGGCATCAATAACGACGACTTTACATGTAGTGATCACTTTTTCGACTCCTCTCGAAACTCCTCCGTATATGAGCCACTGAATAAGAAATCAAATCGAAAAATGAAAGGGCCTATGTGGGTATACAAGAAAAAGTAATTTTTCATCTTTCGATCTCTTTTTCAGATTTTGAAGATGCCCATCATTTCCGGAATCCAGCTCGGTGCCTTATTCAACTTGTCTGTTGCAAAAAAGAAGAAAAATTGCTACCATGCACAAGAGTATAAAGTTGACCCCCTTTCAAGTATATCCACCGATGAACTGTACTATATAATTATTTACAAATTTCGAATTATATCAACTGAAATGTGTGAAAATAATGTTGGGAACATTACATCGCTGCTCAGGCAACACAATCAGAAAATAGTTATCCCGATCTTTTGCGATCCTCCACAAAAAAATGACCAAATCCATATGGTGTCGACTGTATATAATGCGAGCCGTGGATTTCGAGTTGGATTGATATATCAATTAGATGTAATGAATATTTCATCACGCATTTCAACATGGGGAAGTCTGTAAATCAATACGAAACGAAAACTCCCCCAAAAAGCAGGTGGCTTTGAGCAGACGGTCGACATCGAGCAAGGTATCGTTTATCGATTGGAGACCATGAGAAAGAATCTTAATCTTGGTGAATATTACGATGGGTCCTACATTCTATTCGGATTAAACATACCGTATATGCTAGAAAGAATTGAAATATATGCTTGTATATCGAGATTTCAGAAATCCCTTCAGTTAAATCTTACGACTGATATTACTGAATGAAGTCTGTTTACAAACAGTTTATTTTGTGTTGATGATGCGTTAACGCCCATCTGACTCAATGACAGACATTAGTTATGATACTAGGATATTTGCAATGACACAGCCCTGCAATATTATTAAGTTATATGCAATACGATTTTTTTTTCTTTTCTGATTGTAAATGTTTGTGTACATATATAATCATTATTAAAAAAATGATTTTGGTTAACTTCATTGCATTGATAAGGCATATACACCGTCATCTGCCCATCGTCACACACCCATCCCTCATCCATTGCCACCCCATCCTCTCCAGCGCTAATTAGGTTAATCAATTTTCATTCCGATCGTAAACGGAAATCGTTTGCACCTGCCATTTCATACTGGTGAGAATACACGGAAATCACATTTTTGAATCGTATGTTGGTGAAATATCACTTGATTATTATTGATTGCCAAATTTTTCCACGTGTAGTCGAATAAGAGAACAATCAAAAGAAAACGACTTGCGTGTCAACACTGCAATTAAAATTTTCAGAAGATTCCAAAAAATGTGAATATAAGAAGACCCCCAAAAAAAAGCCTATATATTGGCCCACGTGAGCTATGTACGAAACATTCAACCGTTTGAAAGCCTCTTCTTTTCAACTATATGGATGATTTTTTTTTTTAAAGCGCCATCATTTCATTTGTGTTTTATGAATTCACGTGATTTTATTCCCGGGGGTGTTCATAAAGCTGTGCGTAAAGTTAGCATGACTTTACGAATGACTTGAATATGAAGAGCTAATTGGGATTCTCAAATCCTTTTAATTGCATTTAAGCTAAAGTAGAAATATGCAGATGTAGATTAACCTTATCCATTATTAACATAACATTTTAATGCAAAGTGTATTTTTGGCTAAAATTTAATTGAGATTATGGGAAATACAGTCACACTTTGTTAAAATGTCAGGAAAAACTTTGGGCATCCCATTTGGCTCTTCATATTCAAATCATTTGTAAAGTCATTCGTAACCATAGAGATATATATCTCTATGTTCGTAACTTAACACACAGCTTTATGAAACACCCCCAGGGGGGTGTTTCACAAAGATCCTAAGTTGAACTTATCTCTAAGTTGGACTTAACAATTATGGAAAGCCGTTAGCATCTTTGAATATATTTTGTAAAAGTTATTTTGAAAGGCATGAAATGTTGATTCAAATCATTCATATTTTCTATTATCAAGGAGATTTCATGTTCTTGATGTGGAATTTATGAAAAGTCTAAAATACTTGAATTTTTGCTTTTGAATATATTTTATTTTAAGGCTACAAATGGCTCTCCATAATGTTTAAGTCCAACTTAGAGTTAAGTTCGACTTAGGATCTTTGTGAAACACTTCCCTGGTCATATAGGGCCTACTGTTCCAACCCTATTTAAACATTTTTACGATGAATCAGCGGTTATATGCCTTGGTTTAAATCTTATTAAATGTGCATATAACGGCAAGCTTTAGCTCGACATTCGACACATCATTGTAATCCTCCTCTCCCCCTTTCCGTTCTCGTCCAACCCTCCCCATCCCCTCCCTCTATCTCCACCTACTTGTCCTACTCCTCTTAATCTTCATCATTATCTTCATCAAAATCATCATATTTTTTTCTCTAAATCAACCCTCTATACAGAATTCATCATTTGAGAAAATTCTTCTTATATTCCTTCACACACATAGCATCTCAATATCTTTACCATGGCTCTTCCAAGAGAGAGCAATAATTTGAAATGTCACCGGAAGTACAAGTTCACTGAAAGACATCGATAATAATGTCACCCTGCTGTATATTAACAAAACGGACAAGGACATTCTCAGCATACTTCGAATTCTCCACATAAAGCAAGAATTTCAGTATGTTGTTAATTTGGAAAGATGTTGGAAAAATCAATGTTAATTTGAATGGATTTGAATCTCTTGAACAGTTATTTCACATCACGACACAGCAACAATTGAAATTACAATCAACAGTAAACATATGTGTCTATAAACAAAATGCAAAACACATTCTCTTGAAGTTCTTTGAAACTTTTATTTTGTGAAATCTTGTATTCTAGAGGCCTTTAAATATTGCAGTTTTGGTCACAAAAAGAACAGTCAAGCACCTGAATAAGCAGCAAAATAGTCAAATTATAACAAAATAAAAAACTAGTAGTACAATTTCTATTTCTTCTATCTAGTTCGTGGTATGGTGTGTAAATTAAAAAGGATGCCAGCAGCACTTTGAATACACACCCAAAAAATATCACAATAGGAGGGCTTTTTTCACAACTTAAGGTTTGATGGAAATCTGAATGACGATTTCAAGGATTAATTTTGATGTAGAATTGTACAACAGAAGCTGCAAAGGATCATTCCACAAATGTTTTTTTTTTAAAGTCTTACTTCACTATTTTTTTAAGAATACAAATCTGATTCATTGCATTGTGCTAGATAAATCTGCCAAGGATATAAAAGTAATACTGGATAATATATTCCCGCTGAGTATTGAAAACAAAAAATGAAAGATGCAATCCTTCTTTAAGTAAACCATAAATTGAAAGCAGATAACTCAAGCAGATGTACAAAAGCCACTTCATCCTTCAATATATTTTACAGCAGAAGATTGAATAATTTTCTTTTTCTTTATTGAAGATATATGGTTAAATAAACTTGAAGATTTGCTGTGTACAACATCACGGTTTTCTTGAAGAATTTGACAAATAGTAAGTAAGTTTTGTAAAGCTGCACATTCCTTGGCTAAAATTGAAAAGTAGAAAAATCTTTGTCTTTTCTACAATCTGTGCTCTTTATCAAAAAGCAAAACATGACCTCAAAATGCTGTACACCACTGCAAAATATGGCTTGGAACAAAAAATTAACAAATTGTAAATTAACATCATGCATTTAATAATCGTTACTACTGAAATCTGAGTGGATAATCAAAACCTTTAAAGGTTTAAACTGTATGTACTTCTGGAAATGACTCAGGAAATAAAAGAAACTTATAGATGAATCACAAACAATCAATAAACCATGGCAAACGTTACAAGAGTTCCGCTTCGAGAAAACAGGTAACCCCTAATGTTGCTGATCAATTCAGAATCTGAAGGTGTTTGTGACTAGCTGTGGTATATTATGGTTCATGCAAGGAGAAATAACCTCTTTAACTCTACACTGAAATGTCATAGACTGAATTATTTTTCAGGTTCTGTAAAGTAATAAACTTTTTTTTAATAAAGCATACTTCCTTGATAACCGACATAATTTAACTGATGAGGATTTGTTGAGCATCCTGAGCAGTTCCTATTATATGCTAGGCTTAGATCACACATAATATTCATTTACTCATCATTTGCAAAGAGCAATATCAAGTAAGACTCCAAATTCATTGGCTATTTACTGATACAAGTATGAGGAACACATTAAAAATTGCAAGGACACAAAACACCTACTTATTGAACACATTCAAATCTACAGTATGCTTATTGAAACTACAACTCATTAAAAATGACCATATTGTGCCATTAAAGTACATTAAAACAAGATCACAATAACATTAAGAAACAAAGGTTGATCCTACTTACGACAACATCTTCTATTGCACTATTAAGTATAAATAATTTAAGAGACATTAAATAAAGAAATTAATTAATTAAATTATAATCTTACAGACATTTGAAACACAATTAAATTATGAAAGACTGGACATACTCAACACAATTGAACACTTAACATATATCAATAGCATATTATCCTAAATTATCCTATAACAGCATCATGTACCGCCCCCCCCTTTCCCGGCTGCTATTGATTCAAGCATTTATGCTTATGATAGTTGGCCTCTGCATTTATTTTAATTCTTTAATTATATATGTTATATATGCATTTTTTGTGTGTGTATTTCAGTTGTCACTTGATGTAATCAATTATATTATATACTATTATTGTTATTTAAATGTTTTGTATTTGATTTATTAATAAATGCAGAAACATCTGCTAAAAAAAAAAATATATATAAACAAACATAATATTATTCTTATCTGTCTTTGTTTTCCTGGAGATCATTGTCCTCATTGGTTTAATTTACCAAGTATAAGCGTATTATACTCATAATTAACATTTCACTTGGCACAAAAGTCATTGTCAACAAACAGAGTAATGTGTACATCATTACTATAAACATTTGATGTCAAAGTTTAAGATACGCAAGAGTGCAGATCATAGTAAAACGTTGAATAGTATATATTTAAAGATTTATCAGGATGAATGTAAAATGTATACTTGTAAATTACAAACAAACATGCTTTACAACCCTGTGACTGTGACAAGAGGAAAGAAAGAAAACTGTGTTGATATTCATTTAAATCACTGCACTATAAATGGGTGGGATTTGCAGTTTGTAAAGTTATGAGGAATCATCTTATTAGAAAAGAAATCTGATGCACCTCTTCTAATTCACTTCCACTCCAAACTCAATATTCATTCCAACATTCAGGTAATTTGATAAGAGTGTATTGGGGAGAAACATAAGTATTGGCAATTACATAAAGTTATTGAAATACATATCAGAACAATGTCCTTTCAAGAGCATAATAATATGAAAGCTATAAACATATACTCACAGTCATACACACCAACGTTGGATAAAAATGCTCACTCAATACATCACATTTCAAAGACCCTTGGTTGTGCAAATACCCTGATTCACATGCAAACAAAAGCTGTTCCTTTACTTGACATTCATGAAGGTCTAATCCTGTCTACATCCCTTGCATACTTTCTACGGTTTAATACTTAGAGTCATTTCAGTGAGAGCAAAATGGAAATAGAGAAATGAGAGTTGGAAAGAAATAGATAAACAGATTGACAGACAGACAGACGGATGGATCGATAGATACATAGATACAGATAGATAGACAGAGACAGAGAGTGGGGAAGAAAGAATACACACATACATGTACAATACATAAGTAAAAGCAAGCACAGTAGTTACTTCTGTAACAAGCAACATAAACAAGGCCACATCTAGCTGCTTTCATTTGCTAATCATTTCCTACAAATTCAATGTGAAATTGACAGTATCAAAGTGCAATATTTTCAAAGCACTGTGAAAATCACCATGCACTAAAGAATGAATGCATCCATAAATCACTGTGCTTTAAAAATAAAATATGGTAGCATGATAATAGTTTTCACAGCTTGAATACGTCACAAAACAAATATGATGTTTACTTTTATTCATTCAAGAAAAGTATTGCAGTGAGATATCACATGTTGGTTAAAATTGGATGAATTAATCACTTTCACAAGCTGTTAATCAACAAACCGGAAACAAACTTTGTATTTTTTGTGAACTTTAGTGGGCTGAAGCTTTGAATATGTGAATAATTGCGGGGAAGTAATATTAATATTAATATTCCGTGTTTACGTATATAGCGCTTAATAAATGGACGATGTCTCTAAGCGCTTTACAGATATATTATTACCCCGGTCATCGGATTCAAGCTCGCCCGCACACAATGTGTGCACATTCTCCACTCCCTGGGGAGTATTCTAGCCAGGCGCCCTTTAACAGATGCTCACAATGCTGAGCATACTACGTTAACTTTCGCATCGTAACGGGTACCCATTTAGCACCTGGGTGGAGAGTGCCAAATGTAGATTAACGTCTTGCTAAAGGACGTTAGTGTCGGGCTGGGATTTGAACTCCGTACCTTGCGATCTACAGTCCAGCGACTTATCCACTAGAGTACCTACTTCCTAAGTTCTACAATAGACAATTTTCATCAGCCTGCACATTTTGGGTGGTATTCTCTTAAGTTAAGCCGGGACTAAGTCCAGACTAAACAAGGATTTTAGTTCACACTTCTATGGAATGCTAGGTTTCATCTTCCTCCTTCAATCTTCATGACAAAGATAATCTACCAAAGACTTTATTAAAAATCGGTTCATACTCATATTATCTTTTTCTTCCCATTTCATTGCAAAATTAATATTTTGAACACTTTTTATTGCAGGATTAAAATAATCTGTACAGGGAAAATGAGTTGGCAACAGGCACTCCATAAAAGTGTGAACTAGTTAAGCCGAGCTTAACTTAGTTCGCGCTATCGGAATACCACCCATTGTCTTTATCAGAGGATATAACATGAATGGCTAATGAAGAACTTCAGATAGAATTGTCTCTTTGGACCTCCGAATCATGCAGAACGCAGTCACAAATAAAAACATTGTATTGTCATCATGTGTTCTATCTACACGACATCACTCTATCAAGAAAAAAAAAGTCAAGAAAGCAACACAAACAATCTAGAACATAGAAACAAGGTACATATGATACACAATGAATTAAAGGATGTTCAGCCACAAGTAAAATAAGACAGATACATAACAAGGGTATAAAGCATGCATAAAATGACTTGATCCTGCTCTTTAAAATTGCATAGGCAAAAACGTACATAGCGCATACCTGCAGTAATGAAAGGTAACAAATTGAATAAACCTGAATCGAATCATTTACATTTTAAAAATGAACTGAAATGAAGATATAACAAAGCTCATTTTTAGAAACAATAGATATTTCTATCATTACTGACTGAACAAGTTTTTTAGAAAAAGGATTGTTTTGAATGTCTGATATTCATGAAAAGGCCACCAAACTTGTTCAGCTTTAAACCTTGACTTTTAGTGGGTAGAGGAGTCCTTTAAAGGGACTTGGTAACATTGTTCAGATGAGAGAAAATGGTGCTAAGGTAGTGACTTCAATGCTAGATGTAAAATTAGAGATAATCTGAAAGTTTGAGTGAAAACAGACCATTATATTAACGATAAAAATTGGGAAAAACTGATCTGATCGATTCCTTAATTCTCCCAACTATATTATTACAATTTAATTACATTTTAGGTGAATGTAAATCATAACAATGCTATGAATTGGCTCTATATATCATTCCAGACATTTAAGTGTTGAAAGATTTTAAAAATCCTGTCTTATGTCTTATTTTCATGGAAAAACGGTTGGGAAAATTCAAAAACGGTTGGGAGAATTTACTGTTAGAAGGTGTTGACCAGTGACGCCTTCAAAGATAACCATAAATATCTTTGTGATTTGAGAATTTTTTCAGGATTTTTGCATGCTAGAGGGTTAGTACAGTAGAAGGAATATAATATGCAACATTTCATACAAAAATTATGCAGTTTTTTCATCAACCTTCAACAATGTTACTGAGTCACTTTAATTGTCAGCCCTTCTATACCCCATCCTAATCCTGTCATTATGATACATATTTCTTATTTTAATTTTTCATTTATCAATTTTGTTTCAAATATTAGTAAGGTTAACACTTGGCAGTCCATAAATAAGTAGACTTCATTAAGCAAGGTTTTTTAATTTGGGTCGACGGTATGATACCGTTAGATACATTCTCCAACTTATCGTACTCAAGATGCAAAATCAAAATTGTTTCAAAACGTACTGTAAGACTTTTATCAATGGTCTCCAGGAATATCTCTTGTATCTTAAGCGTGTAAAAGCATACTTTAACAAAACATCCATAGAAAATACTGCCAAGTTTATACTGTGTATTATAGACATGAGATGATATGTATGGTTCAGAAGTTGCAGAAATTCTTGCACAATAAATGTCCGTGTTCTCTCTTTTAAAATCTGATTCTTCTTGAATCTCATCTTAAAACGCAATTAGCACACATCTCGAGGAGTTTATATTTCTGTTTCTTTCATTCTTACTTCATGAAGCCCCGTCCAGGCATGATGCCATGAAAACTCTTTAAAAATACCTGCTGCAGATAAATGAAATCTCACATGCGTACCGTGCATCACGTCTGTATATCATCATCGTGACATACAAATCTGATTACACATAGCGGCCTTCGAGCATGGCCATTGCTCTTTTTCTCCACTTGCCATTCACTTACACTTGAAAAGATTTTTCAATTCCAGCAGTGGTTTAATTGATGAACTCTATGGCAGCCTTTGCGAACATGGTCCAACATCTGCTCAGAATTCCAGGCAGACATGAGGCAAGATAACAATTTCTACCGTTTAAATATCAACTGTTTGCAAAAAAATTAATGAATCAAACAAATCAGCCAAATCTGTTATATATATTTATATATATATGTATTCTGTATGTAATGATTGCACTCTACTGTTTTCTCTACCATCATTGCACGGCAAGCAGATCGTTTTGTGACCTTTGGCCCATTGGTTATGCCATCCCGAAGCCTACGACCCCTTCGGTGATGGCTAATACAATAGACTTCTGGAGATGTTCGATGGTGTCGTAAGTAGGCAAGCACAGCTGGTTGAAACTGAAACAAAAAAGAAAAACAAAATTAGGAAGTGGAAAAATATGTAATATAAATGTTACATTGTGGCAACTGTATGATAGGGTCATCAACATATCATGTGTCAACAGCCAGAAAAAGTTAACGCTGGGTTAAAGAATATGACTTAAAGATACTCTGTCCCTTTTGCAGCCAACATCAAATTCTGTAGAACTTTGCAGGAATTATGAATATGTCATGTATGTCCTATCTGTGAAATTTAAACGTTAGCAGTGTCCTAATATTCAAATTATGCAAGGAAACCCGTTTACTTGCTAGACTTCACTGTCAGACACTATTGAGTGACTGACTGGCTTTTTTCATCTTTGGTAATAACATACATAAAATGAGCTGTAAAGGGTACATGAGCATTTGTCTACATCAATAACCCACTTCTTGTAATGGCCAAAATTAAACTGATTGAATCTTTGCGCAGCATAAAACGTACGACCATTCGGTACAATGGTCTGAAAAATCAGACTATTACTTACTGGCTCTATAGCTCCTAAGTCGATTCGACAACTAATAGTCGTTATTTTCCCACTTAAAGACATTTTCAAGCCCCCCTTTTTTTAGGGAAGTTGTAAATCAATATTGTCTTTCAAATGCCATTGGAATTTAACCTTTTCATTTTTTTGGCCTGCAAATGGGACATAGTACCTTTAATGCCCTGCTGGTTCTGAACAGACTATATAATTTACAAATCAATTTACAAAACGCTAATCTTTTCAGCATCCTCAGGTTTCACGCTTACAACCCATACTTACTTCTTCACCATAAGGGAATAACCAACATTTTGGATTTATACCAAACATATTTACATTTTTACAAAAAGGGAGTTACCGGACTAAGACTTAAGGTAGTATATGTTTTAGGGCAATGTACTTCTACAACAAGAATGGTATGAATGCTTGAATTCACATACAACTTTTCCCTCTTACAATAGTATCAATGTCTTTAATACGGTCTCAGTTGTACAGCATTTGCTCAAGCGATGCTCGCTCCACGGTCAATCTCCTCCTCTAATAGAAGTCCAAACGGCAATCCTCTGGACCCAACTCTATACATAAACCTTACCCATAATCTCAAACCATATTTCAACCCTAACCCTTAACCTACTCTCAAACCATATTTCAACCCTAACCCTAATCCTAAACCTAATCTCAAACCATATTTTAACCCTAATTCTAACCCTAAACTTAATCTCAAACCATATTTCAACCCTAATCCTAACCTTAACCTAACCTAAAACCCCAAATTGCAACCCTAACTCTATCCCTACACAATTGACAAAATAAATCCTAGAGCGATTGTCGCTAGAGCAAATGTGAGATCAACATGGTCTCACCATGTATGAGCTGTTGGGAGGACACCGTGGGTCGGGGCAGCTGCCAGCTGGAACTTGGGTTTGAGTTCAGCAAAGCCTCCTGGGGGAAGCTGGGAGCAGCCGGTGGTAAACTGGAGCAAGCGAGACATCTCCTCCTGGGTGAAGCTAGCTATCACAATCCAGAACCACTCTATCATCTAGGAGATACAGAAATAAAATCATTTTAATAGTACATGATGAAAAAATGTCTGAATGGCATTTTGGTAGCTTGATGCTAAAGATGTGTTTGGTACCCTGAATATATTTGGTCGAACAACTTGATCATAGAGCTTGGTTCACCTCAGTTTGAAAGTTAACAATTACCTATTCAGTTACGTATTTGCTAAAATCAGACTTTGAATAATGATAAAAACTAATATTATAAAGTATACTGGTCTATCACATGGCTAGCAGTCTACAGAAAACAAAGAGCAGTTGTTTTCATGCATAAATGCTGAAGTAGAAAAGTGAGAGACGAGGCACAGAGAGGTAGAGAAACAGGGAGATAGAGAAACAAACAGAAACAGAGAGGGAGGGAGGGAGGGAGGGAGAGAGGGGGGAGGTAGGGAGGGAGGGAGAGGTGGAGAGGATGAGTTAGAAAGAGAGAGACAGAGAGACACAATCAAGAAAGGAGAGTGACAGAGAAATAGGCAAAAGTATGAAAAAGAGAGAGAGAGAGAGAGAGAGAGAGCAAGAGAGAGAGAGACAGAGACAGAGAGGAGCAATAATAATAATAGAGAGCTGACCTTTCTGAACTGAGGTCCAGCCCCGGCCAGGATATGATGAGCCTTGAGGTCAGCCAGGTCAAAGCAACATGTTCCACAGATGAGCAACTCTAACTCATTCTCATCAAACATACTCAGTAGGTTGTCTGGAATCAGATCATTCAAACCTGTCACAATAAAAAAAAAGACAAATACCATTAATGGAAAAAAATTTGAGAAAAAAAAAAATCACCAAATTACAAATTGACAACAAATTGAAGGAATCACGTATCATCTGAAATAACTATTTCACTATGTATCAAATTTGGTCTTGTTATTTTAGTGGAGGTGACATGGTATAGTGGTTCACTCATTTGACTATCTATCCAAGGGGAAAGGGTACGGATGACAGCTTGGCACTAACATCCTTTAGCAAGACGTTAATCCACATTTGCTACTCTCCACCAAGGTGTTAATGGGTACCTGGCAAAATATGGGGTAATAATAACTGCAGGGCCCGCAGAAGGAGCTACAGTATTTGCCGGCGTAAAGGCTGCAGTATTTTCTCTTCCGAAAATATCAAAAAGTCTGGGTGCGGCCAATCCGCAACAACAGTAAAAAATCGGCTGTTAAAACAGCACGTAATTTCGTACATATGGGACTCCCAACGGTACAATGACTAGATCTATACCAGTAATGGTACAGGACATTTCTAGATTAACTCCACACATCTTACTGACAATTTTATGTTGCATTATTGACATGAAGTCTAAAATAAACTTCATAACTTATTTTCTAACATAATCTACCGGTAGATCTAGATTTAAGTTCGTGCCATTGCATCGCTAAAAGTAAAACTTACTAAAAGAAGGGACCGTTACGGAGCTAGCTGCCGCGCAACGCAACTGCGCATCTAGCCAAAGTCGCAATTTCTTATTACACCGCACATCGTGGTAGGGGTATTATACATGTATGTAGGATACCAAATCTGCCTGCGATACAGTACTAGCTTAAAATCGATGAAGATTTTCTAAATTATACGATCATTTTTTAGGTAAACTTCCTGTAAATTTATAAGAATATTGATGAATTTGGTATCAGTTTGTAAAAAAAAATAGTGTTCTACGAGAAAATTACGATTATTTTGTTTGGTCCGTTTGGTTTTTTTTCCTTTGTTTTTGTTTTTGTTTTTGTTTTTCCTCTACAAAATGTCAAAGTTGGGGGTGCAGCCTATGCGACTGGTAGCATCAGAACAAACTGCTTAATTATGAACATAAGTCACCCTAACAGCTTTAAAAACAAACTAGAAAAGTAATTCGTCATGAGGACGAATTAGGTGGTCTGTTATGTAATCTGAATAACTGATCTTGTAGAAAATTGTCTTAGCTACAACATATCAAAATTTGGAAGAAAATCGATCCATATTTACAGAGATACAATCAATTTTCCATAAATATGCTGACGTCATAATATGCAAATTCGTATTTTGGGTTCCAAGGCCTTTATGATGATGTCACGATATTTGTACTGGCAAAATGAGACATGAAATCATATCTCCAACTCATACTCTATCCAAATGAAAAAATTGAGGGGTATTCAGGCATTCTGACGAGCTATGGCGGATTTGATATAGACATGTTTTTACCACTTTTTACATTATATTGCCCATTGACGCGCACGAATTTTAAAGTTTGACGCGTGTGGCATTATAGAAGGTTGAGAATGACTGGAAATAGTTGGAAATTGTCAAAAATAGTGTCAGGAATACAAACCATGCGAAAAACGGCGTTTTACGTTTTGTGCACACTGTGCGCGCAAGATAACGCGCAAGAGACGCCACGGACGGAAATTTTGAAATGCTTAAAATGACCTGATTCGCACTCTTGTTTAATAGTTAAGTGATTTTGAGCATTTTAAAATTTTGACGCGCTTATGCGCCATGACGTTTATGTGACCTTTGATGACATGACCTGTTGACCCTTGACCTGAAGTATATGTGATATGAATATGAATGACCTTTGATGACGCATCATGAAGATATGATTGATAATGTGATTTCACAAAATGGCGCCTAGATGACGTCACGATGACCTGATGACCTTGATAATAATGCTGGCACTTGACCTTGATACGCCTGATGACTGACAAAAATTTGATGAAAATTGATGTAGCCGAATTTGAGCAATCACGCTCACAAGAAAGTGGTGGAAAAATAAAAATAAACAATTGAGTTACCGATATACCAAAACATTTCCCATAGCGATTACACGTGAACGGAAAATGGAAAATGGAATTCTCAAATCCCACTTTGCAAGTGAAATATGAGCATGATCCCGGCATCTGATCGAAAAATAAAGGGCACATTTGTGATAGCTTATTGTCTCAGCTACAACATACTCGAAGCTCAGCGAAAACAAAGCTAAAACGACGGAGATATTGCTCGCGAAAGACGGGAATGTAGAATCCAGTTTTGAAAAAAGTCATGTCCCATAGAGAATACACGCAAAATGTGAAAATTGACATGCCTCCTTTAATCGCAAAAATACGCCATGATGCCTTCGTCAAAATTAAAAATCGTGGCAGCTGCATTTGTAGAGAATTGTCTCAGCTAGAACATATCAAAATTTGGAAGAAAATCGATCAATATTTACAGAGATACAATCAATTTTCCAAAAATATGCTGACGTCATAATATGAAAATTGAAATTTTGAGTTTGGAGGCCATTATGATGACGTCATGAGTTAATTAAGGGTCAAATGAGACATGAAATCATATCTCCCACTCATATTCTATCCAAATATGAAAAAAATTGGGAGTTCCTATCCATTCTGAAGAGTTACAATGAATTTTGTATAGGCATGTTTTTGCCCATGTATTGTGGATAGAGATAGCGCAGGTTCGCGGGTGCTGACAAATTTGACGGACAGAAAAAGGTGAACAAGGTATCAAAATGCTTGGAAAAATGTGCCAAATATGATGACATAGAAAATTTGGTGATTCGATGTTGCAAAATGCCAGTACGCGCGAAAACGCACGTGCATAAGTGTGCGCGCGCAAATTTTGAAAATGCTTAAAATGGCCTGAAACGTGTGCAAACAAAATTTGGGACGAATTGGAGCATTTTGAAATTACGATGCGCGCGTATGCGCGCGTCGAGCTGCGCACGCGGATTTTGTCGACATGTTTTGTTGACCTTTGACCTAAAATTGATGTTTGCCAAATATGGTTGATTTTTGATGACTCGTTATCGAGATAAGATATTGACCTGATGTTTACAAAATGGCGCCTGGATGACGTCACGATGACCCCGTGACCTTGAGAAGGTTACTAGAACTTGATATTATAGGGCCTGATGACTGACAGAAATTCGAAGGAAATTGACCATGTCGATTTCGAGTAAACGTTTACACAAAAAAGTGTACGGATGAAATAAAAATAAATAAAGAATAAAGAATAAATAAAGAAAGAAAATTCTGACGAAATCAATAGGTGATCTGTCAATGACAGACCACCTAAAAAACAAAAAACAGACAGGTCATTTATGCTTCCCATCACATGGTTCTATTTACCGTACAATAAAATGACTACAATATTTACCTTTGAGGAAAGAATCAATTTCTTCCTGGACTGATGTCGAGAGTCTATACTGAGCTAGGAGATCAAGGTATTGCATCTTGTTGTCTTCTGTTACTTGGAGACTTGAGCCACCAGGTAACAGCTCTACAACCTACATCAAGAGAGAACAGACAACACACATTACTGTAAGGAGATTCTATAGATGTCAGGCTTAGTCTTTAGTAGACTTTACATTTAAAGGTGACTGCTTATAATAGTGCTTAAGTATAATTGGCACAGAAATTAATGAAAATGAACTTTAGTGTAGTTCAATGATGTGAATAATCATGAGGACAGAAGAATGTTTAATTGGTAGTGGTTTGGGTGGTGGTGATGGAAATGAAGCTGCTAATGAGATCCATTTTGAGACAATGACTATGATGATCATGAGGGTATACAATGATAATATTGATGATGGTAATGATGATTATGATGATGATGATGATGATGATGGTGATGACAATGATGACTGATGATGATGATGGTAATGATGATGATCATGATGATGTTGGTAATGATGATTATGATGATGGTGGTAATGTTCATGATGATGTTGATGACAATGATGATTGAGATTACTATAAAGATAATGATGATGATGGTGGTGATGATCATGACGATGATGTTACCATCATCGTCATGATGATGAGGAGGAAGAGGTGGAGGAGAAGGAGGACACAAAAGCAACATGATAGATACCTGTTCAAGGTGTCCTTCTGAATCATAGACCTCCTCTGAGAATTTTAGTTCCATGGATTCCACTTCATTGTCTCGGATATACCTCACCTTGGTGGTGAAGAATTCAGAGTCGTCCGTCTCGAAATACTAATCAAAGAGAAAGATAGAGTATTCTGTTATCAATATCTGAAGCTATTTCAAAGTACTAACCACAAAAGAGGCTACTAATCAAAAAGAAATATACACAGTTCTATTTGCATATCTGAATCCATTTCCCAACACTAACCACACATAATACTAATCAATGAGAAAGATATTAACCACAACAGGATGAATTATGATTTAGATTTACCCCCCCCCCAAAAAAAAAGTTAATATTACAAACAATTACAATACCAATGAGTTCTTTAATATTGGTCATGACTATCAAACATGACACTCCTGGCATTCCAATATCATTACCAAGACTTTAGCATGGCTGCTGTTTTGACACTCTAGCATTCAAGGGATTTGTTCCCACGAGGTATTTATTTACTACACCTGGGTTGGAAGAGGCAAACATAGATTGGTGTATTGTCAAATACATGAGTGTAGTGCCAGTGTTTGAACCACTGACCTTTGCAAGTAATGTGTTCAAACCACACAACCATGGCATTCCTGATTAAATTGTAGTCTAGCTCTCCATCTTCCCTTTATTTTATCTATTTTACTGGTATAGCTGAACCAAAATAGAAGTTCAAGGAATATGACACTCCCAAGTTGAACTGAACTGAACTAGTCTAAAGATACAGCCAAACCAATAGAAGTTTGTGGAATATGGTAATCCTGAATTGAACTGAACTGAATTGAGCTGAACTGAACTGAACTGAACTGAACTGAACTGAACTGAACTGAACTGAACTGAACTGAACTGAACTGAACTGAACTGAATTGAACTGAACTGAACTGAACTGCATGTATAGCTTCAGTCAGTCTAACAGTATAATGCATAATCACTTTTTAGATGCAAATAAGTTGGTTATTTGATCACTTGATCATCCTGTCATCAAAGATTGGATGGAAGTTCTTCCATCTCTAGCAAAGAAAAATGTGACCCCATACCTTATGGGTGACTCTGAGACCGATGAGCTGTGCAAGGAAGGAGCGAGTGAACCTGGCCTTGACCACCATCTGAGATGCGGTTGCTGTAGGAACGGATGACTCGAACAAACACTTGCCAATCAGCTTCCCTGCAAACTCATAGTATTTCAACTTGCTGAGGTAGGATGGGCGGTTTGGGTTGGGATGGACCTAGTTTGTGAACATCAAAGAAATGAAAATAAACCAATAATTGAAGAAAACTAGACGGAACTTCAACTGCACGCAGTCGAAAATGATGCCTCCGCCATAGAGCAATTTTACAAACCAAAATGGAAGCAATTTTTAAAATTCAAGTTTGATTGTAATCCATCTGTTGGTTCCAATGATAACGCGATCACGAGCTATTTTAGGATACATAATGAGCCCTGTGACCTTTGACCTTGTGACCCCCAAATCTAATCAGTTCATTGGCTCTGCAAGATACATACATGACCCAAGTTTGGCGGTAATCCATCAATCGGTTCTTGAGATGACGTGATCACAAGCTATTTTGCATACATAATGAGCCCTGTGACCTTTGACCTTTGACCTCGTGACCCCTAAATCTAATCAGTTCATTAGCTCTGCAAGATACATACATGACCTAAGTTTGGCGGTAATCCATCAATCGGTTCTTGAGATAACGCGATCACAAGAACGGGATGTACGTACAGACGTACATACGTACATACGTACGGACGGACGGACAACCAGAAAACATAATGCCTCCGGCTACTTTGTAGCGGAGGCATAAAAAAATGTAATGAAACTTCTGTTTCACAGAAGAAGAAAAAAATTCGTAACAGTTTTGTCATCATGGAAGATGTTCATCTTGTTGAAAGAGTCAATTAGAACAAATTTTCATATTACACAGTGAACTTTTAGTACCAAATGTTATAATCAATTCATAAACAACTACTTAAATATTTAATAGAACCACAGCATACAAGCCTGAAAGGAATATGTACTAGGTACTGATATTTTCCTCACTTAAAGGGGGGGATATCGCTATTTTCTTTCATGAGGAAATAGCAGACAAATTCAAAGGATTACTACACGAAGCACTATATCGGTTTTAACTGCCAATCTATTTTTAAAGTTCAGCATTCAATATAAACAGTGCATGGAATGACACGTTGTATTAAATACATTACCAGGGCTTGATTATTGTCATCCTCAAAGCGTTTGAAGAGTTTATTCTCCGGATCAAAGAGAGAGACACAGAGGAGATTAACCCATTCTCTCATCAGACCTCCCCAATCTTGACCTGTGACGAATACAGATAATTATACAATCCTTTCAATTATATAATTGATTTTAAACAAAAGCCATTAAAAACATTTGCAAAAAAAACCCAAGAAAATAAGTTGGAGCTTGCATGAATGTAAAAACCACAAAAAGGGAGAAATAATTACATTTTACAAAACCGTTATAACACCAACTTTGTGGACACCTCATTGAAATGTGGTAGATACCGTAAATACGCAGTTTTTAGGGATGTTGGGGAACTAAGACTTACAATAGGTATTGCCCTTAAGTTCACTTTATTCACAGACTTTGTTTTGAAAATATGAATAATTATTCGCCACTTACCAATAAATGACCGATTTTGCAAAGAATACAATTGTTATTTGATTAAAAAAAAATTCTCCTTAATATTCTCTAACAAACTTCATCTGATTATATGTAGGATTAAATTTTCCATATGAAAATGCTTGCAAAACACTTTCCCCTGGATTCCTGGAGATACAACACAAATTAAGCACATTTTCTTCACATAAATCAAAAAGTTACATTAAATGATTCACACCATTAAATGTTTCTCACCATTAAATATTTCACTAACTTACCTTCTTCATTCACAAAGTGAATGTCAAATTTCTTACACCATTCTGATGTTGACAGGCTTTTAGTGGCTTTCATGGACTGTAACAGAAACAAAAATTATAAATCAACATAGAATCCCTGCATATTCAATGTATTTCATCATATAAAAAAACAAGATAATAGCACTTATTCAAAATTCATATAAACCCATGTAAAAATAAGCGTGGTTGAAGTCTTAATCCATATAAGCAAATTATAACTATATACAATACCACAAAAGATTAAATATTTGACTCACATTTACAAAATTCTGCATTGAAATAGTTGCTTGATACCAAAAAAATTATTCTACATCTTACTCTATACATCAATTCTTTGATTTCATATGATACAAAAGAATTTGAACAAAAGCTTATCACTTCCTATTGAGTATTTTATCAATATTTCTTTTTCACAATCAGAATGCCACAGAGTGATTAAAAAAAACACCATGTTGTAATATAATGATTATCATGACTTACACTTTCTAGAAGGTTGTGTCTATCAATGACAAGACTGATGACTGATAATTTCCTGTTATGATGCTTTATAACTTCCGAATAGAAACATTTCTGCTTGTCTTGAAATGTCTCAGATCCACCTGCAAAAAATACAGCATATACGTTGGTGATTAACTTCTAATAAAACAATTACATCGACTGAGAGAAGGCATACTAAATATCTTTCTCCTAAACATGTATCTCTTCAAGTCGACCACCAGTTTAAAGTTGACAACATATTTACTAGAACTAACTCTTCATATGTCAATAACTAGTTAAATAAGATACAGGCCTAAATGCTTCAGACATACCAGTAAATCTACTTATCCATGTTAACTGTGAAAATTACATAAAGGGACTCAAACCAATGCATTTTACTCTTTTGATTATAGTTTAGATCAAGCCAACTGATAATTGCTACGATATCAGTATCTTCCAAAGGAAAACCCTAGGGATTAGCAATGAAGGTCAAAGGTCAAAGGTGTCAAAGGTGATATACCTATGTTCATGAGGAGGAACTTGGTGAAGGTAGCAGCCATGATGTCTCTGTGCTTGGATGCAAGTTTGATGGGAGGCTGCCCACCGTCATCTATGCTAAACACAGGCACACTCTGGTCGATCTCTCCACCTTCAAAATGAAACTAGACAACAGACAGTAGACACAGTCAAGAGTTTTGATTTCAAATTCATTCATTGTGTTTTGTACACTGTAAGTATGTACTCTTTCAAGATGTTAAGCACACAGTGAAAACTGCTTTGGTTAATATATGACCGACAGAGATTTTCTTTCATCTAAATTGTGAAGCAAAGAGAGAAGTGTTTTAGTCATTATGTGATCTGTACATATTTCCTACGACCATTATAAAGTATAATTTATTTTCATTATTACACTGTAATTAAAATACTTTTCACTAGTTCAAATGATCAAGAATCACTCCCAAAGGAACTAACAATCTATCAAATAAAAAGAAATGTATAACTCATCCCAATGACAACTGGATTAAATATATACAAAACTTTAAAGGTACTATGTCCCATTTGCAGGCCAAAAAAATGAAAAGGTTTAATTCCAACGGCATTTGAAAGAAAATACTAATTTAGAACTTCTCTAAGAAAAGGGGGGCTTGAAAATGTCTTTAAGTGGGAAAATAACGACTATTAGTTGTCGAATCGACTATAGAGCCAGTAAGTAATAGTCTGATCTTTCAGACCATTGTACCGAATGGTCATACGTTTTATGCTGCGCAAAGATTCAATCAGTTTAATTTTGGCCATTACAAGAAGTGGGTTATTGATGTAGACAAATGCTCATGTACCCTTTACAGCTCATTTTATGTATGTTATTACCAAAGATGAAAAAGCCAGTCAGTCACTCAATAGTGTCTGACAGTGAAGTCTAGCAAGTAAACGGGTTTCCTTGCATAATTTGAATATTAGGACACTGCTAATGTTTAAATTTCACAGATAGGACATACATGACATATTCATAATTCCTGCAAAGTTCTACAGAATTTGATGTTGGCTGCAAAAGGGACATAGTATCTTTAATATCACAGTTTGAATATTTGATTTTTAACTGGTGAAGTGAGTTTTAAAATACAAGTCATTTTAGGAGACAGAAGACTGACACATCCTCTGATGTTATAAAAGCAAACATGAATTGCTTGAATACTAAATCAAAAATTACCTTAGTTGCTGGACACACCCTGAAAGTGAACAATCTCTTTGGGATGACCATGAGGTAATATTCCTTGATGGTGAACTGTTTGGAGGAGATGTAGCAGTAGACCTTCCTGGGCTTGCGCAACTTCTCCTTGTTGGTGGCCAGCAACGTTGCTTCGTACCAACCGTCCACATGCTTTTTCTTGATCGTCTTGCTCACCTTTGCAATGTCCGTTTCTATAAAGAAAGAGAAAGAAGTTTATTGCATCCAATAGAAGCTAATTCACAAATAAATAGAGAGTTTTTTTTAATGGATGAAATAATAATAACAATAGTAATAATACAATGCTCTTAAATTGTGTCATCGGTATGTGGCAGTTGCCTCGTGGCAGCCGGCCAAGTCCATTATCAGGGTCAAGGAAATATACTGATTATCTCTCAAATTCTAATTTGTAATCAGTTATTATCTTATTGGCTTACCATTCAGCACAAGGACGTTGAAATCTCCATTCATGAGCTGTGTACCGTGGTATGTTGCCATTGCCTTGTAGCAGCCGGCCAAGTCCAATTTCAAGATCATGGAAATACATTGACTCTCCCTCACTGGAGCAATGTCGTAAAGTGGACTGAAAGAATCAAACTCTTGGTCTCCGACCTACAAGAATTAAAAAAAAAAAAAAATCATGAATTGGATGATCATGGATTAATATCGACTACATGCGCTCATCATGGTTCTACGACTCATGCTCCTTCAACGACTGCTCTGCGGGTTAATTTACTTCATTACCCAAATTCCAAAATTAAACCCTGGACCAAATATTATACCTGTCCCTAACCCTAAATCAATCCCTATATCTTTGATGAAAGATTGCCTGAAGCACCCGTCGCCGGAGCAGATGTAAAGTCACCATCAATCACAGTTGCAATTTGTTTGTTTACAGAGGACTAAAAAAGAAATGAATGTTTGGCTCTGATCTACATAGGTGGAAAACAACTGAGCTTTATCAAGATTGTGGAGATATATGATTGTCCTTGACATTGACAAAGTCTACGAGGGGACCCAATAAATCAATTCATTGTTCTCCAAAGCTGGGAAAGCTGACCTTTACTTTAGTGAACAAACTTGAACAACTTGACTTTATATTATAATTATAATCATTGTTTTTGTCTTTAAGAGGTCAAGTCTATGCATATTCCCAATGACCCAAACAATGTGATGTCATTGACTTTTGTCTGTCCTTCTGGTAAAGGACACGTATAACGATTGCTGCTATCTTTTGGATATGGATGTTAGTCACTGTGCAAAGTTTTGACAATGATGGCAAAAACAAATGAAATAAAAATCCAACTGTAAGAATTAGCAATGGTAAAGTGGTGACCAAAATGATTCCCCCCAACCAATCTCATAACCAAATCTTATGAGAAAGACAGTTCACAGATGTTCACAACTGTTCATTAAAATAATTGCTATTTGTGATATTAAATGAAATGAAGTGAAAAAGGACACTTTACATACTTATGAGTACCAAACATAGACTTCAACTAGGATAAAGAGGCAAAAACAAATTGAAATGAAAAAAGTAATCCTAAATAGTTTCATACTCTTACAATGCTGACCACCCTACAAATTCTTCTACTGAACACAGGATACACACCCTTGTGACTTTGAGCTCAAAACCATGCCATCGTTTGTCTCCATCGTCATGCCCCTTGCTCCATCTCTCCGGAGAGCATGTATTGCCATACTGATCTCTTGGCTCCACCTGGAGTCCATGAAGGAGCCCCTGTGTGACTACCACTGTGGAGCTGTGTTGGACAAAACCTGTCTTGTGAGGATCCACATCACCTGGAGATAGATCAGAGATGAGATCATTTACATTATTATCCATTATCATACTGATCTCTTGGCTCCACCTGGAGTCCATGAAGGAGCCCCTGTGTGATTACCGTTGTAGAGCTGTGCTCCACAAAACCTGTCTTGTGAGGATCCACGCATCAATGCATTAATTTCCATTTAAAAATAGATTTCTTTGTACTACTGCAAGTTAGTAATGATCAATCTCTATGATTTTTTAATAAAGTACATTGTTGCTTTCTCATTCTTAAAGTTAAAGTATTCTTAAGATTATGGCTGGCTCTTTATTACTTGAAAAATGAAGATACTAAAACTAACACAATTCTGAGTACCGGTAGTATATGTGTACTTGACGGCTTAAAATCAAAATCAAAAACTTCATGTTAAATAGTGTGAAATTAAATTAAATTGAGTAGACACACAAAATATTCTAAAAAGTAGGAAATAATCATAAATTAGTAAATGGGTCATTAATGTTAAATATCTGCAACTTGTACATTATAGGACTACTATCTATTATAATAATTTATTTATAATATATTTTAAGGCACATAAAAAAAAAATTAGAAGCTGTGTCCAAAAACATATTTTGAACAGTGTCTAACAAAAAATATTTCTTGACAGAAAATAAAAATTCACAATATTCTTGTGTAAAAAAAAAAAAAAAAAATGGTGGCTACATTTACCCAAATAACCCAATGTATAATTCATTGTAATGCTAAACTTTCATGTTACCATGTACATTTTGGTAATAAATAACTTTAAAAATATACAAAAAAAACCCACAACACCAAACAAAAAACACATTCATTGTAATGCTAAACTTTCATGTTACCATGTACATTTTGGTAATAAATAACTTTAAAAATATACAAAAAAAACCCACAACACCAAACAAAAAACACATTCATTGTAATGCTAAACTTTCATGTTACCATGTACATTTTGGTAATCAATAACTTAAAAAAAATACAAAAAAAAACCCACAACACCAAACAAAAAATACAAAAACATATTTTGAACAGTGTCTAACAAAAAATATTCCTTGACAGAAAATAAAAATTCACAATATTCTTGTGTAAAAAAAAAAAAAAAAAATGGTGGCTTCATTTACCCAAATAACCCAATGTATAATTCATTGTAATGCTAACTTTCATGTTACCATGTACATTTTGGTAATAAATAACTTTAAAAAAATACAAAAAAAACCCACAACACCAAACAAAAAAAACACCCCCGCCTTGATGCCATCTGATGCCAATCAGAGGCAGGAGCATTTCTCCAATTTTCACGGTGCATAAATCTCCAGAGGGAGCACCATGCTGGACATTATTAATGCGCCTCCTGAATAAGTGTACCACTCTAACACATTAGTCCCAATTCTCAAACATCGCACAGAACGCCACTACTTTCCACCGTAACGCCTTGGGGCGAGTACCCTGAGTGCACCTGCTATCCATAATGCATATGAAAATCATGTATCTGGCACACGATCTTCTGACCTACATCCCCGGAGACCGGGTATATACGGTGTACATGTATGCATAAACACACAATGCATTTTTTCTTTTCTTGGGGTCACACCACTTGGATATTCAGAACTGATAAGCTTTTAAAAGAATCTGATTTTAAAGGAGGAAAATACTTCAGGTTCTCTATGTACATGTGTCTACAGTATGTGGTATAAAACAATATACACTGTTCCAACATTCCCATAAAAGGGAAAAATACAAATATCTTGTGACACTGATCAAGAAGGGTCAGAGTACATGAAAGTAATGATTACAGTAATAATTGAATTGAAAAATAAGTAAAAGAAAAAGGGAGAGTATACATGTACATAGAATCAGAAAAAATACAGGTGAGGGGACAGAGAGAGAGAGAGAGAGAGAAATGGAAACCTACACAAAACTCCCAATCAATTACAGAAATGAACCATATAAAATATCAATAATTATACTCAGGAAGAAATGTTTAACTCTAACACATGCCCATTTCTATTTATTGTTATTCTTTTGGTTTGCTTTTTGGCTAAGCCACATGCAAGAACAAGTTCAGATGAATTGATGAGTTGTATTTTTGCTCCATCGTATTGTCAAACTGCCCCCTTCTCACATGCAGTATGCATCTACATGTATTAAGGTACATCAATTTTCAACCCTAGATGGCATTAAAAAGAAGAAAAAAAGGGAATCAAGTTATATTTTAACATTTCAATTAGGTGTACTGGTATTCAAACACTCTGGATCAGTGCCTTATCTGTTGATTATGGAGCCTAAGTAAACAAATAGTGCACCATCCACCCTCCCATGTTCACGAACTAATCAGCTCTATTAATGTTTCTATTACCCTTTCCTCTGCTTTCTCTTTCTCTTTTTTACATTCTTTTTTGTTGTTGCACCCTTTGAGTGCTACCTGAGGCAAATGCCCCCCCCCCCTCAATTCACAACTGATCAGCTAAAACAATCTTTCATTCGCTTTCTCCCTTTTCTCTTTCTGTTGCATTGTCTCCCCCCCCCCCACACACACACAATACACCACTACTCTGGACTCACCGGCCAAGAACTCTCTGCAGAAGGGGCTTCCCCTGATAGGAGTGGGACCCAGACGGATGGAGATGTTATAGTGTCCCGACCGACGTACAGTGAACGCACACTTGACCCAGTTATAGTCTGTCTCACTGTATTCCACGGAGCAGGCCATTCTCTGCTGACCGACCAGGATCTCAATAGCTAGCTGGTCAGCATCAGAGATTGCATACTTCATGCCATTCCTTTGGTAGAACTGAAAAGTAAAAAAAAATGTAGAAAGCAGGAGATTTTATGAGTTTGAAAGTGTAATTGTTTGTAGTTTGTTAGCAACCAACGAATTTGATTTGGTAGAACTGAAAAAGAAAAAATGTAGAAAGCAAGAGATTTTATGAGTTTGAAAGTGTAATTGTTTGTAATTTGTTAGCAACCAAAGAATTTTATTTTTAAAGACAAGCAACAACTTCCATCGCATTATGTTACCAAAAACTTGTGGTCAAAGTCTAATAGAATGTACATCAAGAGGACTTTGGTTCTCATATTGTCACTAACACACTTTTTCCTAAGGATACAGAATGCAAAATACTACTTGGCTCTTATAGCTGAGCATCCATGATAAACCCTGAAATATATAAAGAATGTCTTTCTATCATGTATGCATTAACTTCATATGGATTGAGAGTGGCAAATGTAGATTAATGTCTCGCTATAAATGGCAGGGATTCGAACACAGAACAACGAGGTCCATGATCCAGTGACTTAAACCCACTAGACTAAACCATGACACATACTGGTAGATGTAGAATATAGAAAATGTTTTCTCTTCATATGAAACTATTCACAAGGTTTATTATTGAACATACCTTGATGGTGAAAGACATGGTGTCACCCACAGGAACTGACCCCTCCCATCCCCAGTCTACCAGGCACCCGCATGGGTCTACCAGGCTTCCTGTGATGTAATCGAAGATAGGGGCATTCCTGCTGCGAGAGGAGACCCCGCTGGCCTGGGCAGTACGGTAGTTTCCATTCACCCAGGCAAAACCAGCGGCGCATACCAATGTCGCAAGGGTGACATTGCCTGTAAAGACACAAGGTTAGAGATTCTCGCTGAAAAAAGAACCCAGTGGAATTAGCCTGGTTTCAGAAAACTTAATTCTTATTGATTCATTTAGAACTCAATCAGGTTGATCTTATTCACTCATAATATTTACAAATTTAAATATCAATGTTGCATTAAATGTCTAATTAAAAAAAAAAAAATTAATTGAAATGAATTGACGAGTGTAAAATACATGTACATGTACAGTACAGTACATAGTTGGATCATGTACAGTTAATTAAGAAAACAACCATAGCATGAGAGAGGGGCAAACTAAAGTTCAAGAATCTTAGATATTTTGCACCCTTCACTATTAAAAAGCATACATTGTACACATATGTACATGTAAAAATGTCATGACAAGTTCTAGGAATACTTTAAAAAAAATCTATATACTGTACCATGTTCTACAGAACAACATACAAAACAAAGACAAGAATACTAAAAAACTGTATGGAAGAACGGGAGGATCTACTGTGAGAGAAAAAAAAGAAAGAAGAGTTAATACAGAATCAAAGTGAAGAATCATTCCTGTAGATCACACAGAAACCATAGTTATCAGTTATAGCATGTGTAAGTGTAATGTGTTTTGGGGGGTTCTGGTGGTTTAAATGCTAAAGTGAAAGATTGAAAACCTTCCTAAAATTATCTTTCTTGTATACGTCTTCCACATCTTAAACAATGAAGGAAAACCTGCAAGAAGAATGAAAGTACCTTGCAACCGACAGAGTTAAAAATATATCTGTATGATCGATTTCTAAAATTTTATTTTGATTCCTCTCAATAAAATATCCTCTGGAGGGCTACAAAGGAAGAAAGAAAGAAAGAAAAATATCCAACTTACCAAAAGTCTGCACAAAATGTGTGATCCCGCTCCACATGCGCCTTGCCAGTGAGAAGTCCAGCTCATATGGGCGATCCGATGCCATCTGCTTCTCTACCGCCCTCTGTAGGTTGTTGAGTTCCAGGTATACGGCGATGGATTTGAGAGGGTCTACGTCCTCCTGGGTTATGGCATCTATATCAAGGTCTAGCACTTTATGAAGTTCGCTATACACTGTGATGTCAAGATCATCAAGTCTGTGTTGTACAGATACACAAGAGAAAACATACTTTTAACAAAGTTTAAATTTCATTCAGATGATCAATGGTAATAATGATTTTTTTTAGCTGTTATTTTTCCTTTCTTTTGTTATGTACATAAAAGCAGGCACAAAAGTACCACAAAGTGATAACGAAAGTACGAAACCACATGATAAAAGAGAGGGAGAGAAAAAGATGAATTATAATAACAATAGTACTACCTAATAATAATACAGTGTTTCTATAGTGCATTTTGCTGCCATAGCGAAAAAGAGGGAGAAACTGGTAGATATATATATATATATATATATATATGTATATATACTTAGCTTTGCTCTATCCTTCCGTAGTGCTCAATGCCTAGGCAGAGCAAAATATATATTGATTAAGGCAGACTAATGGGACATGGTTGCTAAGTACTCCGAGTTTCACGCCTTGCCAGCGATCATCAGGCAACTGATAGCATTCTTTAAAAAAAAGTATATGATTACTCTACAACCTGGGCACAAATACGTTCAAAATAAGACTTAACTAATACAATACAATACAATAAGATTTACTCATGGGTGAGGGGGCTATTGTAATTGCTCTTATACTCATCTGCGTTAAATTTATCAATGCGAAATTATTTGACTGATCATTTTGGATTTATTCTTTATATTAATTTACATACATTACAAATATTTTAATATGAAAACAAGAATTGAAAATACAATGGAGAATGTAAAACTGAATAAAACCGGTAGGGAACCATATTATCTATAGACCCTTGCAAGTAATAACACAGACCTATTGTCCATGTACTGTACACACGCTGGGTGAACATTACAAAAACAAGGTGTGCACACAAACATCTCCTAATTGAACAGAGAGCTCGCTTTAAAAGATAATAATTAATCATGTCAGTTTCCATGGTAACTTCTCCATTAGATAATTAATTTTGAAGTGAATGTTGTTACAGTTACAGAAAATAGGCTACTCATATTGCACTACAAACACACATCAGAGCACTGCAGATTCAAGGTGAAAATGTTTTACAGAAAGGTAGAGCCCACATAATTAGTTGTTCAAAAATACATGTAGTACATGTACTAGGTATCATTTAAAAGGCTCCCTCGACTGATGAATTTAAAGTCATATTAAGCATCAAATTGAATTTTGCACAATGTAAAGTTAAAGGGTATGAGATGTTTGTTTCATTACTTCCTTAGGCTACATGAATAAAACTATGTGGAGTGGCAGCTATAAATCAGAACATGTACATGTAAGTATAATATGCATCCTAAAGCCTAAGGTAATAACATGTATCCTACAGTAGAGGTTTACATGTACTCTTAATAATTGATTTATTATCATAAATTATGGTGTATTTAACGGGACCACCCTTGACTACATGTTGTAGCTCTTACTATTTGTTGGCTACATTTAACCACTGTTCAACTAATGTCATGCTGAAATACAATGTGATTTGAATCTTTGGTGATGAATGAATGAAAGAATTAATGAATGAATAATAGTAAAGAGCTTTAAAAACATTAGTATTAACTGCGATATAAATGTTACAATTATTATCATTATCATTAATTGATGAACATGTGGTCTTGATCTACCTTAATTTCAAATTGTAATTCAAAAAGATTGTTTGAAGAATTATTGTTGATCTTACTGTAAGGATATATTTGAGAATCTTTTTAAAAGTTTGAAATTTCAGTTAAATAGAGCCGTAAATATTTAGTTTTAAGTTACATGTATAACAAATGTCAATTTTTGTTTAAACATATAAATACAACCAGGACTTATATCAACCTTACATACATGCATTCATTACCATCATTACCAACCAGTACTCAAATCCAATAATTTTTTCACAAAGTAAACCAGGGCTCCAAATATGATTTATTTTCACATTTCAAGACCCGGGGTAGAGTTTTTAAGGATTTGTAAGCACTGGGCCCCCTTTAAAATGTCAAAATTGGGAGGGGGGGGGGTCAGATCTCAAATATGGGGGCCCATGTGCATAATGCTCCTGTTAGTGTCAACCTTGAGTAAACCAAAGGACATTAATAACATTTCATAATTTTCATTATAATACTTGTAAGCTTTGTTGAATATAAGTCTACATTTATGGATATTTTTTTAATCATGCCCTCTCTACCAACATACACGTCTCCAAACTGCATGGTATGAATACACCCCCTTAAAATGTAAAATGTGATAGTATTAGTTCTTGAGCAATCTAATAAGGTAGCCATGCTTTGATTGTCTGACTACAGTATGCCTCAGGAGGTGGATAGAAACAGAGACTATATATAATCCAGAGATCCATCATTTCAAGAAGCTCTGTCATACTGATATCCTTCAAATATTGCAACCAGTGCATTAATAAATGACAGGATATCATGAAGGATTTCAGGTGAAATTAATGCCTACGGAACAGTTTGAGCTTGGACAAAAGTAATACTTAGACATGATAAGTAATGCCTTCTTGGAAGTGGATAAGTCTAAAAAGACATTCATAGCTTATCTGTGCTACAGTGTATATATGGGTTTGTGGAATAGAATCTTGTTTGTTTCAAAAGAGGGCCAAGGAATCTGATGAGTCTTTTTCAAAATCTAAAAGATAAATGAGCACAAGATTTGTATTCAAACAGCAACAAAAATAATAACACCAGCAACAACATCAACAACATATCAATCTGAGATGATTGAGAACCCAAAATTAACAGTTGGATGATATAAAATTGCATTTCATCAAATGCCACTGAAATACACAAGGTCGCAGATATCAGATACATATATATATATATAATCCGTGAATTAATCAAGTGTATATAAAAGAGTACAGTGTATACCTATTTTTTCATATCACTGCCATCAAAATTTGTTTTCCTTAATTGACTACTTTCCCTTTCATATGTTTTATCATAAAATGTTTTGTTTGTTGAATAAGTCAGCTGAGCAATAATACCACATTTAATGAACTCTGCCAATTCAGTCAATTTTCTATAACATGTAGCAACTAGCAATATCTGCAGTAGATTTAGCACTCTGCATTCTACAGGCAATGCATATGGTAGAGAATATCATATTCTGTAATAGAGTAGAATGCCAATTAGCACAAAATAAATGTGAGAATGGTTAGTAAAACATCATGCATCACAATCAAGATATTAAGGAGCTGAAATAGATACATACACCCTGTATATAGTTATAAACTGTTTCAGAAAGAAACCTAAAGCTACACGTTTCATACAGCAACTAATGTAGCTTAGTGAAATGTGGTGGCATGTAAAGACACATCCAGAACGCAACAGGGATAATATTCAGTGACGTTTGATAATAAAGAGTTCTGTTTTTACATATCTGAATAAAAATTTAGTAACATTAGGCCTAAGCCTAATTGAGATATACATGTACAGTACTGACATGTACCAGCTTCATACCCTAACGACGTTCTGCCTGTGTGATAAAATGATGATTTTCAACAATTATGCATTTTTCATTCAGGTTCAGGACACGTCTTTTTATGTCACTGCTTTTCGTTAAGCTACCAGCTACCTTAGAAATGAATGAAGTGGAATACTTACATGTACCTTAAGAATCAGACTAAAATATCATTCACAGGTGATTTTACTCACTGGTCTTATGATAGCATTACGCCTTTTTTTATAGGGTTTGAGTTGAAAGCGAAACCTCAAGATCATTGTTTTTAAAAGGAAACCAAATGCAATCAGGCAGGGAATCCCATATATATCTGTTTACATCAGGGCACTGGCACAGGGGCACAGGGGCAAGACCCCCTCCTGGTTTTAATTGTTACTACTGTTTTAGCACTTTATGGTTGTAAAGATTTATAGTACAAGAAACAGTTTGTATTCCAAGTTCCAACACAAATTTGTGTTCCATTTCTACCAGTTATACAAACGTACACTAAATTTAGTTCTCTGTGGATAATTCGAAACATAATGTAGTAATGTACCCCTGTATTATATTACCAAGAGCACAGTATGGGAATGTAGTCTGCTGCCACTTAACCTTTGAACATTTTCTGAGTTCCATTCACAAATTGTGCGTAAGTGCTCTGGGCTGAATAACATTAGCTGCATGTTACAATCGCATATGGGGTTGCAATGCACTGCAGGACTTTAGACTGTACATACAATTTTCCAATGAAAAGGGGAAAATTGACAGTTACATGTACATGTAGGTCATCATAACTCTAGTACACAAGAAACGGGTATAATACCTCAATATTTACATGCAAACATGTGTTGCATGTTTGTATATACCCCTATATATATATTTACATCTAGTTACATACTGTATGAACTACGGTTACATATGAATTATGAACTACGGGTACTTTTTGTTTATTGCCTTGGAAATGAAGTAAGGATTATTCTTCTCAATTATTGAAAGATCACATGAAACAGATGTGAAGTGACAGTTAAAAATTGGAACATGATTATAAACTGTTGGAATCTAAGCATGAAATCTCTTCTTATACCTGTACATATACATGTATATAACTTGTTAAGTCAAGACTCCAGTACGTAATGCATTTTAGCCATTCATTATGCTCCTAAGGAAGACATAAGGATACATCAAAAATTTGAGTTATGATATTAAATAATGATTGGCTAAAATGCATTACACACCATTGACACCAGAGTTTTGATTTACCATTTCTGTCTCATACAAGCCAATACATGAATAGTATATAAAAATATATACCGGTAGAGACATATTGTTCAAGAAAATTGAAAATTCAGTTCTGAATCAAGTATCTAAACTGTATAAATTTCTATAGTCTACTTTGGAGTACATGTATATGCCTGCAGTTTGCAAGCAGAAAACTATCTGAGTAAGTGAGAAGTAGTTGATCGATGTCACTGTAATTAATCTGTCTTCATGAACCTGTACAGACTGCCATTCAATCATGACATCACAACACTGCACAGTATTTGCTGTGGAAAATTCTAGTTGAAGTATCTAGGTACACAACAGGAAGCATGTCATTTGTGAGGCATACCGGAAATTGTTCAAACATGGTAGTACTGTATGTGTGAAGAGAGGTAATTAGCAAATACACACTACAGGTTCTAAGTAACTGGTAAAATGTTATAATTTGCAAAATGTTGCCCATTGAGTGTGAATGCTTTTACAGAATCCAGCCCAATTCATTCAATTCATTCAATTGACCAACAAGACTCGTCGCCTGGGTGGCAGAAGGGCGTTAGCTCAAATTTCAGGTCAAAAATGAAACGCAAAGCAGAAGGGCGTTAGCACTAAATCGCCTCAAACTTTTATAAAACTGAATTATTTCCAAAAAAAATTTGTGGCCGTGTTCTACTATAACATTTCTATTAGTCTTTTAAATTTTAAACCAATTCTCGGGACGGAAAGCAGTTTAAATATAAAGCAAACCTTTAAATGCGAATAATTCGAAAAGAAGTTTTTGAGTCGCTCGCGCGCTAACGCCCTTCTGCCACCCGTGCGACGAAGTGTATAATTACCGGTAGATATTCTCATGTACAAGAAATAGAATAAATTAAATTTGATCTTAGTAAATCACATTAAACTGGTACTTCAACTAGGTTGAGCATACTCCACTGTTATGACCATTTTTTTTCTTCAGTCCTATTCTCTATGATCTTTGGGAGTTTTTGCCTTGGTACTATGGTAGGCAATAAGGCAAGTGTCTTTTTATTTAACGTAAGTCATTGCTGGGTGACCTCTGGCATGTTTGCCCCTTCAAGGCTCCCAGAAGAACATTTGTGAAATTATTTCACTCTTGCTCCTCCAGCACTGAAATGGATACAAGCTGATTTTGGTATACCATGCATTTTCTGTAATCATAATCCTGGGCTTAGTATTCAGTCGAGTAATACTGTTATCCACTTTAAATAGTCATCCTACAAAGCACAATGGCTCCCCCCCCCCATCATACCAGGTCCATATTAGTCACCTGGGTATGGAGAGGCAATTGTCGTCTTGCAATGCGACATTAATGCCTTACCGCGCCAGAGATCAAATCTACAACCTTCTAACCTTTAGTAAAAACTTTTCAATCAACATGACTACAACACCGCTAAATCAAGGCAATGCACAATAACATTTGTCCTTAGCTGCTGACAAGAATCATGTTATCATGAGTGTTGAAGAATACAATACAATAGCTACAATGTTTGATTATTATTGAATAAATCTCTAATCAAATCAAATCAAACCCTGTAAATTAGATACAGAGAGCACAAGAACCAATGTTGGAAACTTGATATACTTACAAAGGTAATAGACTAAGTGAAGAATAATCTTCCAACCATTGCTTCAGTAACAGCTGGCCTTGTAACTCTCCAATGGCTGATTCAAGAAGCTTCTTGTCACGTTGTTTGAGTCTTCGTAAGGCCCTCTGATTAACGTCCAATTGGGCTGCCTCTTCTTCACTCACACAGCCTGATCGAAAGAGGATGAAATAAAATAAATTTAAAAAGTTTGTTCTACAGGCAAAGAATGGTAGTTGTTACTCACAGATAATTATTAATTTCTGAGAATTGAACAGAGAACCATCTCACTCAAAGTCACTGCATTGACAATACACATTAGGAAAATTCTTAATTTCTTCTCATTTTCTTGCCTTTGGCAAGGTATTCATATTTTCCCAATCAAAATGTTGGCACGACATTAAAATGAGTATCGTCAGCCAACTGCCATGATTCATTCCAAAACCAAACCTGTCTGTGATCTTACATGTACAGATCTATATATAAATGATAATTTTAAAAAATAGTTGTTACTTCTTGACTTCTTCATACAGGATATCAGGTAATAAAGGGTAGATGTAAAGTGTAGGTTACGGTGAAAGCTATTTACAGTGCCTTGGTAACAGGACTGCATACACCACATTGGCAATGAGTCATGATTGGATCCTAAGTTTGTCAGAGACTATGTTGCATGACAGGGTTTCATGACATGGTCTCTTGAAGTTTCAATATGAATGTGTAATAGCACATTTCTGCACTTCATGGCACTCCTTTCAGCTACTCCCCTCACCTACATGTACCATCCCAGTATAGCTTCCTGTGTAAGCTGCTAAAAGGATTACTCCATCAGTATCAGAACTCCAGTATCAAGTATCCAGGCAAAACGATGTAATTTAATCCATGTACATGTAAGCCTTTTAAAGTTCTGTTCTTTTATTGAAATTGAAGACTTCCAATCAACAGTGACCCATGACATAATATGGGTCCAGCCACTGAGAGGGAACTGGTGTGGTGACATGGGGGAGGGGGATGGGGGATGGGGGGAAAGGGGATGGGAGGAAAGGGGATGAGGGAGAAGGGAGAGGGGGAAACAGAGTTTCATGTACCATTACGTGAAAGGCAAATAAATACCAGTAAGGACATCATTTAGGGGAAGGTGTATCAAACATGTAGGGTCCTAATCCTATCAACTTTGCTGCACAAAGCTACTTTTTGTTATCCCCCTAACTTGCCATTCATCTACACATATAAAAACAACAACCAAAAAGAAAAGAAACAGAAAAAAGAAAACAACCTGCCAGTTACAGTATTGTATATCACTCTGAGATGTGCAGTGACCACATGCAAAACAAAAATTTAAAAAACAGGAAAAACAGGAAAAAATGCATTTGTTTTACACGAAACTTGAAATTTTAACTCTGAAATGGCTGGGTACTTTTTCAGACAGAGCCCAATCCCCCGATTTCAAAACTTGGCACACAGATGGGGCATCTTTTGGATTTAACTGGATTCTGCCCCCGGCCCTTTTCAATAGGGTTAATCTATTGCAGAACTTACTATGCACGGTTACTATGCAATCATATACATTTTTTTGTTTTTACTTTCTCAATTATTTACTTTCATAATTTATCTGCCTTCGTACAGAAAGTAGGCCTACTATAGTTCAAAGTACATTGTACACGTACAGTATATGTACATGTTAAACACGCACATAAGAAACAATGACTTCAAAGGTAATAATATAAAGGTAAACATATTGGACTCATCTTCAACGTGTCCAATAAATTGGCATATTTCGTCCAATATTTCCTTGTATTAATCTCATAGCCATCCAATTCCCTTACACTTACACAAAGTTCGGAAAGAAAAAGAACTTGCACCAAACGAATTTGTGGCAAATGAAGCATGTACTTGATCAACATGTAGAAGTAAAATGGCATACAGAATGAATCTTAGTATACCAAACTCAGCACCTCACCAACATTCATCATCATCAGCAGCAGCATCACAATAGCACAGCAGTCAAAACCACCACTCCTACCACTACCACCACGATCAACACCATCACCACCCACCCACCACCACCATCACCAACCAACACCATCACCATCCAATGCCACCACCACCATTCTACCACCACCTTCACCAACCAACACCATCACCACCTTCACCACCACCACCACCATCTGATAACCTTGAGTCCTCCTCCTCCTCGTCATCATCATATCATCAACATCATCATCATCATCATCATAATGCCTTTTGGAATGTTGCATCCCTGACCCTTCTCTCATTTATGCAGAGCAAAGTGTACTAAAATATGAATTCATTCAAGTTCAGAATGCAATGGTTTCCTTCAAACGTTGGGGATCAAAACAATAACTTGATATAAGAACAGATCTATGTTAATAAAACATGCATTATTAAAGAAATATTTCTGTCATTAATATTAATCATGCAAACAAATGACATCTTAAATATCAAAAGAAAGAGAAAAAAATCTACAAAAATATCCATGTTAAAAAATAAAAGTATTACAAATACAATACACACAACAAAATAAAAATTAGGAAATAGGTCTAGTACTATAGTATTAGTCTACCTGACATAAACATAGATCGGTTAAACAACAATAAATAAACCCCAAAAATTAATAAAACACAAGTGTAATTTAAGGAGAATTAATTACCAGCATCTCTCAGTTGCTTTTCAAGATGTGTCAACTCGTGTCCCTTCAACCAAGTTTGAAAAGGGTCTTCTTCCTCAGAACTAAATAACTGTGAAAATGCCGTTTTCAGAGCAATGTATATCACTATACATAACAATAACCTGGACAAATATTTGAAGGCAGTCCTTGTCTCATCCGCCATACTAGTATTGTTTTTTTTCTCGGATTGTTTACTTATCAAGATCACTTTACATAGTCCTCGATGAGCGAATGTGTTGTTACAGCCGACAGGACGTTGAACTAGGCCGACGGGGGTCTACTCGGCTAGCGGTCGCGGTCACCGTATCGCACGGTACCGTACTCAGCTACCAGCCCATGGATAAGGGCAAGGCTCCAAACATTCGAAATACATACAGTGTAGTCAATCGGTAAAAATATTTGATCCTGGACAGCTAAGTCACTTGTTCCAAGAAAATACAAGGTATGAGTATAATGGTAGGTTATGATCTATGCAAATCCAAACCATGCATCATATAAAAAACGATATACCCACAGAAATCCAGCCAAAAAATATAAATACCGTGCCTACTCGAAAGACGAGAGACGCGATCCCAGAATATTGAAGATTTAGCTTAGATTACAGACACCCGATATTCCTAATATTTATGTTTACAAATTTAACAATTTAATTGACTATTTTATCATATTTTGCATCACTAAATCCTAAATCATTTCTCATGGTGCCTTGAATTTGAATAATGTGCTGTCCTATATGTACAGAATGATTTTTATGATAAAATCTGATTAAGACTGTGAATTCGACAGGTCTGACCATAGACTAACAACTCATAAATATTGCAATGCTATAATTTTCAGCACAATTACGATTACTCATTCTTTTCAAACATTTGCTCTCCAACAACTTTGTTACTAATATCAAAAGAACTAAATATATCAGATTATCTTCAATAGTTTTCATGACTTCTGGATTTTTTCGGTACTACGTCTTTTCTGGTAGACTTGCAATAATTGGGAAGGCGTTGATCTCTCTCTCTCTCTCTTGTGCATATGTTTCTCAAAAAGATAAATATTATTATTATTATCTTATCTCGTACTACTACTACCGACTACTACTACATATATAACTCCTAACAAATAGGATAAAACAATAGAGATCGTTTGTAAAATAAAGTACACACTCAATAAATGTTTGCTCTATTTCAAGCATGCCCTTCCAGTAGGCCTACGTGCGGAGTGCTCGATGAGCTCTGAGGCATCTAACCAAAGAGATATCTTTGATCTAACAAAGCATAGCCAGTTCGGCAAGGCATCCATGGCATCTAATAACATTAAGCTATACTGCACTGAGCGCGCGCCATCTCCGCTCATCGTTTGGTACCAAATTCAACTGCTACTTTGCGACTGACTTTGCTGTAACCGAATTGCTAACTCTCAAAATGCCACGAGTAGAAAGTAATACTTAAAAAAGCGAAAGGGATTCAATGGAATAATTTAAGCTGCTGCTGAAAAACAGCCTCAAACAGCTTATCAAAGAAAGCTGACTTTGAAATTAAGCATCTGCATCCCAGGGGTGACCCACATGTAGAGAACGACGTAAGGAGTATATACACGCGAGATTGAATAACGAGCGAGTGGTGCAATATGTGTGTGTATTGGGTTTTTACAGACGTGTATCAATCAGATTTGATTATTTACGTCTGGGGACCGACCTTTAACGTCACCATCCAAAAGACGTGACTCAGTTTCGAACCTGCGTCCTCGGCTGAATCAGTTTGTAACTTCCACTGTTAGCTGGATTACAGGCGCACGCCACAACGCCCACTCCAGCAAAACTAGAGAGTCCATGCTAATGCGTATGGACCTCTAGCACTGTATACATCTAAGAGTCAGGGGGAATCACTATTGCACTTTTATACCGGTAAAATACTCGACTAATACTACATATCATAGATTATGTTATATCTGTCTTACATTTGATAACATTAAGTTATCTAATTTTAATTTTAGAATAAAAAAGAAATTTCGTAAACTCACTTTTCAAGCCCCTTTTCTCTTCCTTTGACAGAGACGGCTGCATGGTTCCCTTCTCGTGATAGCGATGACACGAAAACTGCGTACGGCGGACACCATAGTGACGTCATCGTGACGTCATAGTGACGTCATTCTTAAGCACTTGCGCAATATCTGACGGGTAGCTAGTCGTATCTCGCAGACATTTTCAGTTATTGCTTATCGCCGATTTAGTTTCAGATGTTAATATTGGCACGTCATTTAAATAATATGGCCTGTCATAATAGGATGGAGATTGATATTACCCTATTAAATATCGACACTATAGTATAATTGCAGGGCTGTGGAGAGTGGACAAACAAAAAAACCTGCAAAAAAGAAGAAAAAATAAATAAAAAGAAGAACAAGTTAGACCCAAAGTATGCATCTAGCGTTAATAATCGGCTTAAAGAGGCAGCGCTCCCGAAGGAGCAGGGGACAGGGCAGTGGGTGTTCCAGGGGGTGGGGGCCGGGCTGCCTCCCCTGTTAAAAAAAAAAACACCAGAGGTAAAAACACCCTTTTTGTTTAAAAAAATCAGACGGGCCCCTCCCTGGATTTTTTTTTTTTTTTTTTTTTGGGGTTCAAGAGGGGCCTGGGTGTTGAGTTAAATAGTATTCACTATCCCCTCCCCGTTGAGCAAAAAAAGTGCTCCTTACCCCTCGCTTATTAACCGGCTGGCTGATTTGCCGCTAAATATTTTCTCACGAATTGGGCAACAACAAAAAGTGCTCCTTAACTCACCACCCCCTCTTTTCATCGGCTGGCTGGCCGCTACATATTTGTTTTTCTCACGAAATGGGCCCCCTCTCTGGCCCCCACCTTTGCCGCCGGCTGGATCAGCACCTGGGACAGAACATGGGGCACTGTGCTCCCCCCATCTTTTTCAAGTGTCCCAAAGTACCTCTTTTATCATAGGAAAAGTGTCCCTTTTTACGTAGGAAAAGTGCCCCTTTTCCTTGTAAGAAGTAAACAAAATTCCTTCTGATAAGTGCCCCCTTTTCCTTTCTCTATAACATGCGCCCCTAATTTAAAGTGACTTATATATGGAGGCAAAGCAACTGTTTCTTTCATTTCCACCAATGCATGCTCGCCATGCTCGCTCGCATTTATAGTTGATATAAATATGTTACTTATTAAATGTCTTTTAGTCGTTCACTCGCGAAAGGACCGCCTTTCGCGGCCTTTCGCGCGCGTTGTGTGAGCGATATAAGGTGTTGAAAGGACGTACTTGAGAGTTGACATGTTGAATGGTGGAAGTGGTAAAACAAAACAAGAGAAGTTGGTGAATGCTATCCTATACAGAATTATAATCATGATATGTGCTTATATAGCGCCTAACACTTACTTTGTTGGAAGGCTCTAAGCGCTCTGCAATAATCCAGCATCATTACCCTGCATGGCTTTTTCAGAGCAGCTGTCACGCGCTCTGCGTTAATTTCAAGGAATAAATTCCTACCAGCTAGGTCCCCATTTACTTCACCTGGGTGGAGTGCATCACAAATGTGGATGAATTTCTTGCTGAGGAAATCAACGTCCTGGAGTGGGATTCGAACTCACGACCTTATGATTGAAAGACGTGAGTCAGAACCACCACACTATGACGTTTCCAGATCGTGCGCACCTAATAAGACATGGGGTGGTATTCTCTTAAGTTAAGCCGGGACTAAGTCCAGACTAAACAAGAATTTTAGTTCACACTTCTATGGAATGCTAGGTTTCATCTTCCTCCTTCAATATTCATGACAAAAATAATCTACCAAAGACTTTATTGAAATTCAGTTCATACTCATATTATCTTTTCTTTCCATTTCATTGCAAAATTAATTTTTTGGACACTTTTCATTGCAGGATTAAAATAATCTGTACAGGGAAAATGAGTTGGCAACAGGCACTCCATAAAAATGTGAATTAGTTAAGCCGAGCTTAACTTAGTTCGCGCTATCGGAATACCACCCATGTACAATAATAAATCCAGTCTTATTTTTAGTTGTTTTGATGCCGTCCATACTAGTAAAAGTAGCGCATTTACCCCACCCCCCAACAAAAAGGAGTAAAATAGACATAAATAGTGAACAAAATATATCAGATATTTGTTTTGTATTTTCATGTTTTTTTTTTAAATTGAAATTTGCCTTTTAAAAAAATTATTTAAATGAGCCAGATCTGAATTGCTCATATTTCGAAACCCTTAAAATGTATCACAATGTCACCTCACAATATTGGTTGAGTCGTTAGGTACATTTTGTGTGAAAATCAGAGATATCCAACATCACTGTATGGCTGAATATGAGCACAGATTAAAGACAAAATGGCCCAATTGAAAAGTCACAAGATACTGTGCGTGCCTGTACATTGTTGTGAAACAGCACATGACTGAATGCATTGATTATGAAACAATGTTTTTGATATTCCATCCATATTTATTGGTAAATGGCACATGTGGTTAAATGCATTATTTGCAATTGTAAAACAGTGCATTTTGAAATTGTTTAATACTCGGTAAACTGCAATGATAATATAACTATTGTGAATTTTGTAAATATGAAAATAAAAATTCATTAATGTATGCTTATTCAACCATGCATGGATCAATGATAACCTCTTATTGTTACACGTTGTTTTCCTAACTACCATAGAAATAGTTTTGCAAGACGAATTCTTGAAATGATTCTACATTATAAAACTATGAGCAATTGTTTAGGAGTGTAGTTACTTTTGTGACAATCAACCATCAATTTTTTTCTTCCAAGGGGCTCTTTGTTTAATTTACAAAAAAAGCCCCCTTGAGGTTTTTCATGGGGGTTCTTTTCATGACGAGGGCTACTTTTGGAATGTAATTTGGTTTCTTAATTTTAGTCCGGCCGTATCGTATAAATACAGCATTCATAGAATCTTACATTTCAGTTAATGATTCCATCCAGTTACTCAAATGGAAATGTTCTTATACTTTTAAATAGTACATCGTGTCAAGCTAAAATATGTCTAGTCACTATTTTTTAAATTTATCATTTTGAGCTGTCAAAAATATGTCTCAATAATAATTATGGCATAACTTTGGAAAATTATGAATTTTTGATAGATATTAATTGGTATACGACTATTTGTTCATGTTATCTTGAAACCATGATTAAATTAAAAGGAAGACAAATAGAGAAACTTAAATTGTTTTATGTGCCTTTCATTTTAAACTTTTGCCCTATTTGTTGACGTGTTTCTCATCATTAATCATATTACTTCATTGTTCACGTAAATTCAGCACCTAGGAAATATAGAACTACCAAATTTGCAATACAGTACGAGACTCTGCTTAATAAAGAAGTTAAGAGGAAACTGATCAGCTGATATTTAGAACTCCCAGGGCGTGGGTCGTACTTTTTAACTTGATAATATCAACGATTTAATATAGATGATCAACACAAATATCAAGGGTCGAATATGGTCACTACAGATGTAACAAAATCTTTTCCTGTCCCAGAAAATCAAAATATATTTGTAATTTCACTAATGTTCACAACTGTATAATTTTCACATACTTTTTCGTGAACGAAAAGTAGATTAACCAAATACATAGATTGAGCGCGCGTAAACAATCACAGCTTTCGTATTAGCTTTCCACGTAGATGAAGGCACCAGCGAACGCAACGGTACTATGAAATTGTTGCTTATTTCAGTTATCGCTGAAAACGTTGCGAGAAGAAATCCCATAGACCAGTACAGACATTTTCTCTCGCGTAACCATTCTTTTATACATGCTGAAGGTATCGCTTATTTTATTATTCTCAATTTGAAGAGTGTACATTTGCTCAACAGTGCACGTACCGATATCCGTTGCCATCCTCTTTAAGGAACTATTTTGAGTTTTTATATTTCATTTCGAGATTTCAAACAACTTATTGAACAAATCCCAAGCTTTACAGTGATCTGCAGTCCAAACGAATGACACATGCAATTTTTCAACCCAAGGCGTGCAAAATCCTAAAAGTTTTTAAATTTCAAAGGATTTCCTTACTCAAAGTCAAATAATAATAATATAAATAAATGTCCAGTTTTTGAGGAAAAATTTCTCAACGACTAATTAAAAAAAAAAAAAAAAACTTTTTTTTCACTTGAAAAACAAATGAGGGGGGGGGGTTGCTCGAAACACACACACATACAAACATTTGAGGGGTTCAATTCAATTCAATTCAATTTATTTATGTTTCCAACGAAACAATACAAAAATCAATTTTAAAATTTACAACAATTTAAGAATACATATTGGAAACAGAGGGTCCACTAAAAGCAATGCTTGTACAAGTGTGGACACCTAAATGATACTTAAGAATAATGATTAATTAAATTAACAAATTCTTAACTACAAAAGGAACTACAAAATAAAGAAAAATGGGGGATGCCAACAGAGACGAGAACAGGACAAGACAGTACTTTACATGACAAACATGGGAGGATACGGTTATACAATACAAAGAGAAGATAATGCCCCCAAAAAGAGAGAGATCGGGGGTACATAAAATAATATAAAATGATGAGGTGCATGTGGGGTTGAGAGGAAAATGAGGAAAGAGAGATGCGCGTTAGAAAGGAAATAAGCTTGAGAAGGCACAATATGATATATCAAATTACATTTTGAGTCAGCGAGTAGAGAATGATTCAAAGAAAAAGAAAAAACAACAACATATAATGAGGTTGATATGATTGTAATAAAAACAATTTCAATTTTTTCTTAAAAGTATTAATCGATGGAGCATTTTTTATTTCATTACTTAAAGAATTCCAAAACTTTGGACCTTCATATATAAACGTTTTTGAGCTAAGATGGTCCGCAAGAGAGGTAAATGAAAATCGTCCGAATGTCTTGTTTGGTAATTATGGACTGAGCTATTTTAAAAAACATTTCATGAAAAACAGATGGCAACATATTATTTTTATAAGTATACATAAATTGACCCCAAATCCTCCCCGCTGCGTACGCGTCTGCTGCAGAGTCATGTACATAATTATATTTAATACTAAACTCTGAAAACGCTCGTACGCAGAGACTAAGCTAATAACAACCGATCGCGTCCCTAACACCAAGCGAGGAAGCGCTGTAATCGGGCGTAGAGGGCCGTACCTTCATTTTGTAAATACGTCATTAAATTGGAAAATGGCGCATGTTAGCTGACTACGAGATCATTTCCCGGTAAAAAGTAGGCTCAGATATCTGGAAACCCTGGAAATTTTCACCAACGAAACTTGTAAGTTCCATTACTTCATTATTTGGTAGTAGTGTTACCCCATGTAATTATGTATAAAGGCATTTGACAGTATCCTACAGCAGGATCTGAAAAATGCTGGGTTTATGTGCAGCGCACAGTGTTGCCTCTTTTATTACACAGCCGGGATAGCGTTGCAGCTATGTGTGACAACGCCTAGACCTAGTTGTGGTGGTGCAATATGTAATCATGCGTTTTAATTTTTATTTTCTTTGTTTTCTTGGATTGTGATTTTCAGGTGAATGTGAGCGACATATATTATGTACATCTTGTCAAAGAATGCAGTGCTGCAGAGAGTTCAAACTTGGTGTGAAAGCTAATGGATACATGTGCTAAAATTTGTATCGAGTGTTTTTGTAATCGGCTGAGTAGCTCTAGAAAATCTAGTTTTTGTTTTCCTCTAATTAGTCTATCTATAATAATAATACGACAAGCTCCATGGGTCCGATTGTGGGCGGTCCGATGACGTATTTCGCGTCGAAACGCGTCGATCTGCGTCACTTAACGAGGGTCCGGGCTCGACGTCGGTAGAGCTATCTCCTCCCGGACGACGGGTCGAGGGGGGACGGGACCCTACCCGGGGGACGAGGAAAACTATTCTATATGGCAACGTCCGGGTCTTTACCCATGCTGTCCCGCCATCGACCAGGAAATCGTAAAAAAACGATGTGACACGCTCATGAATATTATGCATGACCTGTTGCATGCATGCATGAGCCTCGAACTGTTTCAATCCATCGCCACTAAAAATTGTTTTTATTCTAATTTGATATCATTCTAGCAAAAAATATTCAAAGAATTACGATTATGTTTTTATTCTGTTTATACAGTCAATAACAATTTGATAAAATGGAGATATACAATCACGCAAAAGCAACGACCTAGCTTATACTTTTGAGCAGCACCGTCCGACCTCAATCTATTAATATTGTCTGCCAAAATCAGCAATACAAATTTTGTTTTTTGTTTTTTATTTGAAATGTTTAGCAAATACATGACATTTTAATGAAATATTTATTAATATATTTGTATAATCCTGATTATATTGAATATACGCTTAAAGTAACAAAATAAGTTTCAATAGTGTAATTGGCAACCAATATAGCTAGCTAGCTAGCTGGGGCTTTTCCCTATAGCTATCGCCATATCCATTTCGTTCCTTTGCGACTTCGCCTTCGGAGATTCATCACATCGACTCACATTTTAAACTCTACTTCATCTATTAGTACGGGCGCTGAGTGTTGATGCAGAATTCGTAAACAGTAAGTTCACACACTCCAAAATCAATTGCATTCTATACAAATTAATGAGTATTGTTGACGTTGTCAACATTTCTTAAGACAAATTTAGATGCATGCGCTATGACGCGTTGACGCTGCTGCACTGTGCTGTGTGTGGTGGTTGGTCGTGTTAGCAGGTTAGTAGACTCTGAATAGTAAACATGCATGCACGTACTAGCTCAGCTCACTGGCCTTGGGCTTGGCGTGTTTGTTGTTGGTGGTATGGTCTATTTCTAAAGTTGAAACATGCATGCATGAGGTCTTTGTGTATTGTTAGTGGCCCTCACATCTTTAGTTTACTTTTATCCCTTATACTTTTTATAGGGATCCGTGATCTCAGATTCTGAAACAAAATCCTGGATTTAGCTCATGCTGCAATGATAATTATAAACCTTTAGGAATTAGGCTTTAGTCAGTCAGGCCAGGAACCCCATCCCATGACTTTTACAAGCCGATCGCCTGTCTGATTATCAAGATATTTATGATTGGAAATCAAAACCAAATTTTGCGCTTTCGTAACGGTTTTTATTATAACACTACAGTCTATTGGGGAAAACGAGTATGGTAAAATTGGTCACTCAAAGATTTTAACTTTTTTGAGGCACTTCTTGATCGTTTTGAAGCGTGATTTTTTTTTAGGGCTTCTATATTACACCATATCACAGACACTGATAACACGTAGTGCTGGCCTTTGCATCTAAATGATGCCTTCATGCCTTATAAAGTTATGACTCAATTATGTACTGTACTACTCTGTACTCTGTAGTTCTGATTTCTGACGGCCGCTGAAATGCTTGGCGGCCCTAGACCAAAAAGTTCTGTCTCTTTCGTTCGTTAGCCTCTGATTTTGAATTGGGTAGGGTCATATCATCATATCATGTAAACTGAAGAAAAAAATATTTATGTGCTGTTTATATAGTTCAATAATTTGTGTATTGTTATTTTCATTCATTTCATTTACAGTCCTCCAAGACTTCAACACCAACAACTAGCAACCCAACGTCAAGGGCGATGCCAAGTACTTCAAATTTTTCGCATGACCATTACACAAAATACCCAGAACCTGCAATGCCAATGCTCCAAGCTGACCTTCAGTCAACACCAACTACAAGTCAAGAATCACCTTACTCTGCAAGGAGATATAGTTCAAGTTCTTCATAGGACAAATGCGATTGAGATGACAATTCAATCTTACGACCAGAACTAAATGTGCATTATGCAGCTGCATATAACTATCATTACTGTTGACTTATTAAAAATGTAATTAAACATAGTAAAAACCATCATGATAATGATAATTGTTATTTATGTCTACTTTTAACAATTATTATAATACTCAGCCTATTTCTTGCTTTTCCAAAGTATTGTTTAATGTTTTCATATACATGTATGATGTATCATACTGTTTGATAATAACAGTATGCAAACATTATTTAATAAACTAAAACATATACTTCTATGACTGTGTCGTTAAATTTTCATTATACACCTAAATTTATTGTATATACCCTTCATACATAACCCAGCTATCAATAACAAGATGATGTGTATGTGATGATTGATGGTGCTTGCTTATGAGTGTTTGAGTGAATTTGTGTCCATCAAATATTTGTTGTTGTTGCTGAAGCAAAGTAATTATAATTCGCACATAAAATAAGAAAATAGCAATACAAAATAAAACTAAATTTTCTTTCTTTCTTTTCACCTCTCTCTTTCTCTTTCTATTTATCTCTCTAATGTCGCTCTCTATGTATCACTCTCTAATTCTCACTCTTCCACTTTCTGTACTATTTATCATTCATGTTCATACATACAGTATACTTCTTTCCTCCTCTCTTTCTTCATCCTCTTTCTCTCTCTCTCTTCCATTTCTCCCCCTCCCTCGCTTCCATTTCCCCTACCTCTGTCTCTCATCCCCTCTCTGCTATATAGTGTTAAACTGAATATTTGTGGTAAGGTACATGTGTAAACGTCCTATATATGCATGTGTAAAATTGTGTGTTGGTTTATGGGGAGGAGGAGGGAAAGTGAAAGGGGGTGAAAACCTGTTTGTGTGTATATTTTTCATACCCAAGTGCAGGGCGCCGGAAGTGGGGGGCAAACGCATTTCGCCCTCCCCCACCAAAAAAAAAAAACAGCAGTAAAGGAGTAAAATGGTTTGTATTTTTAACCAAAAATAAAATAAAAAATGAATTGAATCACATAAAAATTACATTCCATTCAAAGAAAAGGAGATTAAACAGGAATTAAACTTCTTAAACATTCCTCAGGCTCCTATATTTAACAATTAATGGAGGATTTTATAATAGCGTTATGCGCATATCGTGGAAATATGGTGAGAGGATGGAAAGCGTGTGTGTTTTTATTATAGGAGTGAAAAGTTATGAGCCCCTGAACACTGGCGTACTGATGGGGGGACAGTTACCCCAAATAAAATTCAAACGTCGTTAATTTCTTATTGGATACCAGTAATATACAAATGTTGCTAAAATGATATGATTTTCCCGGATTTTTTCTCAACTGCCAGTGTCACAAAATGAAGTATCAAAATATGCTCATCTGACCATAATTAACTACCTAAAACTCCTGAGCTTACGGGAGCTCCGCCCCCTGGACCCCACCAAGGGCCCTAAGGAGGGCCCTTGGATGCTCATCTGACCGTAATTAAATACCTAAAACCCCTGAGCTTCCGGGGGCTCTGCCCCCTGGACCCCACCAAAAGCCCTAAGGATGGCCCCTGGAGGCTCATTTGACCGTAATTAAATGCCTAAAACCCCTGAGCTTCATGGGGCGCACGCCACAACGCCTTATGGTATCCTCTAAACTTATGGTATCCTCTAAAAGGCAAATAAAGTTGAGTGGGGAACTTATGGTTTCCTCTAATTTGCAAATACAGTTCTTGGTGGTTTTAATTTATATACCGGTATCTATTTACACCCACTAGAATCCCGCGGATTTTCCGCGGGTCCTGCTAGTGAATATATAATTAGGTAATCTCCAGTGTGATTGGACGGGAAAAAAATTATAAAGATCTATATATATATATATATATATATATATATTTAAAATATGCTTCATACAATATAGACCTACAATTTACATTCACATTGGCCTAATTAATAAAAAATTCTGACAAGATTGACATTGATTCTATGATATTTGTTAATCAAATGGGAGATGCATTATTATTTTCTTATGTTTCTCTTTATATGCAAATTGAGGATTACTGGTGTCAAATTTCATGATCGTCTGGCACCGTATTCCAGTCCAAAATGCTTAGAGGATCAATAGAAACGGAAATATCATGTTACCACCCTGAGGTGGATTCCCCCCTTACCGTAAGTTGAGGAGGAATAGATGATTCATATTCATTCAGACTTTGACAAATTCAATTTCTACATACTTTAGGTCCACTGTAATCCATAATCATGCTGTGGCATAACCATGCTTTGGGGAAATCTTGATGGATACCAGCAATGACTTGTCAAAGCTATTTTGTTCATCTATATATGTATGAGTATGAAATCATAAGGTTTGTTTGAGTGAAAGAAAATAAAACATATCAATTTGAGGAGGCACAGATGATTCATTCAGACCTTGGCAATTTCTATTTCCACATAGATCCAGCGTAACCCATACTCATGCTTTGAGGAAATCTCAAGGAATACCAGGAACGACCTGTTATTTAGAAATTACCATTGTTTATTTGTTGTTCTATTTTTCAGCCTTCCACCTAAGATTCCAATGGCAAGAATGGAGAGTGCAATGACTTGCCACGCCCTCAGACTAAGACCCGGGGAGGAGCTGAGGAAGAAACTCCTAGAGTATGTCCAAGAGCACGGCCTCAAAGCAGCATTCATCCTGTCATGTGTTGGTAGCCTCAGGAGAGCATATGTAAGAATGGCCGATTCAGTATCGGTGAGTAGACTTACAGTTTCCTTTGGATACATTGTATATTGCATCAGGCATCTATTCATATTTCACTTTAATCTTGAATGGACACATTCTTAAAGACTTCTGAGAAATCAACTTAGGCTTTTTTACATAGCCTAGTCCATCATCTATTGAATTGAAACATGAAAACAGTGCATTGGCATATTACACAATGCGAACATGATTTCTATGCATTTTAAAATAGGGTATTGAAATTGCCCCTGAGTTGATTTTATTCAAAGTAGTTGCGGTCATGTAGATGATCCTCTTCTTTTTGAGGATACAGTATGTCAGCCATGTGCATTGCATCTTAGGTTGCTTGCCCTGTACTGTATATGGTATTTGTTTCTTGTTTATACAAACTTGCAAAGATCAAAAGGAATTGACAAAATCTAATCTTATAATAATCAAAGGTGAGATGGGGCTCATGTAGAGATCAGTATTTACTGATTTACCACATTAGTAGCATGTACAGTATAAGATGAGATATTTACATCTTGATAATCTTTCTATGCTACTGATTTCTAAAAATTGCCAACTGACATGTATTTTTGTAGCAAGAGACTTGTGAGTCGTAAAACCAAATTCCACTTGCAGTGATTGATAACACAAAAATACGTGAGTGGTGTCAAATTCCACCACATGAATCTAACACAATCTGATTTACAGCTGCCTGACATCATCATGATACAGTGGAACCTCAGCATAAAGAGCTCTGATATAACGAGGTATCTGTTATAACAAGGTGATTTTGCTGGTCCCATGTCTTTATATTCTTTTGTTTTTTTATCCTGATATAAGAAGATTCCTGATACAACAAGGTAATTTCCTTGGTCCCAAGGACCTCATTATAACAAGTTTCCACTGTACTGTATATTCTCTATACACAGGTGATCGATGTTAACAAGAATCATGAGATCGTCTCACTGGTTGGAACACTGTCAGGAGGACATGGACATCTACATATCAGTTTGTCAGATGAGAAAGGCAAGGTAGGTTCAGGATAATTCTTCTGCTCTATAGGACTGTTGTGGATCAGGGCGGGTGGGCACATTTTTGGGGTAGTTATAAATGTATATTTAGTCTGATCATTTACATCATGCACTGTCCCACACGGCCCTTGCTAACCATTCTTAGAATAAATGGGATACAGTAAACAGGCATTAAAGAATACCAGGATCAGCCTTTATTTAAAAGCAGGGCTCCACACTAATTTCTATTTTTGTTGTTGTTTATTTATTATTATAATTATAACTATAATTTTTTTTTTTTTTTTTTTTTTTTGGGGGGTGATCTAGACTGAACTTGATATGCTGTAGACTAATTGAAAATGAAAGGAAATGATGATTAAATTACATAAAGATAACGTGGACATGAGTGTTAATGTAAACAAAATGTGATCATACATATTGGCATCTGTGGCGACTGGACAAATCAGCATCAGACCAAATGGTAATTTACCTGATGAATTACCGGTAACTCATATTGTAATACAGCATACAAGCAGTGGATCAAGTAATGTATGTGTTTGTCATAATCTTTCTGTTGTTTCTCCTTTTTTAGGTTTTTGGAGGACATCTCCTGGGTAACGCCGAGGTATTCACGACAGTGGAAGTGGTCCTTGGGGAGCTCCCTCAGCTGGAGTTTCGCAGAGAGCCAGATCCAGAGAGTGGTTACGATGAACTCGCAATCCATAAGAGATCCAGCCAAAACATAGACTGTGCATCACACGATTCAAATCGTGATGGTTTTTGTACCGACAACTGATACCATTTGACCTTTGACACTTGAAGTTGCTGGTTTTACAGTAGATGCAACGGGTGAACATATTTTATGTTTGGAGCCAGAAGGGTGCTAAGTCATATACTCGGGAGACGATATTTCTCATTTTTGGTATTTTTTGCTAACTTTATCAGGGCTCGACACCAACAGGCATTTGTGACACATGGGTGCCCCAAATCCGAGTCTGGACCCCGAAACTTTCAAAATTTCTACATAGGACTCAATGCATTTAGATTAGTACCAACATTTTTAATCAGGACCCCCAACCAAAATGTTAGTGTGGAGCCCTGCCTTTATGCCATTTTAACCTAGCTTTGACTACTGGATTCTCCCATCCCCATAGGCTTAATACAGAAGCCATCTGGTTATCAGCAGGTAATGGGTCAATTATGTTCACTTTAGGCCACCACATACCTCAAGATCCAATTAAACTGGTATGCATATATATTCTATGTGAACTTATATTTCAACACAGCAACAAACATTACTTTAAATGTTGATACTCTTTAAAAGTCTTATAGCACTACAGTTTACATGTACTGTACTTGACTTTATACTGCATTACCAATATTTCAGCATGTTATGTTCATACTCGGTATAAAAAAAACTCATACAAATTGTTGATTCGGATTTCTGTTTAGTTTAAAGATACTATGTCCCTTTTGCAGCCAACATCAAATTCTGTAGAACTTTGCAGGAATTATGAATATGTCATGTATGTCCTATCTGTGAAATTTAAACGTTAGCAGTGTCCTAATATTCAAATTATGCAAGGAAACCCGTTTACTTTCTAGACTTCACTGTCAGACACTATTGAGTGACTGACTGGCTTTTTCATCTTTGGTAATAACATACATAAAATGAGCTGTAAAGGGTACATGAGCATTTGTCTACATCAATAACCCACTTCTTGTAATGGCCAAAATTAAACTGATTGAATCTTTGCGCAGCATAAAACGTACGACCATTCAGTACAATGGTCTGAAAAATCAGACTATTACTTACTGGCTCTATAGCTCCTAAGTCGATTCGACAACTAATAGTCGTTATTTTCCCACTTAAAGACATTTTCAAGCCCCCCTTTTTTTAGGGAAGTTCTAAATTAGTATTGTCTTTCAAATGCCATTGGAATTTAACCTTTTCATTTTTTGGGCCTGCAAATGGGACATAGTACCTTTAATACATGTATATCTACTTTTATTTACAAATTGTCACTTATTTATTACAGAGTGAATCAAAAAAGGGAAACCCAGAATCAAATTTAATCAGATTTGTTAAATACAAGCCAGTAAAACAGCTTCCACATACATGTAATTACAATAACATAATTGAACATGAAAGAAAGTAACAGACCACTGGTTATACTCCTCAATCATGTCAAATTAATGCTCGACAATATAGGGTTAAATTATTTTTCAAAAGTTTTGGAATATTCAATGTGACAGGGTGACACACATTTACTGGTGCCTACATTGTACTCAGCATGTGACCATCTCTTTGTAATCAATTACATAAGAGACTATTTTGAATGTTTTTATTAAAGATCTGAGACAAAATGTTAACACTAAGTATCTTCAAAAATAAAAATGTAGATATTTTCTGTAATATCTGAGTGAGTTGCCCACTTTGACACAACTAGTAGTGTCTACAAAATGACAGTTGTGTAACAACATGTAAATAAAGATATATCAACCAAAAAATATGTGTCCAGACTTTGTTTATTTCAAAGTAAGTGAAACTCTACATTCACCTTCTAAATTTTAGAGTTACATCTATTTCAGCTCATATGAAAGAGAGCCCTGGTTATGTTTTCCCCTTGTATTCCTAAGAAATAAAAAGAAGCATTTCACACACTTACAGGTGAAAATAAGTGGTTTGATGATAAATTGAATATGTGTACTTAACTAAAGAATATTTATTTCATTACTATTTGGGCAAGTTTGTGAACCGTCTCCTGTATGAAATGCGTCTTTTATCCATTTACTTCATCCCAAAATGAAATGACTAATAATAGTGATACCAGAAAGAACTAGTGGTCAATGGTCATATCAAAGAGATTTTTATAGAGAAAAAAATGAAATGTGGTTAAAAGACTTGTGTCATATGGACACATTTCATTATTTGGATTATGTCTCAGATCATAAGGCCCAGGCTGAGTGCAATATATCCAATACATCATTTCAATGAGGGGAAGTGATGTGATCATTGGAACTTGAACTTTCTTGAAACTATCCTGTTATTTAGTATATAATTCAGCACTCCTACAGTGTATGTATGCTTCAGAGCTGAATAACACCATTTACAATGCTTTATTGCTCCAAGCTGTTTTACGCTTTACAGTATTGGAAGAAGTCCAAAAAATCTCCATATTAAATGTGGAAGCAGGATGAAGCAAATTTTACAACTTTCCTCACAGACATCCTGTCATGCATCAATATTTCTACCAAGATGACTCTCCCAACATCAGTGCCTGATAACAAACTCCAGGAAAGAAAACACAGTCACACAGGCATGGATGTACTTGAAATGAATCAAGTCCTTCGACGTGGAAGATGGTTAATGCTACATTCCACAAAGTTCCTTGCAGCTGTCTTGTCCTGCACCGACAGTTTTACTAAGCTGACTGAATTAGTTGTTTTAGAGCTTGATAACCATCTCAAGGATAGGTCCTGATGAATCGAAAAACAGATCCTTATAAAAAGTGGTCATGGGAAGCTGTCGTCGTATCAAATATCCAGTTGAGATATGAGTCTGGAATAAGAGACTAGTTTCTGATCATACCCTAGGAGCACCGAAGGCATCTGGCATCCGTTCAATTGTGTACCTGAAAGAAATATAAAGCAAAGTGAAAGTAGATTGGGTACTAAAATTGATTTCTCTAACATAAAACATTTACGATACTTGTTCATTACTCCAATCATAAAGAAAATTTCAGTGTATCTTGCTATTCATTCATTGAAATAAAAAAACTTCATCTAAATGATGATGGGGTTTGTCAGCAACATAGAGGCAATTTGAAATACCGGTATGACAAATGATGTTTTCAAATTTACAGTTTGATATTCTTTTCATCAGCATCTCAAGTACTTGTGATAGTGAACTTCTACATTCAGGAAAGAAAGAGGTCAAATAAAAAACATAATTCTCACCTATGTTGAGAGAGATACATGATGGGCACTCCAGGGATCTTTCGTATTCTTCTCTTCAAATCCCTGTCACAAGTTGCCACAATATAACATTTGTGCTGCATAAAGACAAATAAAGAATAACCTGTCAACATTGTCAATGAGAAGATTTCATTTTATCACATGCTCATGGGAACACTTCACAAATCTACATGTAGTTATAAAGACAATTCAATATGAGAGTCAATCAAGTTCAGATAAATATGAAGTGCTTCTGTAGAAGTTTCATGGAAACAATGTGGCTTTTTAAGTTATTGCGCTGCAGAAAACAATACAAATTTGGGTTTTTATGCAATAAACAGAGTCCATTGAAATGTGAAAAATATTAGAAATTTTCTAGTTTGGAAAGTTCCAGTTCTGATTATAGAAGTTTCAAAATAAAGAGCTATTTGTAATGTGAATTCCATCTAATACATTAGACTGTGCATACCAGCCATACTTTCAGTTGGCATACATCCTTTCCATTTTCTAAAATTTAAGGCACTTAAAAAGTTTATTCTAGGGAGAAGTAACATCATTCCTACACCACTAACCTGTGTAACTCTTTGAACAATGCAGTCATCAGCATATGTCCCTGTGTGCATGCATGGCAGCCGTTCTATCCTTGCATCTTTCGCTGTTCGTAAAGCTACATTGTACTTCTTCCCCAGCTTCTCAATCTCAGCCATGACACAGTCTGTAATGCATGGTATGCCTGAAATGATCCAAAAGACAGGTCTTATTTGATTTTCTTTAGACTTGATACGTATCAGGGTCTCATTTGTGCCAACTCTGTAATACATGTATTTCTGCTTTTCAGAGTTGATACAAACCCATCTTAGATGTGATGTAAGACTACATTATCATCAGTTAAATACAAATCACCAAAATAATCATTGAAGGTTGAAATGTAATGTATTTTAAAAAACAAGCTTGAAAACACATTTTGTTGCTTGTTATTGTGTATCTTGAAAAGAAAAAATTGCATGTCAAATTATCTCATATATACAATTCCATCTGGTGACAAAAGGCAATCCAAAGAAGTTTGTATTTTTTGTAGCTCCCCCTGTTGTACCTAAATGGAAACAGACCATTCATAACAGATATCGATTAATTTTTTTGTAAATAAATTGCTAAGTATTGCATGGTTTAAATAATTCTGTGAATATGATTAAATTTTCTTTAACACTGGATATGGTGCTACTTCAAAAGAAATGCCTTTCTACAGGTGTTATCTTCTCCATTAAAAAAAAGTAGAATGCTAATTAGTTAACCTATGTTGAATTTTCTATACAAGTTGAAACATTCAGTTTCCCTTCAATCTTTGGGACAGAATTGCAACTTGCAGTATATTGCACACAGATGATGAATGAGAGATAATTTAGTAAAGAATGCCTTGTACGTATCACTTTGCATAAGAGATCTCTTAGAATTTAAGGAAAAAAAGGTAGAATTCCATCACCCCTTTGATATCATAGGAAAGGCACTTACACTTTGCATAAAGGCAATCCATCATGCCTTGCACAAGGTCTATCTTGTTCTTGATGGAGAAGTTGACAAAGTTGGTATCTACGATGACGTAGTAAGGAGGACCTAGTTGGGTGTTGTACTTGAAGAAGAGAGCTGAGGAGTATTGGGGAACTTCCCTCTCTTTCAGTTTGGATGCCATTTCTTTTTCTACTTTCCATTTGGGTTTCTCCTTGGGTTTTTCTCTGTCCTTTTCTTTTCTGTAACATATCGGCAGAGAATAGGATATATTTTACATCATCTTCATATAAACATTACTACCCCTGCTTTAGCCTGGCTACCATAAGGCACTCAAGCACTCAAGAAAATTCTTCTTACTGGTACCACTACAAGTCATATCTTTGTCCACGACCAACAAAGATGTCAGGAAGTGGACAACCTCTTTCACAAAACAATGATAAGCAACAAATTCATGATTTTTATACTATTGCCTTGGCTTAAAATATTTAGTCTGTCAAAATCCATCAGATTTTATCCTGCATTACAAGAAGAGATGAGGATTAATTTCACAAAAAATTCTTTAAAAGAAGTAAAAATCTAAGAAATGGTAGCACAAATCAAATGATACAATTTAAAGCCTAGACTCTAGAGGACAAGTCGAGCGACAGCGCGGCGTTGTAATGTCATTGATCTCGACTTTTCTTGTACCTAATTAGAGCTAGTTATTAGTTTTATTATGTTTTTGTGAAACGACCCCCAGATCAGTCAGTTTATGACCGTGTCAAATAATTACAGAGCCTATTGCAGTCTCATTTTGCAGACGCTGTAAATATAAATGCACAACTGACAAGGGTGTGAGCCTACACACTAGCCCTACACATTTTCCAACATGTGGGAAGATAATTCTGAAAAGTAAACTCACATTCTCGAATCTTTGAGAGATATCATGCGCTTCATGGTAGCAACCTTCTTTGTTCTTTTATCCTTCCCCTGAAAGATACAAATAGAAAAAGGTCCAATGAAAGGAAATAAAATACTTAACGTTAATAACATATTAAAAATAATAATTAATAGTTTTCCGCTTACCATGCTGATTTAATGCAGATATAGTTGCGCCTTATGCGATGTTGCATCCGTCACAGACAACGGTTGTATAGTTCGTTAACGTTGGTCACAGATCAGTATGCATGGTACGGTGCACGCGCTCGCATATTTCATTATCACGCTATAGCGCTAGTATATCCTCTAAACTGAAAGTTGTTAGTACGGTGTCTTTAAATAACAATGAGGACCTTTCCTTCTCTCCTTATTTTTCTTTTCATTTTCCTTTCGATATTTTTCTATTTTTGTTGGGGAGGGGGTGGCTGCAGCTCTCATGCCCCCTTGCCCACATTGATCAAAATATTGATTTATCTAGGCCTATAATTGTATATGAATTATGATCACACTTTCTCCTAGACCGAAAATTTCTGTCTCTTCCGTTCGTTATAGCCTCTATTAGTATTATTAGCCTAGACCTAATTTTCAAAATTAAATGCATCGGATATGAATCCGCTAAAGTGACATTTTATTCCAAAAGTTTGGCCGGAATTTGGTGTTGAGATCCGTAACACCAGTTTGCAATGCAGTCCCTATGGTCTGCTTCTGTCTCTAGAGAGAGGAGCCGACCCTACCCAAGGCCAAGTCAGAGGCTAACGAATGGAAGAGACAGAAAATTTCGGTCTAACTTTCTCCTTGCTCCTATCTTAGAAATGACTATTGTGATTCTGCATCTACATTAAAGAGGATATAATGGAGCAGTTTTTTTGTTGCCAATTATCATGGAGGAAAAAAAATTAAAACAAACCAAGTCCTTCAAAGATCATTTTGATTTTAAAACAGCGAGTACAATTTTTGTTTGCTTACTTGAGGACATCATACATTATTTTGCTGGCGTTGTTGGTCGGCTAATTAACTTCGCATCGACAATTAAATTCACAGTACAGACACAGAGAACTTGTTATAAATCGAAATGCCGCCTACAATTCAGAGTGGGGAAAGAAAGGATCGAGATCGAGAAAGGAAGTGAGTACATTAATGATTATGAATATATTTGGCCTTCTCGTGAAATATGACACGAGACGAGTGTGTACACACTACGTCTACAGTGACACACACTTGCACTTGCGTGTAGACTGTCTGTAGCCAGCGCCAGCGTACTGTGCAGTGGCCGTACGCGGCCTATGCCTAGCGCGTAGAGCCTATGTTATGGCCTAGGCTATGCTGGCTATGGGCTATGGCCCTAATATCATGCTGCCTATGGGGAGGTGGAATTCCCCATCCCAAGGCCATTGATCTATGTTTGATGTTTGACCAGATGACATTGACAGTGAGAAATGTACTACTATTTATTATCCTGATTATAATTATATTTATTTTAGAGTAAAGCCAAAGCCCAAACTCCAAAGGCCAAAGCCAAAGGCAAAGGAGGCAGTTTTCGCCTTTCGGCCGGTCCGTTGGATGCACGGTAAAATCCCTTTAAAATACATTGCATATCACATATCACAATTCACACACATACAATAACATGCCAGATCGTCACTGAAGAACCACATTTGCAAAGGAAAATGTATCCTTAAAATTAAATATCACATTTTAGCGATGTAATCGTAGGGTGTCTGATCACGCACCCGATGGATGTTGTGTGCTAAAATTCTTCCCATAGAGATTGCACGCATCCCTATGCGGTCTACGTGCATTGCGTGATCATGCAAAATTGGTCAAAGTTTTTTGGTTTTTTTTGAAATTCAAACCTTTATTCTTTGTGATCCTGAAGGTGATACTCAATAAATGAGGTGTCGTATGAAAGAGCAGGAGAATTCCCATATTTCCAAAGGGGCGTCATCTCGGAATTCTAAAAATATTCTGGTCAAAACTGCGATTTAAACATTGTGCCCTGGCTAACTCCGAGGTTTGCCACTTTTGAGATATGACGCCCCGATCGATAAGTAGTCCCAGTCCTAAGGAATATATCTATGCGCTTATTTTTTCGCTAGCCCCCAGGGATCACAAACAATTACAGTTTGAAAATACCCTTCCCCACATTTTTCGGATCAGCTAAGCAGGGAGGCGTGAGCTCCGCGCCAGCCGAACCCATGGTGATAGCGCGTAAAATCTGCACATGAATAAACATCGGACCGCATGTTTACGAACCCGGAAGTGGATGCCCATTAAAACAATGGATTACCGATCGCTTTGAGTTGCGCATGCAGTTCAGCAACACGCGTACGCTTGCATATTGCGCAATTCAGCTGTTTTGCTAAATTTAGCAAAACAACATAACTCTGCGTGTACGTCTTTTTCATCGATTCTGAGAAAAATACCATGAATATTTCTTTGAGTTGAAGGGGCTGTATCTTTTGATAGAAACATCGGTGGGTCTTGAAATTTGAAATGTATTATTCTGAGTGAATGATTTTTTCAATTATCCAACCATAATGGTGTAAAACAATCCAAAAGCGAAAATTGAAAAATCGTTCAGACACCCTAGTAATCGGCGGTCCCGCTACCCGAATCTGAAAAATCGAATATCTTACGCGTGTCTGTAAGGAATATGGGTACCATAAAACGAGCTCTATTTCAAATTCAAGTATTTTTCAGATTTAGAGCCAAATTTTTTGAGTACCGCAAGCTTAAAAGTATCTCACCGCACGTATCCTATCACTGCAGTCGGATACTATAGCGCTGTATCTCTGTTTAGTTTAGATTCCAATTTCTGATCACCGCACCCGCAGGTGTAGTTTCGGCTGTGTGGGGGATTACGTGCTCTGGCGGCACGTGCTATAGATCGGTGGGCGAACGCACAGCGCGCGCTCCCTATTGACTTTGTACATGTGGCCGAAAACTGCCTTGGCAATTCATGATTTTTTGGGGGGATTCTTTTTTTGTTTAAATAATAATAGTATTGGCCTCATGATTTGAACAAAAAATGATAAGAAATAGGACGTAAAGAGTCCAAAAATAGGATTTTGCCTTAAGTGGCCGAAAACTCCCTCCTCTACTCTTATGTGGTTATTGCGAGATGATAAGCGGTCCCCATTGTGCACTCTTTCGCGAACTCTGTCTGAGTCTTGTCTTGTTTACTACTAATACTAGTTTACTAAATAAAATAATTTTTTTTAAGGTCAGTGTTTTTGTCATGGAAATCACATGTTGTTACATGGTTACTGTTTAATACCTCATTATCATCAGAAACATGTGGAAGAGCTATCATTACAGTAACAAATTACCTCATTTTTGTTCAATTCTTGACCAATTTCAAAGTGCTTTGTATGATTAGAAAGAAGAGTCCACTAGCGAACTCCTAAGTTAGTTTGCAAGTTTCGTCATATAAGGGAATGGGTGATTTAACATAAACAGCCACCGATGTAAACACTGTGTTGAAGCACACCAAAGATAATGTTATAATAGATTGCATTGGCCAGGGGCGGGTTCATGGTTCATGCCTAGGATGGTGAGATAAATATCACTCATCACACATTTTATCAAATATTAAAATTTACTAAAATTATCCAAATAATCAGACTGCTTTCTACTAAAGAGTTGAAGATGCCAGTATTTTTGCTGATCAGGAGATTACAGATGCAACAGCTTTGTCAATTGTGAAAGTTTTAAGTGTGACACATTTTTCTAGTCTAAATGCAAAATGTGTCCAATATTTCCCATCTTATTTCTAATTCTATTGTTCTCTACAGATCCCGATCATCAACAGGCCCAGCAAGGTAAATGAATCATCCTGTCTTTATGTCAAGTAGTTACTTCAAACTTATATGAGAAAAGAAGAAATCAATATTTCAATATAAAAACTAATTAATGCTAAATGAAAGTGATAATCATTTCCCATGTAACCGATACTCATGGGCTCCAAAGCCTCCCAGTAGAAGTATAGAAATAGATGAGCTACATTTTATGGTGCTCATAGAGTCATCATACAACAAAATATTAGTATTATTTAATGTAATCTAGAGTGGCAGTTCTAAATGATATCTTGTGCAGTTCTAAATGATATCTTGTGAAAGCAAATTCATGTCATACCATAGCGTAAAGCTATCTTCTCCAAAAGGTGACCAGGCATTGGATTTATGAAAAATAGTTCAGGACAGGTCCAGATGTCATACTTTAACACCTTGTAAGAACGGGGACCATCTGTGTATTTGCACTTGTGGGAAATACTGAAGTTTTTAAATAAAATTTAGAGTAGTCATTAGTTGTCATACTCTACATGTATTATTATCACTATCAGTTGAATCTGTACATGGAGACAGCAAGTAGATTTTCTGATATTCTTTTCAATCAAGGTCTGATATTGTTTGTCGAGTCAAGTATGCCAACTCCCTTCCAGACATCCCGTTTGATCCCAAGTTCATCACATACCCGTTTGAGGCCAATCGCTTCGTCCAGTACAATGCCACATCGCTGGAGAGAAACTACAAGCATGAGCTGCTGGCTGAGCATGACCTGGGGGTGACTATCGATCTCATCAACCCAGACACGTACAGAATCCCTGGTAAGCTTTGGTTTGATTGGGTCTCGCCTAACTGTAAAACCAGAAACTTCCGTGTGCATGAAATGTTTGTGCGAATTTTGAAGGTGAATGAGTTAACGATTTAACATTTATTTAGTAGAAATTGAATCGTTTGTAAAGTGAATCCTGTGTTTCCTGCATAAGCCCTCCAAAGGTGGAATTAAATGCATATATACTGGTAAATATATATTTAACTAATGTACAAGTAGTGTGTTGATGCTGCATGTCAACCCAAATTTTTTTCTCCTTGTAGAGGAACATGTAGAATTGGACCCGGCAGATGAGAAGTTACTTGAGGAGGAGATTGCGACACCAGGGGATTCTAAGAGGTGAGTTATTTATTTGTGTATTGTTTCCACACATACAATAATATGTGAGAAAGAAAAAGAAAAAAAAGAAGAAAAAAAAAAAAAAATCAGTTTTCAAAATATGTTCTTAGGTTTTCAAGTGTTTGCATATATGGTTTGAACTGCTTGATAATATTTATTGCTAGTAGATGGTATAACTTGAAGAAAAAAAAAACAATATTTTTATATCAGAATTCTGAATATGTACCCCTCCTGTTACGACAAGATGGGTTATTTGTAGGGAATATTTTCCTACCATGCTAGAAATCTCTACTTTTACTGAGCATGGTTGAATTAAAGAATTCATTTATGTCTGTTTATAGACCTTCAATAAAGAGGAAGAGTTACATGCAAGTTATATGCCTTGTCCTCTTTTTTGTCTTTTGGCTTGAGAAAAATAAAAGAAAAAGAAAATGATATGACAATGAGCACTACCAGGTGGTACAAATGTATAGAAGAAAATGTATGTACTTGTCTATGATATCAAGGTTTATGTTGATTGTAAGGCATATTTCTACTTGTCATATCTGAAAGAATTTCTATCCATGTATGTTGGATGGACAAATTTTAAGCACAAAAAAATATATAATGCAAATTCTACATAAGCTAATTCTACATGTAGGGGATATTGCTCATTTTTTGTTTAATATAGCTGCAAAACTTCATACGAAACCGGAATAAGTGCTCAATTTTGTAAAGGGGAAAAATATTACATCCTGTATAAATATCTCTATTCGCATGCAGATCTCGGCAACATTCTAAGAGTGTTTCATGGCTGAGGAAGACAGAGTACATCTCCAGTGAATACAACAGATCACAACACAGCAAAGACAAAGTAGAAACAAAGTAAGTTAGAAAAAATATCTCTATATATTTATTTTGTATGTGTAATATTGTAATGATTATATATTTGTTTTAATCAATATTTTTTCTAGAACGTGTTTTTATTTTTGTTGAGAAAAACAGATAAGTAATGATTTATTTAACCCTGGAGGGGGGCTTTTGCTTTAAGTCCTGTCAGATGGACTTTTATGACCAAAGCAAAGGGCATTATTACTACTGAGCCGTCAGTTATGTAGGATACTTCACTGAGTTCACTGATAATGACATCAACATCATTTGGCATGACTACGAAAATAGCAGAGAGATAAAACCCATTTGGTATGAAAAAATCTTTTGACACTGTCTACTTTTGTCCATATCTCCACACAGAGTCGGCCATCATCTCAAGAAACAATTCACTGAAGAGAATCTTTACAAGGTAAAGTCAATTTTTCTGTACACAACCCCTCATTATATTAGACAGGAGGAGCCCTTCTTTTCCAATTTTGTTGCTGTCATACAAGGGTAGATGTGTGCTAGTGCAAGGCTCCACACTTTTTGGGAAGGGGGTTCGGATTGAACTTTTTACAATCTGTATGCATGAGCCCTGTGTAAAAACATAAAAATCTTGAGGGTCTGGGGTAGTGCTGTAAGTCAGGCGCCATGTTCGGGTTCGGTTCGGTTCGGCAGAGTTCGGCAATTTTTTACCCGAACTTGGTTCGGTTCGGGGTTCGGTAATATAATAGCAAGCAGCCTAATAGCTGCGGTGGTCGGCGCTAGGCGGGCGGCCAGGCGGGCCTGACCAGCACGGAAGACTTCTGCCCCACTCCTGATGAAAAACACTGCTTCCGACCGGCACGTATTTCACATAAAAAAAACTGCTTTAAACGTAACTATTTTAGTACTTACATTCATATTTCCGTTTTTAATCGTGTTTTATTTGCAGTTTTACAAGAATCATGTTTTCAATTTGAAAATAAATGATATTTTTTAAAGATTTGCAGAGACGGTTGTTGTCTAAAGTTACGAGTCATGAAAGCTGCCATCTTGAATTTACCAATGTATACGTTATAATACACAGAGATTGCAGCCCAGGCTCGTTCGTTTGCCGTTATTATAAATATTTATTTTTAATGGGGTAAATAATAAAATTCCTTATTTTCCTAAATAAATAAATTAGAATACTCTAATATGTATTTATTTTCGTTATTTACATGGTAAAATTTGTCCGATATTATTACAATTAATTTTTTTTTTTTTTTGTATTGTTTGGGTTTGAGCCGAACTTGTTTTGATCAGTGCCTAATAGGCACATGTATTCTAGCTAATGTTTATAGCTAATTGCGATCGCGACGTTGCAGAGGTCAGGATTTGGGATTTAAATGGCGTCAGTGAAGTCGCGCCCACAACTGGAGAGGCATGAATCACAAAGGAGGAAAATGGGAAAAAAAGTAAATATAGAATGAGCAATCATGACATGAAAATTAGGTATAAAATGACAAGTTAATTAGCCTGCAAAAACGTTTAAAATTTTCTGCCGAACATCCGAACCAGGCCTTTGTGTTCGGTTCGGTTCGGCTCGGTTCGGAAGTGCCATGTTCGGCGAACTTCCGTTCGGTTCGGCGGTTCGGCTACAGCACTAGTCTGGGGGGTGTTTCACAAAGATCCTAAGTTGAACTTATATCTAAGTTGGACTTAAAAATTATGGAAAGCCGTTGGCATCTATGAAAATATTTTGTAAAAGTTATTTTAAAAGGCATAAAATGTTGATTCAAATCATTCATATTTTCTATTTATCAAGGAGATTTCATGTTCTTGATGTGGAATTTATAAAAAGTCTAAAATACTTGAATTTTCACTTTTGAATATATTTTATTTTAAGGCTACAAATGGCTCTCCATAATTTTTAAGTCCAACTTAGAGTTAAGTTCGACTTAGGATCTTTATGAAACACCCCCATGGACTTATATTTTGGGCGCTTATGTGTCCCAGGCCCCTGTTAGTGTCGAGCCCTGGCTAGTGTCTCAATATTTCTAAGAAAATTCTACTTTGATGAGCTTCCTGGGAGATTTCTTACAAATAAAATGAACAGAAGCAAGACCCTAATAATCTTTCCATCAGGATATTTGTGATTTTGTCAAATACAATGTAAATTGTGTTGTGCTATGTACATATTCAAATCATAGTTTTAATGTTACCAATTTGAATTATTTATAAGATTGAATGTATATATATATATATATATATATAATTCTGTATATTTTATACAACTGAATTTATACAGAGGCTTACCACTCAAAATGTCCTATTTTCTTGAGTATGAGTTCTCTTTAGAATCTTTGAATTTTTAAATACCTTTATAAACAGTTGTGTGTATTTGTTTCAATGATTCAAATGCACTATATATTGCAATTATATTCATATCGAATGCCTGTGATTCAGAGGTTTCTATCAACAAGATTTCCTTACTTCTTTTAAACAGGACCGCATCAACCAGATTAGTGCAATCCAGAAAACATTTGAAGATGCTAAGAAACCAGTAAGTATTCTTAGCTTCGTTAGTTTAAAATTCCTTTGAAAAATATTGGAAGAAAAAAATATTACAATGTAAAGTAACGGGAAGTAAAATATGTAGAGATTTGAACAATCTTGTATAAGTAGCTCTGGGCCCCATTTCACAAAGCCTTTTTGTCTCGCCTGCGTAGCAAAAAGCGAGACATAGGCGCCGCTTTTCCGGTGACGGCGACGGCGACGGCGGCGACGGCGTCAACATCAAAACTTAACCTAAGGTTAAGTTTTGAATTGTTAATATAATTTTGAAAGTATAAGGTCCTATTAAATGAAACTTGGACTAAAGGGTTATCAAGTATCCCCAATCATGTGAGGAAAATTTCAGGTCACAAAGTCAAGGTCAAAGGTCATTTCAGGTCAACAAACTTAGACTATGTTGTGGCATCATCATCAAAAACTTAACCTGAGGTTAAGTTTTTGAATTTGTAATATAATTTTGAAAGTATAAGTTCTTATTCAATGAAACTTAGACTAAAGGGTTATCAAGTATCCCCAATCATGTGAGTAGAATTTCAGCCCACTAGGTCAAGGTCAAAGGTCATTTCAGGTCAACAAACTTAACTATGTTGTGGCATCAGGCTAAGATTTTTTAATTGTTATCATAATTTTGAAAGTATACATTCCTATTCCATGTAACTTGAACATAAGGGTTATCAAGTATCACCAATCATGTTATTAGTCTTTTAGGTGACAAAGTAAAGGTCAAATGTCATTTCAGGTCTGGAAACTTAGACTTTGTTGTGGCATCAACATCAAGATTTTGAAATTTTAGCATAATTTCAAAAGTGTTTGTTCAAATTCCATGAAACTTGTACCCAAGGGCTATCAAGTATCACTAGTCATGTGACACAAATTCCAGGTCACAAAGTCAAGGTCAAAGGTCATTTTAGGTCAGTAGACTTGGATTATGTTATCAAAATTTAATATGAGAATTAATAAATAAATTGTTGTTATTTTTTCATATTTCATGAAAGTAAATATTCGAATCATTCGAGTACTTTCCCATGAATATTGTATTCGATCCCAGGCCTAGTATGTACATGATCAGTTACAGCTAGGTGACAATATTGATGTTTGGATAATATATATTGGAGTATATCTCATAATAATGTTCTCATTATGCTAATGAGACGTGATGTGATGTAGATGGGTTCTACCTTCCAATTGTTTTTACACAAAGTGCTGAAAAATCCTCTTTTCTTAAAAAGTTTATTAGATAACTTTATTTGTAAATTACTGACAAGCATTGAAACATTTGTAGTCTTACCCATACACTAAATCTCATTATATTGTATTCTTATGATACAGTAAATAATTATTCTGATGATTCGTAATCAATATTCACTTCAAAATGCTTATTATATTCAGAGGATTTCATTTTCGGGGGTCTGCAAATGGGCCACCCCGCCTATAAAAATAATGTCCCAACCTCAACTTTTCATCATATCGAATTGCGTAATGCCGAATTGCGTAATGCAGGCGAGACCGCCGAGAGCGTTTCACTTGTTTCAATGACAAATGACAAAAATCAGTGACATACCTGCTGATAACCAATCAGGAGCAAGGATTTCACTAGCTTATAACAAAAACTGTCATTTGTCACTGATGACAAGTTTTGTGAAACGCCCCCCCCCCCCTGATGTCTGTTCTAATTGAAATGAGTATATGTTTGATGCACTTGTGGATGCATTGGAGGGAAGAGGAAGCTGTTTTTTTTTTTTTTTTAGTCATTGAAATGAAAGCTGGTGCTCAGCGTGTGAAGACAAATTCTTCCATTTATATGTGATGATGGTGTATATATACAACTATGTTTTCTCAAACATCCCATCTGCTCATTATTGATGATCTTTTCTTGACCTATCTCTCATTAGATCGAAACACATTACAGCAAGCCTCATGTCACTCCAGTCGAGATCTTGCCTGTCTTCCCCGACTTTGAGGTAAGAGTTGAAATCATAAGATATGCAATTCATCTTTTAAGAAGATTTGAGATGTTTTCAATGTTTGAATTGAAGATGATGGTTTACTCATTTACTTATTTGATGCTTCACTGTGATATACATGTGCTGTATGTTTTACAATCATGTATCACAGTAGTCTTTTCAGAATGATAGAATGAAAGGGTGCATTTCTTTTTACAATATGATTAAGATGACAGTGATTTTACCCTCTAAATACACCTTGAGTTAATTTGTTTAATGTAACACATGTTAGTACAGGATTGGTTGGTGAAATGGATGCAAAATCAATTAAAGTTACACAGTTCAAATAAGCTACCTTCTAGAACTAAAAACAGTTTCTTTAAATCTATTATTTCTTACAATCATTTTAGCATTCATTTGGCCTAAAATGTGGGGTAGTTTATAAACTTATTGAGGTTGATATTGATGTGAATTTCCACTCTGTATTTCCAATGATTGTTTTCTTTGACTATAGACCTGGATTCACCCCTGTGCTCAAGTCATCTTTGATTCTGATCCTGCTTTGAGAGATAAATCATCACACCAACAGCTCGAGGAGATGTCACAGGCTATGATCAGGTGGGTGTTTGGTGCTTGCGTTTATGTCGTGTACAGTCAAACCTGTGCATTTATATCACTGTCCAAGGGAAACAAAAGCTGTATGCTCAAGTTCAGTAAGTACAAATTTCAATGGGAAATACTGTTTAAGGGAAATGAAGAGGTCTTTGGTGCAGGTTAGACTGTATAATGAAAAGTGTGCAATTTTAAAAATTTGTTTTGTGTGTGGTTTTGGTGCTATTGGGAGTTGATGATTGCCAGACACTTTCGTTTCATAGTGGTGGGATGAGAAGCCATTTGATGTCTTCAAAATACATGTTTGCTTTTGTTCTAATGACCTGCAAATTATTGTATCATGACGATGTTTTTTTTTTTTGGTGTGTGTGTGTGTGTATGTTGCTATGAAAGATGAATATTTGGCTCTCTGTATCCTAAACAGAGTGGTGGAAAACATGTTCTAATCTTGAAAACACAAATGAGGGAGAGGAAAGCTGAATTTCATGTATCTTCTAACTTCTTACAAAACCACCTCATTCAATGTTACTAGCTTTGCTCTTTTTATTTTCATTTAGGGGTATGGTTGATGAGAGTGAGGAGCAGTTTGTTGGTTACTTTTTGCCAACGGAAGAGACCTGTAGAAAGAGAAAGAGAGACTTTGAGGAAGACATTGACTACGTGGAAGGAGAAGAGTAAGTCATTTTTTTAAAATTTAAACCTCTTTTATTGGAAATCACTTCCATACTTACCTCTATGCTTCCCTGCAAAGTTTACCCAAATCTTTTTCATTTCATTCATTTGATTTCATTATTTTTATATATTATATCTATAAATATATTGTTTTTAGCCTAGCAAGTAATTACAATTTACAGCATATTATATTCAGGGAATTATCCAGTATCAGTGCTTAAAGTAGATTTTTAAGCATCAAGTACTTATGAGACACTCAAATGATAATGTCATCAGTACAAATTGAACAACTTTCCCTTCTCCAACAAGATGTGGCACATATTCTATATGGCAGGCATTCGTGACAAAAAAAACACCTGCTTGCAAATTTTAGCTGGTAATCTGTTCTTAGTTTAAATAGTTTGAAGTCACAGGACAAAGACATTTCTCAATTTCAAATGGCTTTTGCTTTGTATGCTCTCTCTAATATTTTTGTAATAATGTTTTTAATAACAGATATGAATACAAGCTGACAAGAGAGTACAACTGGAATGTGAAGAACAAAGCAAGCAGAGGCTACGAGGAGAACTACTTCTTTGTCTTCAGGAAAGGCAAGGGTGTGTTCTACAATGAACTGGAAACAAGGTGAGATATAGAATGGTGCTCAGACATGTGATGAGGTGAAAATTGCTCCAGGACCCTGTTTCACAAAACTTGTTATCAATAACAAATGCTGAAATTCTATGACAAATTAGCGCTCAGCCAATCAGATGGAACGGTTTTAGTAGCTTGTAACAGTTATTGTGACTTGTTATTGATAACAAGTTTTATGAAAAAGGACCCTGGCTTTGTTTCATCAAAGATTCAGGTTTAGGTTGCATATGGGTTTTAGGCTAGGGTAAGGTGTAAGGCCTGGTCCAGTGAAGAATTCAGGTAGTTTAGGATGTTGACCGTGATGCAGTCGTCACAGGGTCATGTGTTGTGCACCCATAAGACCTACTGCATCATACTCAATGACATCTTATATCTTGAGTAAATTACAAACAGCTATTTACCAACATTTTTTGTTGTTGTTGCTCAATACTGTATTTGGGGATTGGATGTGATTTATTTCCTATGTGTATGTAGCAAAAACATGATGAAAATAGGTCAAAGTGAAAATAGTTTTGGTTTGGCATTATGTGACTTTAAAGCAAATTTTTTTGTCAAATTCAGTGTTTACAGTTGAAAAATCTTAAAGTTGTATGTGTATTTGAAGTACCTATAATAGAATAAGATATTCCAAGAATATTATTTGAATATCATATGTTGGATATTACTCGGATCTGTACTTTATTGTTCATTATGTGTCAATAAGTGCTTCATATGATTATTAAAAGGGTGTGAAAATATATCTGACCATTTGTGTGTGTGTATATATATATATATATATATATATATATATATATATATTTAGTAGAAAATATATCAAATCACAATGCTATGTGGAATACACAAGAGGCCTGGGTTAAACTTCACTAGATATTGCCCATATATATATATATATATATATACAGTCAAACCTGTGTTAACGACCACCTGTCTGTAACGATCACCTGTCCATAACGACCACTTAAATTCCCCCCGTGAGATTTCATGTAGTTAAGGACCTGTCCACAACGACCACCTGTCTAACGCGACCAGCGTCCACTCATTTTGCTTCCGCTGGCCACCGAAAATGCCCACACAACGACCGCCAGGGCCAGCCGTAAAGCGACCAACAGCAGCCGTGTAGCGAGCGGGTAGCAACCAGCCACAGCAGCGCAATTTCGCTCACACAGTTTAACGCATGTCAGAAATTATTTAAAAGAAATCAAGATGACCGAGCCTGAAAAATTTGATTGACAGACAGGCTCCGCTTACATCATCACTCGCCAGGCCTGGCCTAGCCTGTGCGGCGCGACGAACAATCGAGTCATCGATTGAAGTTCATGACAATGACTCTGCATTGTTATGTTTTTTATATCCTGTCGGTAATTAAATGTTTTGATTGAAGAGCTTGGGGTTGAATAGTTTTATTGTGTGTAAATGCATGTGACCATTAGATCTACATGTATCTTTATAGTGAGCCGCTGTGCTGACGACCGCCTGACTGTGTGAGCGAAATTGCGCTGCTGTGGCTGGTTGCTACCCGCTCGCTACACGGCTGCTGTTGGTCGCATTGGCGGGTCGCGGCAGGTCTGCGAGAGGCCTTGCGAGTGCTGTCAATCAATTATTCAAAATCAAAATGACCGCAAACGGCCACCTGTCCACAACGGCCACCTGTCTACAACGGCCACTATTTGTGTTTCCCTTGGGTGGTCGCTATAGACAGGTTTGACTGTATATATATATATATATATGGGCAGGTCCAAGGTACGTTCCTGACCACATCAAAGACAGCTAGGATCAAAATAAATATGATGTTGAATGATTGATGTCAATATATGTCCATAATACCATTATACTTGGTAATGCAATGAGGATGATGTTGAGCTTTTCTGGTTTATTTCTGTACTTTTTTTCAGGGTGCGGCTCAGTAAGAGGAGGGTCAAAGATACACCGTCAAGTAACTCAGTCCTGGTTGTCAAACACAGAGAACTGTTTGATCAAGAGTCAGCTATGCAGGTCAGTTTCTTTATCTTTATGCTTATGAGGGAAATGGAGATAATGTTGAGCTTGTTTGATTGGCAGGGGCCTGTCCCCAAGACCCTAACTCTGCCATGATAATTAGATAAAGCATATGCGTTTGCATGAATGTTTCCATGAATTTGTGATATTTACACTTTGTTCCAAATTTATAGAGAAGAGCTGAACTTGGATTTCAAAATATTAGATTTAGGAAAATTGTGTGTTAAGAATTGGGTATAGAGAAGAATGCCATACGTTATAAATGGCATCATACTATCTTATTTGTAAACATATTCTTATTTTGCCCATAAAAAGGTTTCCAATATATGGTTGACATATTTCAATCTGAAAATTGTCTTGTATAAATGCACCATTTTCAGACTTTTTAACAAGTAAATTTATCTTTACCTTCACTACTTTGATCCATATCTACTACTCTGTGAAAGCTCAATCACACAGAAGTGGTAAGATTTTGCCATATTGTATGGTTAGGCAATTATGTCAGGGTTTTGTCATCAATGAACTTCATTCTAATTTGATCTTTTTCTTATATCAGGATATGCGCATGAACCAGCTGGAGAACATCATCCAAGAAGAAGAGGAAGAAGAGGAGGAGGTAGAGATGGAGGCAACAGAAGGAGGAGATGGAGAAGAGCAGGAGGAAGGAGAAGAAGGAGTAGAAGGAGAAAGTCAAGAGGAGGAAGAGGAAGGAGAAGAAAAGGAAGTGGAACAACAAGATTCAGGTTAGTTTTATGTGGTTTTAGTTGATCACATGAAGCATTGTAACTATGTAAAAAAAGTGGGGTTATTACCATTTGCTTAAAATTTTAATTCATCAAGTATCCAGCTATTCTCATTCCACTTTGCCTGTACCCAGTCTATGTACAATCCAGTTGGTCTAGTATAAGTTTCCTTCGCCTTCAGTTCTTCAACTTCCATTTTAATAGTCTAATGATTATAGGTTAATGACCAATTAGGCTCTTGTCATTTTGTAGTCTGTGTATTTTGGTCTAAAAATCCAGGTCCTGTGATCAAATGACATTGAGCCCTTGCTAGCATTTGTAGAGGACAAAATGTACATTAGGTCAAGTTTAAGTGAGAATAAAAGGGGCATAAGACAAAGTTGGAATTAAATGGATATTAGCCCAAATGGACATAACCAAAACTGAAGTGGACAAAGCCAAAAATTAGACCATATGGAGAGTAGATGAAATTTGGTGTAGATGGAGTACAATTAGACAAATTTGGTGTTTGGAAAATTAAAATTGGAACAAATGGCAATTTACTACTTTGAAATTATGCATGGAAAAATGGAGTACATTAAATATACTGTTTTTGGACAGTATTGAGAACATTTTGTAATTATGGCACTTTTGGTTCCCATTCTTTTTCTGTATCAGATGCTGAACAAGTGGAGGAAGCTGGCAGTGGAGAGGAAGAAGAGCAAGAAGCAGAGGAGGAAGGAGAGGAGATGATGGAAGGAGAGGAAGAAGAAGGAGAAGAACAAGTGGCCAGCGGGAGCGAACAAGAGGCAGTTAGCGGAGAGGAGGAGGAAGAGCAGGTGGAGAGAGAAGAAGGAGAGGAAGAGGAAGAAGAGGAGGAGGAAGATGAGGATAGAGGGAAGAGGGAAGTCAGAGATGAGGAAGAGATCTTTGGTGATAGTGATAGTGAGGAAGAACTGGCAGGAGAAGAGGAGGAAGAAGAACAGCAGCAAGAGAGTGAGGTAGAGTCGCCGGTTGCAAGTGACAGCGATTGAAACCCTAAAATCACTCTTTTATAAACTCTTCAGCCATGCTATCCCAGCAGAGAAAAATTTCTGTTAACGCTCTCACAAAATTAATGGCCTTTAATAATGAAGTCCAGTTTATTTCTAGTTTTCTGAGAGATGGGTCTCATTCATTGGGAAAAGCATGTCCCAAAAGGCCAAAAGATTAATATAATTTAAAATTTGGGTCTCTAATTCAAGCCCCATAGTCTATTCAGGTAATGCTGCAGAAGTTCTTATAATGTTTCTAATAGCTGTGTGCAGTGTAAGTGTTTGAAAGGAAACCATCACATGTTGCAAATTGCAGAGTAAGTGCCCCGTGATATAATGCCCCAATCTTCAGCATGGAACAATGATTCATTACCAAGAAAGGAGAGTCATTCATCTATTTATTTACCAGCATTTTCATAACATGTCTACATTGCCATTTCAGGGCTGAGAACTATTTTTTTTTTGGTGCCAGTACACCATGGGAACTGATGTTGATTAGACTTCATATTTAGGTCAAAGATCATTGAGGTAATTCTATGTAAAAACTGGAAGCATTATGAAACCTATAAAAAACTGCATTTCATTTTGTTGAAATCTTTGTACTAAGTTGTATTATTGTAGAAAGATATTATTTATGAGACTTATTTTATCCCTAAGGTCATAGGTCATGGTCATAGGTCTTTGAACCTGTTACCTTACAATATCTGTGGAAGTGAGAAAATGTACTACAGTATTGTACAAACTTATGTACACTATGATGTGATGATGAAATTATGTTTTAGGTTTGTGATAATCAAAGAGAATTACTCATCATGATGAAGAGTATTATGTGATAATCATGATCATTCTGATGGGGTGGGGCAATTTTACATCTCATCAACAGTTAAAACTAGGATAGTCAAAACATATACTCCAAATGTCCAGTGTGAATACAGTTATGTATGATACAGGTTTTAATATCGTAGGATTCAATGGTCAGAGGCTGAAGGTTTCTATTGGTCATCAAGATAGTCATTGGCAGTGAAGTGTATGATGGATCCCCCTAATTTTTTATTGCATTTTCTTTGTTCCTTGTAATTCCCTGTTCCGAAAAAGCCTATCGAGAATTCATTTATCATACAATACTGTAAAGAGTCAAGGGTATGATGCTATAAAATTAGAAAATTAATTCATTTTGGGAAAAAATTGACCGAGATGAACATAGAATATTCCTTCCTTCGGCTTGATGATTTTCGCACAAATCTGTATTTTACCTAAATGTAACTTATTTGAAATAGTAATGAGTGCCAATTTGTCCAAAACTCGGGGCAAATGTATGACTACCCACTAGTAATGGGATGAAAATCCCTTTTTCCTACAACTTTTCCATTCCTAAATCATCCACATTGGTCATAGGTATCAGACCCTCCTACTGAAAACTGAGCTGTTCCTTGTAAATTATTTTGAGTTACATTTTAGTAAAAGGTGAATAGTACATACACAGTCAAACTGCTTTAGTGACCACCTGTCTTCAAAGACCACATTTTTTGTTTCCCTTGAAAATGGTTTCTCATCGAAACATGTACTAAAGGAACCTGTCTACAAAGACCACTTTTTGTGTTTCTCTTGGGCGGTTGCTATACCGGTAGACAGGTTTGACTGTATTACAAATTTTGTTTGAGGTTGGGCTCAGATTGTGCCCCTGGGATGAAAGCAAGCTGTGGGGAGGAGAATATTGTCAGCTGTTGGTTTATAATGTTTGTAAATATTGTAAATATGCAATTAAAATCATGTTACATTTGTAAATTATATATTTGTGTGCAATTGTGTCATTTAGTTTTAAAGATTGCTGTATCTCCTTACACATGTAGGTTCACTGGCAAATGCAACTCACAATTATAAACACATTGAAGTGCCTGTTACCAATTTGTAAAGTCATTTTAGTTTAAGTACACGAGTTAAAATGAGAGGAAGGTATTTGAAATTAAAGGGCAAGTCCGGCCCATTTGCAAGTTGAATCCAATAAATAGAAAAATTAAAACAAACAAAACTATGAAAGTTTCATATAAATTGAACAAAAAATATATGAAAGTTATGGAATTTTGAAGTTTCGCATAAATTCATGAAACGGTGATATGTATCACATAGGTTGTATGCAAATTAGCTAGTTGATGTTGCCATTCCCCTGTGTGTGTGTATTGGGTTTTTACAGACGTGTATCAATCAGATATGATTATTTACGTCTGGGGACCGACCTCTAACGTCACCATCCGAAAGACGCGATTCAGTTTCGAACCTGCGTCCTCGGCTGAATCAGTTTGTAACTTCCACTGTTAGCTGGATTACAGGCGCACGCCACAACGCCCCATTCCCCATTCCCCATATATATTTGGTTTATGAAATTTCAAGTTTACAATAATGGTGATTTTGCACATATTCCATGTGGATTCGAGCCATCTTTTACATTCCCAGAGCAGAAAAGTGATATTTTTTGTTAAATTTATGTACAAAACGGATAGAGAAAAAGACGTGACCTATAAAAAGGGTCTAGGGACGAGGAGGGATGGGGTGGGAAGGGACCAGCTAGGCCTGAAATCAAGTTTGGTTCCAAAATTTCTTAGCTAGCAATAGTCGAGAGAGGGATAGAAAGAGAGAGATAATGTGGGGGCCTAATACAAGTCAGAAGTCAGTACAACTGAGAAAATGCAAAGTCTAAATTTCTAAATTTAGGGGATCCTCAACCAACCTCCTCCCCCTATTTCAGTGGAGTATTTCCTTACTACACAATAATGATGTCCATTCATTCATGGAGGGTGAAGGATTTCATAGTACAATCTGGCTATCATGCAATGATTTTCAGAAATATATTTTTGAAATACATTGTGTCAAAGGTGAATTATATTTCATGCATAGTCAACTGTTGCACGATATCGAGTGGTCAACATTAAAGATACTATGTCCCTTTTGCAGCCAACATCAAATTCTGTAGAACTTTGCAGGAATTATGAATATGCCATGTATTTCCTATCTGTGAAATTTAAACGTTAGCAGTGTCCTAATATTCAAATTATGCAAGGAAACCTGTTTACTTGCTAGACGTCACTGTTAGACACTATTGAGTGACTGACTGGCTTTTTTTCTTCTTTGGTAATAACATACACAAAATGAGCGGTAAAGGGTACATGAGCATTTTGTTTACATCAATAACCCACTTCTTGTAATGGCCAAAATTAAACTGATTGAATCTTTGCGCAGCACAAAACATACGACATACGTTATTTTCCCTCTTAAAGACATTTTCAAGCCCCCCTTTTTTAGGGAAGTTCTAAATTAGTATTGTCTTTCAAATGCCGTTGGAATTTAACCTTTTCATTTTTTAGCCTGCAAATGAGACATAGTACCTTTAACACATAATATAAAAAAAGGAAAATGCCTATTTTGTCTTTTTTTATTTCTTAACCCATTGCCTACTGGAACCGGGTGGGTCCTGTATTAAACCCACGTGATATAATATAATTCAGTAGTCGAGATCAGTAGAATCCTGCAGTGGAACAGGTGTGGGAATTAGCAGAGTGTCAAGGCAAAGATTCACAGAATTATGTATCTCCTTTTCATATTCATTTCGTGATGTGTGTTGTCGCCCTCTTGTGTTTTGGAAATTCACATTCCGATGGACGTCAGGCAGAGATTCGCATTTTGTCACTCACACTGATTCGACTGAATGAACTTGCAATTAACTCGAGAAGAAGGTGAGATTTTAAATACATTTTGGTAGAGCTCGTATGAATTGTAAATCAATTTTTCAATATCGTTCGTGTGAATTTAAGTTATTTGTGATCTGCTTGACAGAATAACGATGAAGTAATTATGAGTGATTGCCAGACGAGGCCAGGCGCGAGTGAGTGCGAGAAATTAGTGGACTTGGTTACAGTGGACGCTTTATCGCAGCGGGTCTGGTTCGGCCTAGCAGTGTCCTGGGCAACCGTAGCGAGCCCGCCGGCGGCTTCACATCTGCGGGGTGTACCGCGCCGTTGCGTTGTGACTTGTCTTGTGTAAATAATATTAATGAGTTGTTTTGCAATTGGATGTAGATCCATTTGCAAATTAATTTCTTAGTCGCATCAATCGATTTATAGGATGGACAAGGATGGTTCAAAGACAAAGCGAAAAGCATTAAACGGGTGCAGGGCCGGGCCTGCACAATAGCCACAAGAAGTTAAAATATTTTTTTTCTTCAGAATTACGAGAATCTGACAAAGGCAAGCCAAGTCAAGCAAGGGCCAAGGTTTGCAAAAGATTTAAAGATTTTTATTTTTTGAAAGAGAATCCGACAAAGCCAAGCCCAAGGCAATGACAATGGCAAAGCCAAGCCCAAAGCAAGGGAAAATAGATGCAAATTTGCACGAAACGCCAGACAAAATTTACATGAAAATACAAACAAAACTCGATTCAATTTTGTAATTTGGATTGCATCATAAAGGCATCTCCTGAAATATAGATCTCGAATCTGATTGGATGTAGATTCGAAACTTAGTCTTGCTTTTTTATTATGGTGAAGTGTTAAACTTTAAAGGTTGTTTTGCAGAAGTAAACAACACATCTGATTGATACACATCCTTAAGAACTAAATTAGATCAAGGTTAGATCTACACACACACATGAGAACTTTAAATTCAAGTCCAGTGCATCTCCTAAAACAAAAGCAAGTATGAAAATAAAGAAGCCCTTCATTCCATAGGTTTGGGCGAGAATTAATCCATGCCTAGCTTTACATTATATTTTGTCAAGTTTACTTTTTTGTAATTTACTTTTTTGTAATTTTCTTTTTTTCTCAAAGAAACTGCAGTTCGATTCACTGACCCCACAGGATCAGGACAAACACTAACTTCTCAAAAGGAAAATGGGGTTACTGTAGCTGGCAATAGAATAAACAAGGAGCCTGTTTCATAACTTTTATTTTATTCCTTTATTTATGAGTATCATTTTATGTGAAAATGTAAGTCAGATTTTCTTGCATGAATGAATGAATGCATTTGAGATATACATGGCAAATTAAGTTTTATTTCTTGATTTACATCATCACTTTCATTCTAACCAACTCCCTTGTTTTTTTTCTGACTCATTTACACAGGTCAGTGTGGAAAAGATTTTCCATGAATACAAAGAGATTACTGACTTGAATAGCATGTTGAAATTATTGTAGCTCCTGGAGCATTGATACCGTGACTATTATGCCAGTTGGAGAGATCATGAGGTAGATAAACTTCTCAAGGCTTCAGAGAGCAGAGAGATCACACCATGGGTCAAGAAGTGCCACTCCTCAATGAATATAAGCAGGATTTCTTCTGGAAGAGGTTCCCACAAACCCTGCTAGGTGGTCCTAAGCTCAAGCTTGGCTTCTCTGCACCAGCCTATGTCTACATCAACCAACTCACACTCTTCCTCCTGCCATGGCTCCTGGGAGGTTTGTTCACCATTGTGGTGGAGCTAGATGTCGTACAGGACTACATCGCTTACTACATCTACGGGGCATGCATGGTGATATACGTCGTTGCAGCGCAACTGATAAGTCTGATCATCCAGCGCAGGGCGGACACAGTGGCAGCTTTTCAGAACACGAATGTCCTTGCAGAGGAAGATGAAGTTGAATTTGACTCCTGCTGTGGCTACGAGACTTTCCAATACGTTGTGCCTTTGAAGCGCTTGAAGATCAACATACTCCTGCATGGGTTGGTATCAGGGTTAATGGGTGGACTTGGATTCTGGTATCTTCTGCCTTCAGTTCTGAATCCCCTCTTCAATAATATTGGAGCCACTGTCATGATTTACACGTTTGGATGGTTAACACTTTGTATAGCACAGTATCCTCTAAGCACAGGATCACCTCCAGAGCCTGCATCCTTTAGAGCTATAGATAATCTAGAATTGCTGCCCTTGTTGAGACCCTTATATGTCCTCATCTGCCTTTTTGTTCATCTTGCTTGGAGGTAAGTTTTTTACTTATGTTGAATTTATCTAATAAATTTTGAGCATGAAAATGTAAACTCCTAAATGAAAAGAAATGATATTCCAGTATTCAAAATTGCCAGCAATGCAAGTTGAGCATTTTTCTGTTATGTTCACTTTGATCATGCTGTTTTTAAGGCATTGATAAGTCTGTAAGCATGGTCATGCTCTTCTCAGCTATCAAGGTACAAATAGGTCCAGTATCAGAGAAAGCTATGAACATATAAATTTCATCTGCAGGAAAAGATGCAAGGAAGCAATAAAATATATATTTTGATTTTTTTTTTTAATTATGCTATTTTTCCCCTAAATAGTTTTGTTCATCTCATCTTCTTTTCATTGTTTATTTGTAGCTTCAGCCCATCTTCACTCCTCCTGACGAACCAAATTCTCCATGTAGTCTTCATCTTTCTGCCTGTCCTATGGTGTCTCGGTGTCCTGCCTCCTCTTGATGCTCTAGTCCTCTGGCTCATGGAACAAACCCTGGTCCATTTCCTGGGAGGATCACCCATGGCTGGAGACCTAAGGTAGAGATAGACAGTTCCGAATCTGCTGTACATGTGTGCTAAGCTGGACAAAGCAGGATACCATTGAATGGACTACCAATGAGTTGTAGAAAATTTAACAATGCTTTACAAATTGGTTGGATTATCTTGCTATGTTATATGGTAGTTCCACTTTGGGGTCTTATCCAAGACCCTATAAACAAGTCTCGAGCCACTGTTTTTAATAGTTTCAGTGACCTCTCATGGCAAACTATATCAAGACAGTGAAAATATGAGCTGAATATTTCTATTGCTTTAATTTGATCATGAGATGTAAATAGGTACATGTGTATATGCCTCATATCAAGAAAGCATTTCCTGTGCCAGTAAGAAGCAAAATGTGCTCTTAAGAAGTTGCAGGGGGAATGTAGTAACCTATTCATTTTATTTTCTGATGTTATTCCATTTACTCTGCAGAGTCTACTTCACAAAGCAGAAAACAAATTGTGGTCAGTCTCGTCTTTGACACCCCCAAAATGTCTTTTATGTTTGTAGGCTTTTTCTAGATGTACAGACTTTCAATTGACTTTGTTGTTGTTGTTTTTATCATCTTCCAGGTCCTTCCTCATGTTCGTGACCTCTGTCATCATTGCTGTAATAGCCTACTTCCTCCCGTCCTCCCTGGCTACCATTGTATTCTCAGCATGCTTAGGCTACATCCTATCCCTTGACCTGAGCATCCTGGCCAATCAGGTAATAGCTTTCATCAAGCAATGTATCAAGAAACCAACCAATCACAGCCCTTCACACAAGAAATCCAGTCCCGATCCAGTTGCAGATGAAACTGATGACAAGTTGAAAGATATGGGATTGGGATGGACGTTTGGATGGCGAGAACTCCTCATCAATACATGCATGGTGTTGGTTGTTGGAGCTATTGCAGGAGTCTGTACACACTTCAGCTCTTCAGCGCCTTCATCAGTTGCCAGAGGTCTTGGCTATGCTATCATAGGGTTGATGGTGATTGTGAAGATCATGGGCGATTGCCAGAAAGTATTTGTCTTTTGGGGATTGCTCAGAAACAAACTTTACCCAGACTCCATCAGCAGCACACAGAAATATAGCAAGAGGAAAAGGAAGCTGCACATATTAGGTCTTATTAAGAGATTCCTTCTTGATTTAGGTAAGTTATCTAGGCATAATGATTTTGATAATGACATAACATGGATGTTCCTTATTCATATTCACATGACAATAGATTTTTATAATCATCCAGTGGTGTAGAATTGATAAAGTAAGAATGTAGCACCATTTAATCTTGTGAAAAATACATTTATCTCTGATCTAGGTAAGTGCTCAGTAGAATGAATTGGGTCTGACAAATTATTAGTTTAATCTGTTTTTTCTGTTTTTTAATAAAAGAAAATGGGCAAATCAGTTTTCATCGCAGGAACCATTTGATTATGTTAGTACTGAATTGGATTATTCCTGTAAATTCAGAGGATGTCTGAATTTCCATAATTAAGCTTAATATTCATATAACTATGACAATTACTTATTTATATTCATATAAATGTATTTGATAATCTTACATACAGTTTGCCCTTTTGTCATGGAAGCATACCTTGGACTGATAGTGGCCTATGCTGGGCTTACATTGCCATCTTTCTGGTTTGCAGTGGGAGTTGTCTACTCCTTTCGCAGGGTAAGTAATTCCTCTTTGCTTTGCAATTGAAAGCAAAGGTTCATTGTTGCGCTGTAAGATCAAGTACAAGCTCATTAACAATCATTGCTTGTCGTTAAGTAGAAACAACTGCACTCATAAGTTAACAATACTCTGAACAACTATGTTTGTACTATAAAGAGGAGGATCTCCATTTTATGTTAGCTACATACATACAGTGTACATTATCTTTAATAAACTCACAAAGATAGTAAACCAGGAGATATTGTAACATCAACATATTTATATGCCTATCACCATATATATCAATTCTTTAGGAGGAAGTTTCAGTTCATCATGTCCATTAAAATTAGATTTTTAAAAATAAATATGATGCAATGCAAGTATTTTGTTCATTTTGAATCAATAAGAAGGAGCAGAAATTCTATACATTATATTTTATCTTTTTTTCATATTGAAATTATGAAGTCTAAAAAAAATAGATTCTGCTTTCTGTTTACAGATATGGCAGCATACAAGCAGCTCTTTACTAGATGTGTCCATCCTCCACATCCTGCTTGAGCTGTATGGGTCAAGAACGTATGTTTCCTGGTGGCCTACAGACTATGGTCTCCAGCTGATCTTCATAGGTCTCTTACACTCCTGGATCAGTCAGACCCTGCACAAGGTCTACTGCTACCTGACCATCCTCATCACATCCTACACCATTGAGAAGCAACGAAGAAAGTCATCCCTCCCGCTCATCATCATCTCAATCCTCCTCTTCCCAATCGTCATAGCAACCATCATGGCATCCAGTATCCTTTCTGCCCCTATCTTACCCCTATTCACTCTGCCAATTATGCTCATCGGGTTCCCACGACCACTCAGGTCATGGCCTGGAGCAGTTGGTGCAGCAGCCAATGTCTGTGCAGACACTGTGTACTACAAGCAGCTGGAGAAAAGCCTGAGAGGAGTAATAAGGAGAGCGGTGGCTGCAGGCAGCTTAGGTAGGTTTCTCGAAGTTACTATGTTGCCTTGAGGGCTTTATGGAAAGAAAGCCATTTTATGTATATCAGATAACTTAAGCTTAACTCATATGAGGTATTATTCTATGTAGTTCCGTAAGCAGTACATTTGGCAAGATGAAAGAAGTCGTCCTCTGTCGGTTTCTGAGAGTTGTGCATTTTTCCTTACTTTCAGGTGACCTCTGTCCAGGATCTTTCCTTCTACTAAGATTCCAGGATCGCATGGCATTGCTCCAGGTCCTAGAGCATGGCTATGGCTTCATTACCATTAGTCTGAAGGGAATGGAACTGCAGGAAACCTCCTGCCACACTGTAGAGGCAGCCCAGTTGGACGACATCTTCGAGACCGCCTTCACTCATCCAAAGGAAAAGTTCCCAGTTTGTTCCCTCAACCAGTTCCCTATGCACACCTTGACTCCTTTGGATGCCCAGCCAGTGGACACTTACTCAGATGCCAGAAACGTTTTGACCGGTATCATAGATTCCCCGTACACTTTAGAGATGGTTGATTCTTGTTTCATCAAGACACTTGTGTGGCTTTTGATGAGACACAATTGTGCCAAAAGGAAAGACCTGCCTACTCCTTCATCAACCAATTCAGGTTCAAACATTGGTAATTTCAAGGAAAGTGGGAGTGTGAGCAGTAGAACAAGACTAGTACAAACAAAGAGGGTTGTCAGTGTCAGTGAAGACAGTGGACGAGCTGAGTCGATAGAGTCTAAACCTATGAGTAGTCAGGTCAAGAAGCAACAGCAGCCTAAGAGGAAGTCTTTGGTAGGTTCATGGCATAGCCTAGACAGCTGGGATGATGATCCTCTAGAGCTAGAAGTAATGAACACTAAACCCAAGTTGAATTCCAGTACAAAGAAGAATGAAGCCCAGTTACTCAAGGAACCTGCTGGCCTCCCAGGTGCAATCTCAGATATTTCTGATGATGAAGTAGATGATATTCTGAATGAATTTGAATTTGGTTTACCCGCAGTAGATATCCATGCTCCTAAGAAGACGTCAGCTGCAACAAAGAACATTCCATTTACCCAAAGAACCATCAATCTAAACACCTCTGCCCAGTTTTCATCTCCTCACTCGTCAAAGTTAAGCTTACCCCTCAAATGGCGGGAGATCCCCATAGACCAGAATCTCCTCGCCCCTCTCCTGCAGAAATTCCCTCTGGACTGGTACAAGCACGTTATTGCTCAACTTGGTATTGAGTCCAGCAAGTCCCCAGAGGACATTGCAGCAGAGATAGGCTCGGATGAAGCCCTGACTACCATGTATGCCAACCTGGTCATGGCATGCTATGGCATCGTCAATGTCTTTGGACTAGATGGTATGTCTGCTGTAGGAGCTGGAGCTAGTCATGTCTACAAGGTGTATTCAGGCGCTATCCCATGGTCCATGAACCAGGAATGGCTGACATCAGATGAGGAGCTCCATGTTATTGTGTTGCAGGCCTACAGGTGAGAAATGTTGGAATAAAGATGCTTTGACCTATGGCCTTATGCCTGCTATTATTGCTTGCCAATCTTATGTTAGTTTGCACAACCATTGTAATCATACAATTTGAACCAAACCAAATGTGACATCCAGTACAAGATGTGCGCACAATTTATCAGATAATGGCAGACATTTTTGTTAATGAAGGTCACATGGTCTAAAAGACATCAATTCATAATTTTGTTTAAAAGAAGATATTTCTGTAAATAGGATTTTCATTGTTTCCACTGCTGGGATCTTAGAAACTTCTATTTGAGTTATATGGTAATTATATAGGGAATCTCTGAGTATGAAGTGTATTTATGATAAGAACTGTACTATAATGCACATTGCCTTGTGCTTGGCAGAATGGTTCAAACACATTTTTTCTTAATTTTTCTAAATGTTTTAGTTTTGATAGCTAAAGTGCAATGTGTCACTGTAAACAGTTGGTCAATTGGACTGACTTATGTTGGATAGATGTAGTAATTATATAATGGTCCATACCTTGTATTCAAATTCTTGTCTATCTGGTGCACATCAACATGTCTCCTCCTTTTTTATTCACTTCAGGTTTGCTTTCAAGCTCGCATATGACCAAACCGTACTTGAGAGGCATCGGACCTGGATGAAATAGTAGAATACCTTCAGGAGTACGAGAGTGATTGGTACATGGGAAGGGATACTGATGTAAATTGGTCAGAAGCAGTCGAGAGCAATAAACCAAGACTCTTCTCGCTCATCTATGATACTAATGAAGTAAGTGTTGTTAATTTGTCTTTGTTCTTTGCTCTTTCTTTGTTCATTTTTCTTTGTCCTTACTGTAATGTAAACAATAATGAAAATCAGAAAGGATGTTAACAAATGTTACCGTAGTTCGAAATATTAAAGTATTTTCCATACTCAAGATTAAGAACTCTTCACTGTGTATGATATTGACTAATAAAGAATACTTTAAATTCCTGAATCATTATTAAATTAAGTGATAAATATAGTCATTCGCAAAATGAGTGGATTTCTTCAAGCCACTTATGGTCCCACTATAGTACTTGCTATTGAGTAGGGAATACTTTGAAATTCGCATAAGGTTACAGGGCGAGTTTCTATTATAAACACATGTGTTGTGCATTTTAAACATCACTGACATTTTGGCAACAGTAGAAGTTATTATTATGAATCTTTATGATGGCCAACTTTGAGCAAATCCTTCAAAATGTCTTTGTTATCAGACCTCATGAAATCTCAGGTGTTGATCATGTTATATTGCACCCTACTGACCCAAGTAAAACTAAGTTTAACAGCTAACCAAGCATTTCTTTTTCATATAACATCCTTGACCATTGCAGAACACCTACAATGGACGGGTCCTCTCCAGGCAACCTGTAGTGGTACACATGGGACGGCTCAACTCTGAGATGGTTCGCTCCCTGTGGTCCTCGCTTTCCCTAGAACTCTTCTACTTCACCAACGACGATGAGGAGAGATACAGCATTCAGGCTCATCCAGTTATTCTCAGAAACTTGACAGTCCAGGCAGCTGATCCTCCACTGGGCTATCCGATCTATGCCTCCAAGCCCCTCTCTATTCCTACATGGTAGGCCCTCTTCAGAATCTTTGAGGGTTCCTCTACTTCACCAACAATTATGAGGAGAGAATTAGCATTCAGGCTCACCCTGTAACCCTTAGGAACCTCATTGTCCAGCATGTGATCCATCTCTGGGCCTTCCCATCTTTGCCTCCAAGCCCCTCGCTATTCCTTTGGAGACCTTTCTTGGTTTCATCTACTTCACGATTTCATGAGGAGAGATATAGTATCCAGACTCAATCTTTAATAATCACTATGAACATGATGGACAAAGAAAGAGGACAAAATATACAATTCCTCATTCTACCCTCAACAATTGCTGTGGTAGACAAAGGAACATCCCTTCACTGCTATTATGTAAAAATGTGTAGAACAGGTGTCACATGCATATTCACCTGTTCTACCTATTTTACATAATAAAAAAAGGGATGTTCCTTTGTCTACCACAGCTATTGTTGAGGGTAGAATAAGGAATTGTATATTTTGTCCTCTTTCTTTGTCCGTTATGTGTAATCCTCTGGAACCTCGCAGTCCAGACCGCTGATCGACATCGCCTCTCCCCCCTCCCCTCTAACCAAAGAATGAATTTCTAATTCATCAGGAACAGAATTTTGGTCCTAAGTATCATTGTTGGAAGATCACATTTTTGGGGTACTTTATACAGTTGTGTTAACTTCTTTAATAGCTAACCAAAAAAAGATGGAATCTTCAAAGGGTTCATTGAATGAATCAAATGAGAAGCATGCACAGTACTATTTCTTAAATCTTCTGTGTAAAATACATTTCTAATGCCCTTTTCCTGTGATTAGGCCTTGCTGATAAAATAAAATAAAAATCAATTAAAATGTGATAATTATTATTTCATCACAGCATCTCAGTTATAATAATCATGTATTTTGTACTATATTACTTCATATAAATCTACATACGGTAAACTTATATTTAAATCTGAATAAAGATATTTATTTGTTAATTATCAAGAAAATTTATGCATACTTTGCAATCAATTCTGTTCATAAAAAAATGATTTTTCAGAGTAAAGAGGAAACTAAACATTTATTATCAAACATATTGATATTACTGGTGTGTGTTGAGGCTATGAGAAGCTTAAGTTTCTGAAGTGTTAGAAAGATTGTACCAATTAATCGAATGGACAAGCTACTGTTTCTGGGCATTCCTGTGTCATACATACTACAGTAGTATAAAGTTGGTATCCTACGAATCATGATAAATGTATGCATAGCTATGTTACCCTCAAAATATATTTTCTGCAGGTGCTCCTTAAACGATCAGTGAAAAAAAAAATGTCCACAAGAAGGAACCTTTGCAGTCAGCTTAGATGCTTTTGGAACCTGTTTCATTAGCTCTGGCAAAAATTGCCCTTAGCCTATGCATGTTTGTAAAGTTGTAATTTATGCAGTATTGAAAAAAATAACAAGAAATACCTTGTACAAGAACTCTACCTAATGACTTCATTTTGTCTGTATGATCTTTTGGAGAAGAAATTGTCACAAGAAAACCGTGTTGTATTAAAAAAAGATTGCCATTGGTCAATTGATATACTTTTAAAGTCTTTGCTGGTGTGTGCAAAAAGTAGTGCAATTGCATTGTCACAAACCATAACCTTGATAACAAAGTATTACTATGAGTGAACTGTGTACATTATAATGGCAACTATGGTCTTATTGGTCTATATCTAGCCTGACATGTTTAAATTCTACGGGCCAAAAATGTAAGTTAAAAAAACAATTGAACCACGATAAGCCCTTGTATGGTTTACTCGTAATTTTTTTTTTCTTCCTTATACTATTTTGTTATTTTTGTTTGTTTCTCCTGGCCCTTTATGAACCTCTGCTGTACATTGTACTTATTTTAATTTCTTTGTCCATTCCATCCTAAAGTATTTTACTTTATTCAGATTCCAATTTTAAGATTTAACTCAGAAAATGGACTAAAGTAGGATATAATAAAACATATTCATATGGCTAATTATACTTGCATTATTCAGTCCCATCACAACTCTATGTCTGAACCGAGGCCCAAAACTCTGTCTTTTTTCATACTTCACAAGCTATGTGAAAAAAAAATCATTTGTCTGATACTTTATGAGTGGCAAATTTGTATTTTGGTACTATATACTGGTAGACTTGGTTTTTGTGTTCCTCTACGTCTACATATAGGTGTATTGAAACAGAGTGTACCTCGGCAAAAAATTGTACAGCCCATGTTAAAATGATCTGCAAAATATTCAGACAGAAGACTATTGTTAATGAAAAAAAGATATATATATATATATATATATATATCTTTTTTTTTCATTAACAATAGTCTTCTGTCTGAATATTTTGCAGATCATTTTAACATGGGCTGTACAATTTTGTGTGTGGATGTGTATACATGTATCTATGTGCATGTAGCCTTTTGATGTAAAGTTGTTACAGATATAAGATTTTCTTTTACACTTACTGTTTTTTTCCTCAGTATCTGTTGTCTGTATATGATGAATGTATATAAATAGAAAAGAACTATCATCTCATATATCACTTATCACCTTGACATTCATGGAGAGAAAATTTAGAGAAAGCTATCAAAGATATTTGTATGTGTGAATTTTCATTAAAAATGTCAAATCAGAAGTCAATACTGTCTTCACTGTCTTTGAGTTGTGATGTAATTCAAGAAATTTAATTGATGCATTTGTTAATATTATGATTCGCATCAGTTCAGACTTAGAAGCGTGTTTTTTTTTCGCCTTAAAGATACTATGTCCCTTTTGCAGCAAACATCAAATTCTGTAGAACTTTGCAGGAATTATGAATACGTCATGTATGTCCTATCTGTGAAATTTAAACGTTCGCAGTGTCCTAATATTCAAATTATGCAAGGAAACCCGTTTACTTGCTAGACTTCGCTGTCAGACACTATTGAGTGACTGACTGGCTTTTTTCATCTTTGGTAATAACATACATAAAATGAGCTGTAAATGGTACATGAGCATTTGTCTACATCAATAACCCACTTCTTGTAATGGCCAAAATTAAACTAATTGAATCTTTGCGCAGCATAAAACAAACGACCATTCTGTACAATGGTCTGAAAAATCAGACTATTACTTACTGGCTCTATAGCTCTTAAGTCGATTCGACAACTAATAGTCGTTATTTTCCCACTTAAAGACATTTTCAAGCCCCCTTTTTTAGGGAAGTTCTAAATTAGCATTGTCTTTCAAATGCCGTTGGAATTTAACCTTTTCATTTTTTTGGCCTGCAAATGGGACATAGTACCTTTAAAGGCTTATGGAGAGAAAACAAAAGTTCCTCAGCAAAGGAATTTCAACTTATTTCCAGTGTCGTGAGGGAAAGACTGAAACACATTACTTCTATAATGAGATTTCACAAATTCCACAAGAACTTTTAATCATACAGAGACTACAATAAAAAACACTGACTGATCCGTTTATTTGGGATGATCAATCAAAATTTATTTTTTGATGTGGGAACTAGAAACCATTATTTTGGAATCTCAGCGATGAGTTGATCGCCATTGCCTTCCTATGAACATATAAATATACCAATGTCAATGAATACAAGGAACATAACACTCCATATATTTCAGATTTCAACACAAACAGTCAATGGCACAATACCTAGATATACAAACAAAATAATGACTTTATACAGAGTACCGGTACCATAAGGAATTATACTTTATACAGAATAAAATCACCTGAACTTCAAGGTACATGTAACACCACATAACATTTATAAACTATGATTATCACAATCATGAGAAACTCTGATTTAAAAAATAAAAAATAAAAAATCGCTCATGACTATGTTGGATAAACAAAACACAATGGCCCAAATTCACAAAGGAGGTTTAAATTTAAACCATGGGTTAAATATTCACAAAGGAGGTTTAAATTTAAACCATGGGTTAAATTTAAACCTCCTTTGTGAATTTGGGCCAATATGCCTTCATCACCTGCACTCCTGTTGGTGATTCTTATTGTTACATCACAATCAAAGGGTTTTCATTGCAGATAAATCAAGAAAGCCAAATCCATTGCAGAGCTAGAGATAAACAATCACAAGGTGATTAACATAGTTATCTTGATCAAGATAAAATAACATTGTGAACTTTTACTACCAGCTCGGAAAAACGGAGTTATGTCTGATTGAATAATGAATGACCAGTATTAAAGAAAGTCGACATGAAAAAAAAAGGAAAAAAATCAAAATCAAAATAATGAAATCAATAAATTCTGCTCCAAAGCACGAGGTAGAGAATCTGTACTGTAAAATGGGAGCATAGCATATAGCACTGTAATCATCAATTAATTAAAAGAATGTTTGACTAGGGTAAGATTGTGCACAAAATATTTTCTGGCATATAGCGTGGTGAAGTGTGACGTCATCAAAAAAACTATTTTTAGAATTTCTCAATTTAGTGAACTTCATTTTCCGAAAGAGCATAAAAACATAATGTCCAAATGTCGAAAACCTGAGATATGACCATCTGAATAAATAGATTTCCTATAGGAAATATGCACAGTAGAAATAAATTAGCAGCAAAGCAATTGCATATTTAATAGAAGAAAAAAAAACATCCCTGAAATATCGAAATATGACAACTTGACAAGGGAAAAAAAGTTCAAAAGTATAATTTTGGGGTGTGGTGTGTGATTCTTAAAATTTACCTTTGTGACAATTATGGGCTTGCTGACACCCATTGCCACAGTGAAAGTTGATAAAAAGACGACAATAAAAACATATGGATTTACTGATCGCCATGGGAATTGAAATTTGATGACAAGGGGGAAGAAGTCCTGAAAATTTACTCTGAAAATGACAATTTGTGGGTTCAGAATGCCCATAGGGTTCATCTAGTATAAATCCTTGACAATCATAATGCATTACAGAGAAGCGGACTTGTGAGACTGTGGATACTGCACTTGCATAGACCCTTTACTTTGTTGTCTCCTGACAGCTGATGCAGCTAGCCAGAAACCAACAAAGTTAGCCTAGGCTCAAGTCTTTACAGAATTGTGTTTAAATTATGTTCGATGTCAAACAGAGTCTGTGCCTGCAGAATACTCACAGGATTTAATAACAAAACCTCTACAAAGAAGCCTGAAATGTAATTTGGGAGCAGTGTTGACCATATTAAAATGATAAAGTTTTGCTGGTCACCAGATACACTCGAGTGATTAATGGTTCAATATGTCTTTGGTAATTAAGGATGACATACAACTACAAGGCAAAATCGTTTCAAGCCAAACATCATCAGGGTATATAGAACTGGACACACATGAAGCCCTACATTTCTGTGTGTTTGTGTCTACTTTGTTTGAAAAAAAGGAAGTATTAGGAATCTCTTCATTACTGCACTACAAGGAATTCATATTCTTACACTGCTCTCTTCTCTCGATCAACATTCACCACATGAAATAATATGCCAGATTTGTACTATTTATCAAATTGCATTTTGCTGCTTCATATTTACTGTGTGCATAGCATATTCCCTTTCTTAAAAAAAAAGTTTGGACTACAATATATCCCGACACATTACAATTCACATAACATTCTTCTTTCATAATAACACTATAAAAGGTTGCTTTGCAAAACTTACTGGCGCAAAAAGGGTTACTGGTAATTGTCTCTGGGAGAAAAGTATTAATACTGTTGAGGCTACCCTGAGCAAACAAGACATATTGTTATTATTATTACTATTATTATTATCATTATTATTATTAATATTATTACCATTATTATCATCATCATTGTTATTATCATCTAACATGCTTGTGATAATACTCAATTTTGAAGAGCCTAAGATACATCCATTGAGCTTCCAGAGTACTTATAAAACTTGTTGATGCTAAATAATACCACACCTGTCAGTCAAATAAGAGTGTACAAAAGTACACCAATAACACTACAGTTAAAAGTCTCTTGCATTATAGATGTGGCTTGTAATGCCACTTCTAAGTTTCGCTATTTAACATTCTTCAGGCACTTGTTACGAAATGGAATATATATATGTACATAATCAAAAATAGCTGATGCCATAATGTTTAAGATTCATTAGTAACTTTCCTCAAAAGATTTTGAAAGCTCCTACATATTTCTTACTTACTGGTATTTAAAAGACAAACAGTCTAGAAATCTTGGCACTAAAATAATCAATGGCACTTCAATCAGATCCTCAAAATACCCACAAGAAGTCTCATTTAAAATTGATTCAATATGAAATCACTCCCACGCTGAATACATCTTTCCTTGCAAGGTACATCATTACTCCGCCTGCAATTGACACACATTGGAGGAAAGTATAAACAGAGTAAACTAGATGGAACTTCAACTGCGCGCAGTCGATGATGCCTCCGCCATAGAGCAATTTTACAAACCAAAATGGAAGCAATTTTTAAGATTCAAGTTTGATTGTAATCCATCTGTTGGTTCTAATGATAACGCGATCACGAGCTATTTTAGGATACATAATGAGCCCTGTGACCTTTGACCTCGTGACCCCAAATCTAATCAGTTCATTGGCTCTGCAAGATACATACATGACCCAAGTTTGGCGGTAATCCATCAATCGGTTCTTGAGATAATGTGATCACAAGCTATTTTGCATACATGAGCCCTGTGACCTTTGACCTCGTGACCCCAAAATCTAACCAGTTCATTAGCTCTGCAAGATACATACATAACCCAAGTTTGGCGGTAATCCATCAATCGGTTCTTGAGATAACACGATCACGAGCTATTTTTGCATACATAATGAGCCCTGTGACCTTTGACCTTTGACCTCGTGACCCCAAAATCTAATCAGTTCATTAGCTCTGCAAGATACATACATGACCCAAGTTTGGCGGTAATCCATCAATCGGTTCTTGAGATAACGCGATCACAAGCTATTTTTGCACACAATGAGCCCTGTGACCTTTGACCTTTGACCTCGTGACCCCAAAATCTAATCAGTTCATTAGCTCTGCAAGATACATCCATGACCCAAGTTTGGCGGTAATCCATCAATCGGTTCTTGAGATAACGCGATCACGAGCTATTTTTGCATACATAATGAGCCTTGTGACCTTTGACCTTGGACCTCGTGACCCCAAAATCTAATCACTTCATTAGCTCTGCAAGATACATACATGACCCGAGTTTGGCGGTAATCCATCAATTGGTTCTTGAGATAACGCGATCACGAGAACGGGACGTACGTAAGGACGTACGTACGTACGGACGGACGGACAACCAGAAAACATAATGCCTCCGGCTACGTTGTAGCGGAGGCATAAAAACAACCAAGGATTGGTTAGCAAGTGTCTTGCTTCACAATTAATTAGTTCAATTTAAATAAGAATGACAGAATGAGAAGAAAAAATGTTCATGTTCTAGATTTGATGATGATCACATATAAGAATGATTCAAACTTTTTGCTGTTTGGATCAAGAAATCATAGGTTGATAATTGATGAAATGAAACAGGGTTTTTATGAGATTTGGTGTATCTTTTACGAGTACAAAACTGCATGAGATTGAAATTAATTTGCTTCTAGAGGACATCTGCTTCATAGCGTCTGCTAAGAACCAGATAGGTGTCAACTCCAATCAATGTTAACACCCTTCTAGCTCTCAGCAGAGTCTATCGAAGGATAGGATTTATTCTTACCTGAGACAGATTGTATTGTTTCACTCTCCCACGACCAATAAATGGAGTCATCCTGCAGAAGGGAGACAGAATTATACCATAGTCGATTAAGGCAAAATCATAATCACCTGTCAATGATTAATTAAGAGCTAACACTTCATTTGTTTTCAATGGAAACCTGTTTGTTACAAGTTAAACGAACCCCCAAAAAAAAATACTTACACAAACACACACCTAAATTAAAGCCTGTCTGCACCAGTTTGGCCAGGAGGGATTAGACCTCTCTGCGTGGTCACCGACAGGTGGTTATCTCATCAAATCAGCTCTCACTTAACATAAAGAAAAGGAGATCATGGGGGATCAACGGATACCGCTTAGGCATTGTTTGCTATATAGAGGCGCAAGTAGTTACAAGTAGTGAAGTCCCGCTTTAAGAGTACATGTATCATACCTTGCAGTCTCTAGGTTTGCTCGAATATTACAAAGATTTCTTCTTATAAATAAAATGGTCTTTGGACCTTTTGAAACAGGAATCTAACAAGGAAATATATTCAATCAAATTTGGTTACCTCCCAATATGATAAACATGAGGAAGAGATGAATTTAGAATGTAAGATTATGCATTACACTTTACAATTGAAACTTTTGAGCCTTATTATAAGGCATAGAAAATGAATAAAAATATAAATTGAGTAAATCAGTAAGTCAGAGTCTTAAAATATTTAATAAAATATTTAGAAATTGGTGATTCTGATAAAAGTCCTTTATTTCATTCGAAAATGAAAAAAATCTTTTGGTCTGACCATGCACTAATGGTTCTTTCTTGTACATGTACCACCACAATTAGTAAATAGTCATACTGAGAGTTTTCAAGTTTTGATGAAATAAATATATTAAAAAAACAAAAAAAATTGTAGCTTACAGGACATTCTACCCAGAATCAGCAAAATGAAATCAAACCAAGGAGTTTTAAGAGCTGGAGTCATATCTAGCTCATTCCCTTTGTACCATCTTTGATGCCGCCAGGAGAAAATATGTCAGGCATGTGCTTAACTGGATCTTCCTTACAGATACATAGACAAAAGATTCCTGCCTAGATGCAAACTAACGGGCCACTTTCAAAGGGAAATATGCTTTTGTAAGGATAATTCCTTTTCGCTACCACTCGTCTGATAATACGAGCGGTACACAGTGTCTACCTTTACAGGAAGCAAGCGAAAGGAAATGGAGCAAAATTTCCTGAAATATTAATCAAAATTACACGACTGGGCATGTGTGGGCACTAATCTGACATGCAACATCATATAGAACTGTACTTGAACAAATTCACTTTTATTTTCATGTGCAGGAAGTAATCGGAAAAGTGTCAAATTGTAAAATTTTACCTTTTTTCACAAATTAAAACTGCTATTATACAATGTAGGCAAATTTCATATTTGTATTAATATTTTATCATCTGTTTGATTTTCCCCTTGTTAGTTCAAATAAAAATTGAAATATTAAGGATATTTCTTTGTGAAAAAAAATTACTACTCAAGCATTCCAATGATGTTGGCAGCATCGAACCTCGGACATCAAAGGTAACAGCACACCTGTAGATTCTATTGTGCAACCTTAGAAAACGGCAGCTGCTTGAAATAATTTGGTGCCAGTTGGGACTCGATCCAGCTCTTAAAACTCCTTGATCAAACCTACCACTTAGTGAAGCCTGGCATGTACTGAGCCATGTAGTAGAAGAGGAGAATAGGTTGCCTAGCAATCCAGACCTCATTGAGTTTGTTTGCCATAGCAACCATCGTGAGTGCTGCGCATCTCTCAGTGCTCATCAACACCTTGTAGCTCCTGTCTCCTGTACCGTCGTAAGGCTTTGCTGCAGGCTAGCAATAAGAAGGAAAAAAGATGTAACTCAGCAGCAAAAGAAAATGCACTGGAGAGATGTGCACTTTAGCTTTAGAAAGTTTGGGCTTTTGAAAACTTAAAATGATCTCTTGTAAAGAAAGGTAAATATATTACAATTGTCATAAGAAAAACTAGCACTAGAATCTGTAGGTGCCAATGGGACAACTGGTCAGCCCTAATCTTGTGATCTTTAACATGCTTTTCTGCTATAGTTTGTATTCAGAGAAGTTGCATTATAATAGAAACAAAATCCCCTGATACAAAAATACATTACCACACATGAGGCATACGCGGTGTAACAAATGTATGGAGTTCTTAGTACATGCACACTCCGACACTCACCTTTGTGAAATCTTCTCTGAGAGCATTCTCCACAATGTTCGAGACGACAGGGCCAGGACAGACCATAGTCACTGCTATGTTCCTGTGAGATAACTCACTCCTCACTGAGTTAAAGAAACCCTGCCCAGACAGACAGACAGACAGACACAATAAACAAAGATTCAGGGTCGTGCATGGAATGTTGAGAGGTTAATTATCTGATGTCAATGTCAGTCACCAATGTTGTACGTAGGACACAAGCTTTGGCAACAATTGCACTGCAGTCAATATTCAAAGTGGATTCTTGAACTTAATTCTTTCAAATCTGGACGAAATACTATAACTCACTTATCATAATCCTAGCTCTAAACCTATCTTCAAAGCCAATTGCTACCCTAGGTTCTACCTAAACCTGACCCAGTATCTTTGATGAAATCAAGCCTGGGGCAATTATCGGCAGAGCATAGGTCAGAACACCCTCATCAGGGCTTCTTTTGCCTCAAATCTTGGTCAGAAATATATTCCACTTAAAAGAATACAAATTTAACAGTGGCTGTATCGACATCAATCGTATACTTGAAGACCCTTTTTTTGGGGGTAGTACCTCTGCCACCCTCATCCCATTTTTTAACAATGCATACCATAATTTTACAGGTCTAAAAACTATTTAGGATGTTGCTACCCCACTCACCAGCTTCCCAAAGACAATCGTATCGAATGAGGGACAAGTAGAAATAACGCACTTCTCATCAAGACAAACAAGATGTTGCATTGATGAAGCATAAATATGGTCTGATTTATGATACCTAGAATATTGTATTTTAATTTTCCCCTGTCCTTGTAATTTTGCTTGAAAATAAAATGTGTTTTATCAAGTGGAAATAAAGTACTTCTTCAAGACAAAGAAAATGTTTAAAGGGGATAGTGAATTTAAATTGGGCTTGAAACCAAAATTACAAGGACACGACAGGGGAAAATTAAAATACAATATTCTAAGTATCATAAATCAGACCATCTTTATGCTTCATCAATGCAACATTGTACTATTTTTGTAGCCATGGTGAGCAAGCACAATACTCCTTTTACTTGAAATGGATGCTCATGTTTGATTGGCTTACATGCATGCCGTGTTTGGAGGCGCAGTAGGCAGACGAGAGAGGGGCAGGCATTATTCCAGTGGCACTACTGATGTTGATTATCTGTCCATAATTGTTTTCCAGCATGTAAGGTAGGGCCACTTTACACAGTGAGATCGGACCCATGAGGTTCAAATCCAGGATGGCCTTGTCCACCTCAATCTTGCAGTCCTGGACCAGGGCACGTTGGCTCCGACCACTGTTGTTAATGAGGATGTCAATCTATCAGAAAAGGCAAAAAATGACAGAAATATACGTTAGTACAGATCAGTCACAAACAAAAGCTTATGGAAGAATAAGATCAATAGGATGACTTCAAAAGAGGACAGAAAAGTTAATGAAACTACGCAATCAAATAATGAAAATATATTTTGGTCAAACACGTTTATGATCAAAGGTAAACTAAGCTGGGAAATAGGAAATGATAGCTCATTTGAATGTCAAAGCCTTCATATTACTCTCAGAAAGTTTTAGAAATGTCACCTTCCTATTTGGGCCATTCTAGCAATGAACCTGGAATCCTGGATACTTGGAGAAAAAAACCAGACAAATCCTGTTACCCGGTAAGTGTTTTTGGATTCTGTGGGCCCAATGCTGACAATTAATTTTCCCTTTAAGTTGAAAGTTAAAAGTTGAACTCTGTAATACAGAGTTCATTTTTTAGTTCATTGACTTCATATATTTATGAGGATTTCCTTTTAAATTATTTTGCAAGTGCCTTGAGCATCTCGACACACAGATATGTATGCTTTATAAATATTGTAAGTATTATCATAATTATGATTATCATCATCATCATTGTTATTATTATAATCATAAGATTGAATCAAACTCAGTAAACATATTTTGTCTTTTGATAATAATATTCAAATAGATGAAGACTTGCACCATAGCATATATGCCAACAGTTTTCCTTTCAACATAAAATATGGACTCATAATGCACTTTCAGAAGACTGATTTGCCAACTGTGAGTTAATTAAGCTTTCAGAATTCTACCCCAGGACATACCGTGCCATACCGGTCAATGATGGTTTCGGCCACCCGACCATGAGTCTCATACTTGGTTGCATCCATAGGTAGGACTAAGATATCCTCCTCTTTCACTTCTGGAAATCGGACGCAGTTACCGCGGACTCTCTCCAGCTCTTTCACACGACGAGCCGACAACACAACTTTGGCACCCTACAGCGAAAACATGACATGGACGCTTTGATATCTCTATATGCTTATTCTCAATGACACAACCACAGACCTCTGCATAAGGCTCTGATTAATTCAGGGTTAAGATTAGTCAGGCCCTGTAAACACAATGTTCTCTCAAATACGTAGTCCTCACTCTCTCTGGTTGACTTACAATGTATCATGCAGCAAACTGCATTTTTGTAACAAGATCTGGGCCTCATCTTATAAACATTTGAGAGTAATTAAAATCCATCAGAGATTAATACCATTTACAACTCAGTACTTAAGAGATAGGAGAGTTCATAAGGTTGCGAGTGATTGGAGAACTTTTAATTAATTAATCCAAATCAATCACAACTCTTTATAAGACAGGGCTATGGTCATCAACAACAAATCATCAACCAAGTAATTATACTACTGTACTTTTATTTTAAAAACTGAAACTGAACAATACATTCCACTGAAATTGTGTCATTTGAAAAATTAATTACAGGAAGAAAAAAGATGACCACTCTGCAAAACATTTCAAATATGAAATTGAGCAAAGAAATCAGCACCCCCAAAAAAACTTCTCTCACCTTACGAGCGAGCTGATACGCAAGTTCTTCTCCAATTCCACTGGATGCTCCAGTGATCCACGCAACTCGGCCCATCATGTTATCTACAAATTACAGAAATACCAAAGGGTGGCTGTATTACACAATACATAGTGTATTAACAATTTTAAGCAGACTACAATAAATGGAACAAAAAAGTTCTCTCACCTTTGCAACAGAGAAAAAATTTGTCCGGCCACCTTTAAAAAGATCCCTTTATTATTCCTGCAATAGTTATTGTGATCCAAGTATTGTCCCCCCACCTTTGATTTGGTAAGTGCCATGGTATCTATTTTTAGTTCCCCTTTAATGTTTATATTTGCTGATGTCACTTAGTCACTATCAGTATCAGTAGTAAAGTGTGGAAAGTAAGTTGAAGTTAAAAATAAAAGTAAATGAATGTTTTCAAAAATTGAAAATACAATAAATAGACAGTATGGTATCATACTGTCAAGAAAACAGAAAAGTAAGTGTGAGGACAATTTAAGTTAATATGCAATGAAGTATAAACATTATTGTACAATTAAATTTCAGACAAATTGCTTGAAATCAGCTTCCACCAAATATAACATTATAAGGAGACACAGAAATAATACTGGAAATATACAGTCTACCACATAGTTGTTCAAACTTTACAGCCCTAAGCTAACTCACCTCCTTTGTCTCCAAACGCCTCATAGAGCATGAGAGTGAGGTCACCATCAGAGACCATAGAGAGGAAGAAACAAACCAGGAATGTCACCAGGAGAAACAGAGCGATAAAGTAAAGGACACGGATTGACAGAAGGATGAAGACTGCTGCAATGCATAGAGCAACGAGGTAGATGGTGCCAAGAGCCATTTTGGGTGGATTCTTTTTTTCTCTGTGGATAAAAGAGACAACATATGATTACGAATAAGAGGATAACATTTCTGTAACAGTTCTTGAAAGGTCTATATAGTTTCTCGATCTAAGTTAGGCCCTGGCCTAGCCTAATTAATTAGGCCTAGCTAAGCTAGATCTACATTCAACTGAACTTACAATACATGCAAGTCATTAGTTACATTAGCTTGTAGTCTTGTACTGGTCCCAAGTTTTGGAACTCACTTCCTTTTGATGTAACTCGCTCTATCAGTGTCTCTGTTTTTAGACGCAAACTGAAATTACATTTATTGAGTAATTATGCTGAAAGTATTTAATGTAAAAACAATGTCATCACATATGATATAGTATATAATTTTTTAGTTTTCTTTCTTGCTTCATTGTCTCTCCCCCTTTCCAGGCTGGCCCTTACCTTACCTTACCAACATTTCTTCATTTATTAGCAAACTCGTTTTGTTCTGTTTTGCTCTATCGTACTTCTTCTTTTCTCTCTCTCTCTCTCTCTTCTACTTCTTCCCCATCACCATTTCCCCTACATATAACTTTCTTCCTTCTCAACTTTTCTCTATTGTTGTTTTGTTCTGGTTTTGCACTTTCGCTCTCCATCCTTATGTATATATCTTCCCATTTTCTCCTTTTCATATATACATCAATCTATCTCTTTTGTAAATATTTCCCATGTTAATTGTATCTAGTCTGTTAAGGTAGTTTAGTTGTAAGGTTTTTTTTTTCAAAGAAATTAAAGCATTCAGGACTATTCAGGTATTATATTGTTTGGGGACCTTGCTCTAACAAGCCCAGCTTCTATAAGGTCTCCTCTTTCTTTCATGTACAGAACATGATCTTACATAAGTAGCTTTTTATAGAATTTCTTTAGTTAATAACTAACTCCAGGAAGCTCCGACGTCGACGCCGAAGCCATCGGCGTCGGAGCTTCCTGGAGTTAGTTAATAACAAGAGTTGTGTGTTGAACATTACTATTGCACTTCAAATTATGTTTGTTATATTGATAATCTGCTGTTCCAGTTACTTTATTTGAAATTCTATGTACAAATGTTTGTGAAAGAAGAAATAAAATGAACTATGAACTATAAACCATAACTCACTTAGACCGAAAATTTCTGTCTCGTTCGTTCGTTAGCCTCTGATTTGGGTAGGGTCGGCTCCTCTCTTTAGAGACAGAAGCCGACCATAGGCGCTCCTGTGCAAACTCGGTGGAATGGATCTGGCCACCAAATTCCGGCTCAACTTTTGGACTAAAATGTCACTTTAGCGGATTCATATCCGATGCATTTATTTTTGAAAATTAGGTCTAGGCTAATATACATCAGTTTCACTTACCAAATTGACGGGTCTATGATGCGTTTAAGCCTTTTTAAGGGTTTTTTTTTCCCTGCAAAAATTTCAACACGGAGAGGAGTTCAATTTCGACGAAGAAAACCGGGAAAAAAAAACGGGCGCCTATGGTCGGCTTCTGTCTCTGATCTAAAGAGAGGAGCCGACCCTACCCAAATCAGACTTCAGTCAGTTCAGAGAATCAGAGGCTAACTAAATTTTTGGTCTATAAGTACTCATGCACTCAGCTCAGTTAGCTGCGTGAGCTGAGTGACTGCAAAATTATTATTCTAAATTTCATTATACATGTGAATTCTGTTCTACTTCTAGTTATTACAATCACTATTATTAGTGAATTACAAGTTACACAGACTCAGTCACAGATCACTCATCAAACTTCATCATGACTTCAATTCGTTTTTACCTGAGGCAGTGCTTGCTGAGGATGAGCCTATATTAGGCGTATAGGGTATACTCAAACTGAACTGGTGTGGCGCGTGGCTGAGCTGAGCCTGAGAAATGCGAAAGACTACCGGTATTGCAGAGGCCGGGAGCCGTACATTGCATTTGCTGTCCGCTGTCCCGTGCCCGTGTAACCGAGATGCGGTTCTGGACTTTGAGTTTGGGCACGCCTTTCAAATGTATTCAGTTGACGTAAATATTTGTTTCGGGTCACCGGGTTGTGACTGACCTTTGGCTTTACTTTACTTAATAGCTATCTATGGAAGATGTAGAAGTGTATAACTATATAACGAAGTAAGATCAGTTCTTGTGATGTGCATGACATGTACCACCGTTGTCGAGCTAGTCTAGTCGCCGTCGCGTCGAGTTACGTCCATTCAGCGAGATAAAGCTATGGAATGCCGTTAATTATGCTCCATATAGCGTAATTCCCGCCCTCGCACCGCGTATTGTTTAACCAAACATATAGCTATATTATAGGGGGATATCAGTAATATCGTCAGAAGGGACTATAGTACTAGCCGGGCCCAGGGGATGCACAATTTATTTTGAGGGGTAGGTTTGTAAATGAATAACAATTATGTAGGCCCGGCCGCGTTATTTTTCCACACCCTGTCAATTAAGTATCACTATATAGATACAAGTGCAACATTTAAATCGAAGTAGGCAGAAATACCCATTCCGGGGCCGGGATGACGGGCGTATACAACCCCAAAAGTCCCCTTTGATGATGTGATTGAAACTATTGGTCCTATCCTGAGAGAAATATTTCGTATTCTGATATTTATTTTCTGCCTTACGCGCGTGCCCATGCACTGAACCATATACCGGTATACCTTTCCCTATATATTATCAAATGTAAGATGCCCCTTATGTTTGCTTTGCTCTTTTAGATAGTTGCAGTTCTGAAAATGCTAAAATCACTGTTCGTAACAATTGCAGACCAATTTAAATGAAAATATACGCCCCGTTTATCCCCACCACCAACAGTTATCTCTACTATACTTTATTTTATGATGATGGCAACAATCTTGCCCTTAAAAGAAGCACATGAAACAATCTGCTATGAGTCGGTTTTCAAGTTTAGGTTTGTCTTTAGGTCATGTTTGTTCATGTTTGCGTGATACTAACACTTTCAACGATGTACACTAACTGTCACTAGTTTACTCAAAATTCTGGCACAAATTGATTTTGACATGCCCTGCATTTAAAAAAAAATGTTGCTCAGTGAAGCCGTGTTTGGATCTAAGTCATCAACGTACACTTGCACATTACTACTACTTTATGAAAAGAAAGCAAGGAATAACATTTATACAGCTCATAGTTTATTCACAATATAAAAATTGATTTCGGGTTTCGTTTTTTTCTTCTGTGACGCTCTGTATATCAACCAAAATATCGTCAGAACTGCTTGCTCAATAAAATAGGCTTCTATAGTATTCGCAAGCCCCAAACTTGACTATCAAAGCCTCTATTGTATGGCTGTTACTTCATCAATACAGAAGACTACTCAGTACTATAATTATCATGTTCATCATCGTCATCATCTCTATATTGCTTTAACTATTATTTATTTTGATATAAGAAAAGAGCTAGAAATTACCATCATTTCTCAACTCAGTTTGCGGCTTGTATAAAAAAAAAAAACACGCAACAAAGGACTCAACATTTTGTTACCTTGGTCTTTTACGAAGTTAAGTGAGAATAGTCATTTTCTATTATACTATAATCAACATGATTATAAATAGAGGATCAAGGAAACCTATATACTAGTAAGCAGTTTTGGGAGGTATTAAAAGAAATATCTGTATTCATATCATACTGCATGCTCTATTTATGAAGAAGAATACTCGAGGGTCATTAATTTCTCTCATAATAATTATCGATACTGATGTTGTACCTTGTTTAAAGAATGTTAGTATGGTAAAGATAACGAGCTTATATATTATAATAGCCACTATTACAGGGGATGAAGTCAGTAACTTTTTATTGAAAAATATAATACACGAAATCGTTGTTCCCCTAGAACACATATTTAATCTTTCCATGACCCAGGGTGCGGTTCCCGACGTCATGAAACTTGCAAAAGTTGTTCCGATTTTTAAAAAGGGGGACCCCTTAGATTCATGATTGTAATTACAGGCCCATATCTCTCTTGTCTTCCATCTCTAAATTAGAAAAACTCATCTATGATCGCACAGTAGCTTTTTTAGTGAGTAATAATACATTCTCCGCGACTCACAGTTTGGCTTTAGACAAAAGCATTCGACTGTTATGCTATTTTACATTTCATTAATCATGTTGCTTCTGCAATTGATGATCACTGTCATACCCTTGGGATGTTTTTTGACCTCTCCAAGGCCTTTGACACAATTGACCATCAAATTTTACTATATTATACAAAATTTCACACTATGGTATACGTGGAAGGGCCTTGGAGTGGTTCAAGCTACCCGCAGGGGTAGGAAACAATACGTATCCATAAATGGGGTAGACTCGGCCTTTCAACAGTTATTTTGCGGAGTTCCACAAGGATCCCTTCTGGGGCCTCTCCCGGTGGGGTCACTCCCCCGCAGAGGGTGACACGTATGACCGTTACCACAAATGCAAATACCCCCCTTTTGCGGTCAGTTTCAAGGACATTTTGTGAAATTTAACCCCCTTTTTTAAGTCAAAACAAGGACAAAATCGTACTTTGGAATACCCCTATTTATAAGATTGTAAGGACACTTTCGCAAATTTACCCCTATTTTACCATATTTCCAGGACAAGACTCGGCTCCGAGAATTTTTCTTCCCGGTTTTCTCTTTTACCTTTTCCTGACCCCTATTTATCAATTTCGAGGACACCTGTGCACCCCTATTTTCTATATTTCGAGAAATATTTTGTCCGCGGACATTGCTTGAAATTTAACCCTTTTCCCGCGATTTTGGTAACGGTCATGCGGTCCGGAAGTCAAATTGAGTGACCCCACCGGGGGGCCTCTTTTATTTATATTGTATATGAATGACTTTCAAAACTCATCCAATTTTTTGTCGTTTATATTATTTGCTGATGATTCTTTTGTGTTTTTCTCACACGAAAACCCCAATGCACTGCTTGAAACCGTTAATCTTGAACTGAAACTTGTTGAAGAGTGGATTTGTGCTAACAAACTTTCCTTGAATTTAAATAAAACTCAATGTATGCTCTTCAGCAACTCTATTTCGGAATTGCCTGGCAGTGTTTACATTACTAATACTACTTATAAACTTAGTTGATTCGTCAAAATTCCTTGGTTTTATCATTGACAATAAACTTTCTTGGAAAGAACACAACTTAAATTTAAGCAAAACACTATCAAGGAACATTGGAATAATCAATCAATTAAAAATGTCGTTTCCTAAGTATATTTTGAAAAGTTTGTACTCCACGTTTATCTTGCCTTATCTTAACTATGGCATACTTGCATGGGAAAATTCGTTTAATTACCAGTTGGACAAATTATTGATACTTCAAAAACGCGTCATACGAATAATCTGCCACACTTATAGATTAAGCCACACTAATAGTTTATTTTTAGAAAATAAAATATTGAAAGTTCATGACTTGTACAATTTCTTTTTAGGCTGTTTTGTGTTTCAATTAAATTCTAATGAACTTCCTCATGCCATCACGTCGACATTCCAAAAGAATCAACAACTTCATAATTATCCAACCCGGCAGTCTTCCTTTTTTCACTTACACAAACTGAGAACTTTACTAAGAAAAAAAAAACTTTGATTTATACTGGTCCTGTGTACTGGAACTCCTTGGACATGTCGCTCAAATAGCTGCACTTAAAACGTAAACTTCTTCTTCAGTATGAAAATGCTTAAGAAGGTCATCATGATAAAGACTACCGCTATTATCATCACTTGTTGGTTGGCTGCACTACACGCCCGTTTCTGTTCTTTTGTTTTGTTTTTGTTTTATATATTATGTAATAAAGTATTATGTGAAGGGAACCTTAATCACAAGCATTATGCTTCTAAGGTTTCCTCCTCATTACTGTAGATTATTGTTAGCATCATTTGTACTTAATGGCTTGCATAAAAATCGTTTTATTGTTGTTATACCACCTATCTATTGAATATATTTACATGCTTTGTTACCTTGTATTTGCGTTACTTTGTAAATTCGTTTCATATGCAGTTAATGTGGAAATATACGGAGCCCGAGAGGGGACATGCATGAACATTTTTTTTTTAGTAAGTCGTTCCCACCACTTATAAGTCGTTCCCACCACTTATAAGTCGTTACCACCACTTATAAGTCGTTCCCACCACTTATAAGTCGTTCCCACCACTTATAAGTCGTTACCACCACTTATAAGTCGTTCCCACCACTTATAAGTCGTTCCCACCACTTATAAGTCGTTCCCACCACTTATAAGTCGTTACCACCACTTATAAGTCGTTACCACCACTTATAAGTCGTTACCACCACTTATAAGTCGTTCCCACCACTTATAAGTCGTTCCCACCACTTATAAGTCGTTACCACCACTTATAAGTCGTTCCCACCACTTATAAGTCGTTCCCACCACTTATAAGTCGTTCCCACCACTTATAACTCGTTACCACCACTTATAAGTCGTTCCCACCACTTATAATTCGTTTATTGCGTCTGGACTAAATTCTTCGTAAGGCCTATGCTAGAGCGATTTAGAGTCGATTTAGAGTCGTCTTTTTAAAACTACTGACTTTGTTCTGACCATTTTAGCCAAAATGGATGAACGAGAGCAAGAACGAAATGCAGTGATAAAGATATGCTTTGAAATGGGACTCATGTACAAAGACATAGTTACGATTCTTGCCACAGAGTGTGGAATTGTAATTTCTTTCCGTCATTTGAAAAGGCTGCTCAGACAGCATGGCCTGTCAAGGAGAAAAAACTACAGTGACATCGGTGAGGTTGTAGACTTTATTCTAAAGCAGGTCGAGGGATCGGGTCGTCTGCATGGCTACCGATGGATGTTTGAAAAATGTCGGGCACATCATATCAATTGTAAAAAGGAAGATGTAAGAATAATCCTTGGAGTTGTCGACCCAGAAGGGACAACTCAGAGGAGAAGGAGAAGACTGAGGCGACGTCAGTATTCATCCAAAGGGCCAAACTTTTGTGGCATCTGGACAGCTACGACAAACTGAAAGCATTTGGAATATGCATTAATGGCTGCATCGATGGGTTTTCCAGGAAAATAATGTGGATGAACGCCTACCACACTTCATCAGACCCGAAGGTGATTGGAGGGTACTACATAGAAAAGGTGTCAGACATCGGAGGATGTCCATCTGTTGTACGTGGGGATCTAGGTACCGAGAATGGATATGTGCGTGACTTTCAAAGGTTCTTCCGTGAGGACGACGAAGATGGCATGGCGGGCATTCGCAGTTATCTAGAAGGTCCAAGCACCGCCAATCAAAGGATCGAGTACTGGTGGTCCTTCCTTCGAAGGGAGTGCATGGAATTTTGGATCTATTTTTTTCGCGATTTGCAAGATGACGGTGATTTCATTGGCAATTTCGTAGATGTCAATCTCCTACGGTTTTGTTTCTTACATCTTATCCAGGTAAGAGCAATGGCAATTTTTACCTCCATTTTAGATTTGCATGACCATCGACCAAAATTAAGAATCAGAAATTAAGATTAGAAGAAAATCTTTAACTTTACTTTATAATATCATATAGATCTAGGCCTTTAATTGTTCTTTTACAGTGATCAACTTTTTTGTTCGCACTGCAAATGAATTGAAGCAGCGCAAGGATCTGGTTCTGGACATTTGAGAATGTCGATCCCCAAGAAGTAACGAAGTTGGATATTGATCAAACTTTCAAAAGGATCAATGTAAAAAAAAGTTGGGGCGTTTTTGCAGGGTAGCTTTGCCCCCTCCAAAGGGTCAGGGGTGCTGCTCCCAGGGGCCTGATTTAATATAGCATTTAGTAACCGAAGCCATAGATGTTTAATCATGCTTCAGTGCCGAATAGAATATTGCCAAACATTTTACATTTTAATTTTCATGTTTCCTCCCTTGTGTCTTTTGTTGACGGTATACTGGTTTATGCTTAAAATATTAAATGACGCCGTTTTATCTCTTTCCCATCTCAATTGCAGGCTGAGCTTGATGAAGTGGTAGATGTATGGGATCGGCATCTCATTAGACCATCGAGGAACGTCCAAGCTCCTAGCGGCCGCCCAAACATTATGTTCAACTTGCCGTCTTTGTACACTACAAGAGATTATCTGCATGGTGTGAGCCAGGAACGTATGCAAGCATGCAAAGAGGAATGTGTTTTCAGAAAAACAATACCATGTGATGAAGACATCTTTGAACTCTGTTGCATCGTGATGAATGAAGTTGGGTACGAGTATCCAAGAGACCGACACGGTGCTCGACTTCTTTATGTAGCTCTTCGACGTGAGATAACACACTTGCTTAACAATTAATTCTGTCTGAAGGTGCAGCAGCTATAGGTTCAAACCAACTTAACCAAGGAATACAAACAATACCTGTTCATGTAGGTGTGTTTTAAGTTTTTCCTTTTTTGTTCTTCTTAAGGAAATAAGCATAGTCTAATTGCCTTCTCGCTAATCATTGGTTTTGTACACAGTTTGACCTAGATTATCTGGCCACTATCTGGCAAGGAATTTTTTTTTCCTCACTCTTTGCTTCAAGATTGAGGGAAAGTTTCTTACTTTGTTTTATTTAAATTTTGTACAAACAAAATGAAACAAGTCTGGAACAAAAGCTTGCCATTTAAATGTAAAAGTTTGTACATATACCAGTTTAATTAAGTAATAGGATATGCTCTATATAGAGACATGTTGTCTAGGACTTGTCTCTCATATATGGCCAAATCAATTATCTGGATGAAGGCCGGTCCCGACCAGATAACCGAGGTCGAACTAAAATAATTCAGCAATGAGTCAATGGAGGTTTACATTCCAAAGTGATGGACAAGTATAGATTTCTTGTAACTTTTTATTGAAAGAAAAAGAAGAAAAAAGATTGACACAGATCTCGGTACAAAATCTATAAGGACTACATAGGCACTCTGTAGGCATCTTAAGCATTTTATTTAAGTTTTTCATACTCAACTTTCTTACTGCTTTGTTCGCCTTGGACATATTGTAATTGTTCTGTTCATGTCATATTACTACATGTAATTAAATCAACTTGATTATCTTCCAGACTTGCCTTTGATGTTCTATGTGTTATACATACAACTCGGACTCATGGACTCAGTAGCATTATGGCACTGCATGGGCCAGCAGCTGTGGGTATGCGTTGCTTGTGACCATCTAATTAAGGCCCCAAAGTTTAAAACAAAAAACATATATTGACCCTATATGGAAAGTGGCACTGAACCAAACAAATTTACTGTGGACTGTGGAGCCCTACAAGTACATGTATGTTACCAAAAACACACATTCAATGGAATCTGCAAGTGGGACAATGTACATGGTTATTTGCAAGATTGGTAGATAGTGAAACACAGCAAAATGAAAGTCGTATCATTAATTCTTCTTAAACCAACTTGTTCCAATAACATATTTAAGTAAACAAAAGAAAATTCTCTGGTTTTTATAATATGCCTTGGACCAATAACAATAAAACACAAAAACGCCATAAACGTTCTTTCACTATGGTCATTTGGTCCAGTTAAAATTAACAACATGAAGGGTTCTCTTGGTACTTTATGATATGCCTTGACCAAACAACATTAAAACACAACACCATAACTGTTCTCAAAGCAGTACGCCTACCTACCATGTTCATGGTTATTTGCAAGATTGGTAGATAGTCAAAACACAACAAAATGAAAGTCCTAATAACCCGTTGAAGACTAGTCCTGATTATACTCCGGCTGGGGTCTACGGAAATGTGTGTTATAGCAAAATAAGCTCGTCTTCAACGGGTCAATTCTTCTTTAACTAACTTTTTCCAATAACATATACCGTAAAGTAAACGAATTGAAGGTTCTCTTGGTTCTTCATAATATGCCTTGGACCAATAACATTAGAACACAACACCATATTAAACCCATTTGATCCGAATAAAACGTGGCATGAAGGTTCTCTTGGATCTTCACGATACATGTATATCCTTGGGTCCAACATTAAAACACACCACCCTGAATGTTCTTTTCATGTCACTTCATAAACCCACTTAATCCAATATCCTTGAACACCGGGGTACACGCCTAGTAAGGTATACACAGGAGTGTGATGCTCTAATGGGCGACTTTTTGGCCAAAAAAATTATACTATATATTTTGCCCATTTCGTCGATAAATTGCACAAAAGGTAATTATTCTTAATAAAACCCTAATAATGGGTTCCCTTCTCCGCCAAAATGAACCTTAAAAATGGGTTGGGTTTTGCGGCTTCAGCGACACACTCCCATCAGAACCAAATCTGAGTTCCCCCTTGGGTTTTAACATCATATTATGACTGTTCTGTGTATCTTTGTGGAATTCCTGGGTCTAATATGATTTAAACTCAAAACAGTGAACCAAAATTCACTTGTTAATTAAACAAAGATGGGTTCTCTTCTATAGAAACATCATGTTAAAAAAAGCCCATTTATACAATGAAAACAAGGGAAAATCTTGACAAGAAGAGCCAATATCAAAACAAAGTGCAAAGTGTATCAAAATGTACAAAATATTTGGCATATTATAGTCATTGAATTTAACACCATCATTGTACAAAAACATTGATATTCTACAGTCTCTTGAACTCTCTTCATGAACCAAATTGGTCCTACATTAATCTAATTCAAAATGAAGGTTCTCTTTAAGTGCTTTGAACATGATATGCCTTGTATCATGTACATTTTAACAACAGATCATTATAATTATAGGGTAGAATACCTCATTTCGATTACTAAAGAGTGAATTGACATAAAATCTACCTATTTTAAATTGGGGCTTTATTGCTGCACATACTTCTTTCTTTGGATTAGTTTTCAATTTTGTCTCTTTCTGATGTCAAATACCATTTTGATAAATTTGAGCTCATTATTAAAAGGAAAATTGAATAATGTACATACATCTATATTCATCCAATCAAAGCATATTCGGAGCAAGAAAAAAAATGCAGCGGGAAGTGGTTGTCTCTATGGTAATGTTAGTGAACAGATTTTCCAAAAGTGACACAGAAGATTTGTTCACCTTTCACAAAAATCGTCTATGCCCACCAAAGAGTGAATGTAATGGCAAAATGAGATCATCACTGAATCACGCACACCCAAATTTATCTGAAATGGTGAAATACATTTATACATTTGGTACCAAAGTTACTTGGGAAGCCATTTTCTGAGAGTACACTTTTGTGATACACTACATTGTATGTATAAATACCAGATTGATTTCTGCATATTAATTCATTCAATATAATTTTTTGGTGTTTCAACACCATATCTGAAGCATGAAGATGTTTAATACTAAACCTTTGCAAATATGCACAATTGCTATCACTGCCATATGTCTCACACCTACAAATTTCAAGCTAATTAATAAATGTAAACAATTAGAGAAGACAGCCTACTTTCATCTTCATAAAGCAATGAGTTGTTCTAAGGAAGTTTAATAAAGGACAAAAATAAAGGGTTTTCTGCAAAATGTAGTCAGGTAGTGTTATGTTTATGCTGCATATTTAATTAATGATGTATGCTGCGTACGGGAAGTCAACTTTGAACTTGGGTAAGCCTTCATGTTTCTCAAAGCCAATACACCTGTTAAGATTATTTGACAGTTTCCTGCATTAATTTAAGATATAAAGCAACAAAATTCAAGATTAAACTTGAAACTGTGCAGTACCCTGTAGGAAATGTACGAGTAACCAGTAGCCATTAACCAAAATCAAAGTTCATATATCCTGATGCTAATACACAATCCCACTCTTGGCGAAATTCCCGGTAACTTCCATAGGTACTTGGAAGTTCAAGAGTAGGCCCACATGTATGTGCCACTGGTCGCCTGCCTGCACCTTCTAGAGACGTGAATTGAACCATTATTTTGGAAACGCTCATCACTTCAGATCCTGTCAGAAAATGCATTAATTTTTTCAATCCTTTCTTGTCTTGCCCTTAATGTACTGCATGAGGAAACGCACCGAGTTTGACTCTTCCTGGTTGGATGGAATAGCTGAAAAGCTCTCACAGACTTTCTTTGTTGTAGGTTGGAGCTCTTGGTATATGCTGAGAACTACCGAGGGGGTTGGAAGCTTGCTTAACAACTGAGGAGTCACAACTTCCTCATACACTGCATCGCATAGCTCCCGTTCTGGATGATGACCTTGTGCGCCAACTGGAACATAAGTGCTAATGATTCCCCTTCTTTTGGTATGGTATGCCCACCTTCTCGGTCAAGGAGGTCAACGAGTGCTTCATGCTCTTCCTCTGTTGTGTTTCCAGACAGTGCAGACTGAACACAAGCTCGATCTCCATCATTTAGGTAAAGCTTGAAAGACTCCATCAAAGTGTCAGGCAGGACTGCATCTTCACCAAATAGCATGCCAATGACGAAAGCTGGTGCCATTCTAAGAGGGAAAATTTTGTGGTCTATGAATCCTTTCACAAGGATTCTTCCAACGGCTTTCCACTCTTCTGGCCCTAGTTCTGGGCACAAACCTGGAACTCTGAAATCTTCCCCATCAGCATACATTTCAAAAAATTGTTTCCAAAAGATTGTGTAAACATCTCTCGACACTCCTTCTGCATCAATTCCAAGTTCGTCCACAAACTCGAATTTTAGAGGGGATGTCATCATATCAGGTGCTTTGAAAATACACAGGAGTTCAGTTATAACCATGCATCTGTGCAGCTTTACCAATGAATGCTTTTCCAACTCTTCTCCCAGAATTTGTAGACCTTGTGTTAGTAGTGGTTCCTCAATAGCAAGACCTTCAGTTCTTGAGGGTGGAGCATTGCTAGTGCTCGGTTGCTCATGATCGGACTCCATTTCCTGCTCCTGTTCTGGTTGTGGCACTAATTCAAAGACGGTTAGATCAATTACTGACTCAATGGCAGTATGGCTAATACCCGTTTCCGGAGTCAACGGAATCATTGGTAATGTTTCATCCAAGTCCTCATCTGCCTCATCAGGATAGAATGAGATGTCTTCATCAGTGTCATTGGATGTCTTTTGACTCTTTCCCTTCTTCTTTGAGCAAATATATATCCGCAACATTTTTACTTCTGTCTCTAGGTACAGATCTTCTACATTACCCTCGGAAAATAGCTTTCCTCGAAAATCTTCCACATGGAAATAGAAATCATCCACATGACCTCTGAATGACATATTATCTGGAAAGAAAAGTCTCCTCCCCTCCTTGATGACATCGCCAGCTGTTGCATTTTTCCCCAACTTTAGATGCCTCGTTCCGCCACCCTTAGATGTTCGAATCTGCTTGTACTCCATACTGGCCACATCAAAGTCTTTCCACCCTATCTCCACCCTCCTTTCCTCTTTTTCTGCATTCCTGTTACCAATATTTTTCTTCTGAGATTTCTTGATCTTAATTTTTAATCTGTCTACCATTGATGGCTTTGCTGCTTTTGGTGAACTAGTAGAGCATGATGGCCCTGATTCACACTTGCAAAATGTTACCACTGCTACCCGGTCTCCATATGCTGGGATGTACTCGGCAAGTTTCTTATCATCAAGCAATGGGATTATTTCCACATCAACCTAATAAGAACAAACAAAAAGATAAAATCTTAGCTTTACTTAATATTGAATTAACATAAAATAATATGATATGATAGACACCTGGATATCTTCCCCAAAGTCAATATTGTGCACCACCCCTGCAACCAATCAGAAGCGCACATTTTGGACTTGAGATTCAATTTCAACCAATCAGAAGCACGCATTTTGGACTTGCGAATAATTTTTTTGAGGTGCAATATTAAATGTAGTTTTCCTAATTAAGTTCTTTCTTCCCCATCACAACTCATTGTTTTTTTCTTCTCCAAATTGGTGCTGTCCGAAAGGGTGGGTAGTGTCGCGTCACGTTGCGTGGAACCCCCCACCCCGGTTTTGCCGAATGGGTGCATTAGGACTTAAATTCCCATAAAAAGTATCCCTTTATCTTAATATTTATCATAATTCATTGATTTTATTCATACCTTTTTTAAATTCAAATCTCATGTGCCCCTCTGGGTTATCAAAGGGCATGGCCACAACTGATGTCAGTTCAGCATTCACTACAAATTTTGTTGGGGGAGTGGGGGGGGTAGACATTTTTTTAATTCGAAATATATTGTGTCAAGTAGACATTTGTTCCTTTGTTTTGCTTTGTACTGATGTTATAAAAAGAGAAAATGATGTGAATTTAGTCCATGAATTACTGTTAAAAAGACATTTTATGTTTTGAATTTTTGGAAATAAAACCTCATTTGAACTGTTGAACTGAACTGTATATGTCTCTCTTCAAACCCTGCCTTAGTATGTCTTGTTAGATGTGTGCTTTGTCTTCTGTGTGTGTGGGTGTACATGTGTCCAGGTGTGTTAGGGTGTGTGTGTAATATGTGGGGTGTGTGCATTTGTGTGTCTTTGACACAAGACTTGCACCCCAAGCATCACTTCTCCAACAGCATTTCATCACATTTCCAGCAGATGGATGAGATGGTATCATTTTGCCTTCTTTGGAGATGAAGCAATGTAGGGTGCTTCCCAGGCGTCCTTTTGTCATTGGACGGCAGAAAAGTAGCAACACTTCTTCACAGTTAGGCTCAAAACTCTCCAGCCAACTCTTGTACAGGTACTAACCTTATCTTTAACCATTTTCTGGATTATGTCTTCCTTCAGCCCTCTCTGTCTGAGGAAATCTTTCAATTTCTCCATGATGACTATACTGCAGATGGAAAGAAAAGTGAATAGAAATAAATAAATGAAAAGTGATGAATAAAGGAAAAAAAGTTTTGGGTATGCATAATGCATCCTTACCAGGTTCGAATGTGAAGGGATGGGATGTTATACAGCAGATATATCACATATATTCCACTAATATTTTCATAACTGCAGTATTTTCTTTCATCATTGATATGCTATGTGAGTATCCTAACAAAGTTTCTTATAGTCACATAGAACATTAAAGATGTATTTTTCCTGGATGTTCAAGCCCAGTTACCGGTACTCGCAATGACAATAAAAAAGAACAAAAGTAACAACAAGAATACTACTATAATAAGAACATTAATAAATGTGAGATATTGTGAGTAGGCTATGCACCACATGTTTGTGTACACACACTTGGGTCGACCCCCGTCAATAGCAAATAATCCCTCCAGCCCACGATCATCATTCTATCATTGTCATAAAGTATCCATATCCCCCCTGGCTACGCAAAACACATTTCTTTACTCTTTCTCGACTGTGAATACGTCTGACTGACATTATAGTTTTGTTTTCTCTTTTTGTCTAAACTGAGCCCAGGGGCGGATCCAGCCGGTGGCAAGGGAGGGGCCTAAAGGGCCACCGTGCGAAAAATTGAAAATCGTCCCGGCCGATTTTTGGCTCAGTGGGGGCAAAAAAAATTTCGAGAAGGCTTATTTTTTCCCACCGCCACACCCCTTGGGCGCCAGGGTAGTGAGCACAATTTTTTTTTGGGGGCACCCCAAAAAATTTACTATGAGAAGGCTCATTTTTTTCCACCGCCCCCCTGGGCGCCAGGAGGGGCCCATCTTCTTTTTTAAAAAAAGGGTGTTTTTACCTGTTTTTTGCTAGGAGGATCTGCCACTGACTGAGCTCCCCCAGTTGCCCCCTTTCTTTCTCTCTCCCTCTCTCTCTCTCCTCTCTCCCCTCTCTCTTTTTCTCTCTACCCCTCTCTCTATATTGATAGGTTCACATGGTGTGATTACCATGATAATCAGAATAGATTGATATATATGATGATGGTACGTAAATGTAAGGTGAGGTAAATGTAAGGTGAGGTAGATCTAGGCCTATATCAGTATATGTAATTAAGAAAAGTAATATTTCAAAATGATATTGTGTGGGTTTACGTTAATTTTTAAACTCACCTGGCAATCACAACAGTACTTGGAGTTGGAAGTGTAATTATTTAAGCTTAGGAAATGTCGATCTGACTTGTTATAGTTATAACAGGACCCCCTCCCGGCCCCCTTCTCTCGATTCCTCTCTTGATCCAACTCTCTCCCTATATATGGATCGAGGTTGATTAATCATGATATTAAGAAGAGATTGGTAGATATGACCACGGTATATAAATGTTTAGTGAGGTATTCTTAATTAAGAAAATAATTATTATGGGCCTACTCTTGATTTTGGGTATGTTTTAGTAGGATATCTCCACGGCGGAGTTATGGGTCAAATCTAGATACGATTCCGAACTAGCGTCGGCTAGGCTAGACAGAAAAATCTGTTCTGAGGAGAACAGACGGATTTTTGTGTCTAGAGCTAGGGCTTGGTGATAATGTGAAATATTGATATCAATATTTCACATTATCACCAAGCCCTTAAGGCTACTCAAGCCAAGGCCAAGCCCTAGCTAGCTTCAAAACAATCAAGCTGCATACATTCGGATGACTAAGCGCTGAAGGAGGAGCTCGCCGGCGATGGCTGACCGGCCTGGGGATGCAGCGGCACCCTCCGTTGATACCCTTTTCGCCGGCCTGGTCGGAACGAAGTCAGTCCCAATTAGACCTAACGTTACAAGACTGTGAAGACTCTCAATTAAATATAAATCGCTCTATCCTAGGCCTATAGGATAAAGGTTTATAGTCGATCTGTAGTCACGTTAAAAGCAGTAAAATAAAGTAAACGTACCTATACATCTATCCAGGTCTTACTTGTCTCCGTTCTCGGCATGCATGACCGACCCCATTTAGAAAATCGTCAGCAGCATGCTTCTTCTTCTTGTTGTTGTTATAATGTTGGGTACCCGGGTCTGTTGACGTTGGCGCTATATCCATCGATTTCGATGATTTTCGCCAGGCTTGGTGTGAGAGCTAGGGCGGGGCGTACTGCTCCCTTCTTCATAATTATATGCCATCACGTGGTAGTTATAAATAAGTGGTGGGAACGACTTATAAGTGGTGGGAACGACTTATAAGTGGTGGGAACGACTTATAAGTGGTGGGAACGACTTATAAGTGGTGGGAACGACTTATAAGTGGTGGTAACGACTTATAAGTGGTGGGAACGACTTATAAGTGGTGGGAACGACTTATAAGTGGTGGGAACGACTTATAAGTGGTGGGAACGACTTATAAGTGGTGGGAACGACTTATTTAAAAAAAATTGCATTGCATGTCCCCTCCCGGGCTCCGTAGAAATAAAACCTAAATAAAATAAAAAATAGTTTACGAAACAATAAACACTAATAGTCAGCTTCTGTTTACTGGATTAATACTCAACATCAAATCAAATCGTGATTTTCTTTATCCAGTGGCGGATCCAGGAATTTCTTACCGGGGGTGGGGCACAAAATCGCATGGGGTGAAATATATGAAAAACGATGGAGCGAGGCGTCAGCGGCGAGGGAGCGGAGCGACCAAGCGGGGGTGGGTCTGGGAGGGGGTCACAATGGAGACCATAAAAAGCAGTGCATGATAATTACGTCTTTTTAAATCAAGTAACAGTTTAAGGGGGGTTGACCTAAAAACAATGCAGAGCATTAATTGTCCACGAGCCGCATAGCGGCGAGGCGATTTTTTGGGGTGCTATTTTGAACCCCCGTAAGTGATGTTTTCCTGGCATCTATATACTAACACAATGGAGACCATAAAAAGCAGTGTATGGTAACGTCTTTTTAAATCAAGTAACAGTTTAAGGGGGGTTCGACCCAATGACGATGCGAAGCATCGTCCACGAGCCGCGAAGTCCGAGCCGCGTAGCGGAGAGGCGATTTTTTTTTTTTTTTTTGGGGGCTATTTTGAACCCCCGTAAGTGATATTTTCCTGGCATATATACTAACACAATGGAGACCATAAACAGCAGTTCGAATTCATGATAACGTCTTTTTAAATCAAGTTACAGTTTAAGGGGGTACGTTCGACCCAATGACGATGCGGAGGAGCATCGTCCACGAGCCGCGAAGTCCGGGCGCGTAGCGGCGAGGCGATTTGGGGGCTATTTTGAACCCCCATAAGTGATATTTTCCTGGCATCTACTAACACAATGGAGACCATAAACAGCAGTTCATGATAACGTCTTTTTAAATCAAGTAACAGTCCACGAGCCTCGAAGTCCGAGCCGCGTATAGCGCCTCCGTATCTATATGCCACTGGTTGTTGACAGTAGTGGTAGTTGTTATAAGAGTTTGTAAGTCTTTTGGTGTTTGACTGCTTGGCAACTACTACATGTATATATCCCCGGTCCATGCTCATTATTAGAAATGACCAAGTCGTAATTAACTTCAGTATTCAAAAGCCAATCAGAAGTGCTCTCACTTTACCACACCATTCGTTAGATAGATATGATTTTAGATAATTAACCCATGTTTCAAGAGTATAATATGTTTTTAATCTAAGTTTTAACACATTTATTTAAGTTTATATAGCAGCTAGCCAATAGCTCGTAAAATTAGCAGACCCCCCCTCCCCAATATAAGCGACTTCTTTAAAAAAAAAGAGATGAGTAATTTACTGTTGAGTTGTTACTATGTTGAGTTGCTATATATACAGCCAGTGGCGGATCCAGGGGCCCGGGCCTCTCCTCGGAAAACACAGGTAAAAACACCCTTTTTTTGATAAAAAAAGAAGATGGGTCCCCTCCCCTGGCGCCCAAGGGGGGGGGGTGGCGGTGGAAAAAAAAATCACCCTTCCCGTAGGGAAATTTTTTTTTCGGGTTCCCAAAAAAAAATTTGTGCTCACTACCCCTGGCGCCCAAGGGGTGGCGATGGAAAATTTTTTTCGGGTGCCAATTTTTTTGTTTTTGCTCACTACCTACCCCCACTGAGCGAAAAATCGACCGGCACGATTTTCAAATTTTCGCACGAAGTGGGCCCTTTAGCCCCCTCCCTTGCCGCCGGCTGGATCCGCCCCTGTATACAGCTTATATTTGATAGCAAGAGCAAAACTCCTTCCATTTAAAAATCATGAAGACCTTTTCAAGTCGATAAAACATACCATAAATATGCACCAAAGTGGACGGTAATGCAAAAATCTCTCACCGTGGGAGGGGGACATTGCACGTACCGATCATGCCCAACTTTATGTTTTCTCCCAATAGTTTACGGTCCTCTGGTTGCTTACTTACAAATTATGCTTTCTTAGCAGTCAGGTAAAAATAACCACCACCACCACCACCACTCATAATTCAATTTTACAGAGACGTTATGGAGGCACAAGTATAAATCTCTGACAATCAAGCAACAAAGAAGAAGAAGAAGAAGAAGAAGAAGAAGAAGAAGAAGAAGAAGAAGAAGAAGAAGAAGAAGAAGAAGAAGAAGAAGAAGAAGAAGAAGAAGAAGAAGAAGAAGAAGAAGAAGAAGAAGAAGAAAAGAAGAAAAAGAAGAAAAAGAAGAAGAAGAAGGAGGAGGAGCTAGATCGAGGAGAAGGAGGAGGAGGAGATCGAAGGAGGAGGAGAAGAAAAAGAAAGAAGAAGCCGTGGGACTAGCTATACGAGGCTTTCGGAGGGTGATATATAGTGGTGGGCACACGGGTGAATTATATATATATACAAATTAAATTTCATTGTTTTGAGCAAAATAATAATGATGATGATAATAATAATGATCACAATAGTAATTATAATAATAGTAGTAGTAGTAATAATAATAATAATAATAATAATAATAATAATATTAATATTAATAAAAAATAATAATATGATAATAATAATAATAATAATAACAATAATAATAATAATAATAATAATAATAATAACAATAATAATAATAATAATATTAATAATCATAATATTAATTATATTAATAATAATGACAATCAAAGTAATAATAATTATGATAATTGCGACGGTGATGATGATAGTCATCATTATCATCATTGTCATAGTAATAATAAATCATAATTTAATAAAAACACGTTGTAACAGGTGCATGATTCGCACGAGAAATTCTGGCCCGTTTAGCGCTTCATAGAAATAAGATAAGAGTGGTATCATTTATCTCCAGATCTGTAATCAATTTTAGTGTTTTCCTCAACGGGTATCGATATTTAGCTAACGGATAACAATCTATGTCCGAAATCCATCTGTGTTGTTTATGTTACACAACTAGCTACCCCGGCTTGCAATGTACCTGGCCACACATTATACACACATTACAGGCTACAGTCGTTATTGATATTTTTCATACCAAGTAATTTATCCTTTCAGGAGTCAACATGTCGAAAGTACTTCGCTACGTTTTGTCCATTGGTATTATGGGAGGAAGTCTCTTTGGTGGATGGGTCTTGATGAACACTATCACTCCAGATCCTGAAGAATTAGTGAAGGTAATTTGCTGAGGCCATGATGCATGCTGAACTGAGTTTGATTTGAACCTATTATTATAATTAATGAATTTCAATGATTCATGTTGTTGTAATTTTATCTGAGTAATTCATGAAATACTTCCACAAATCGTGAATATTATTAACAAAAATTGCTATAGATCTATTGGAGATTTGGAAACCACTTGTTCATCTGCACTCACACAATACTTATTATTACACCCCTTCATGCTCATGCCAGGTAGACCGAAAGCTTCAGTCTCTGATATCGACGGTTGTTCCGCTGAGATTGCATCTGGCTCCTCTGACCGCCTCTATACATAGACTGAAGTACGGCGTATGGGGTAGTGTGCGGAACGAATGGTTCGGTTCGGCCGGACCGCGATGAATGAGATATGCAACGAGTTTTTCACTTTTTACGTCTTCACATATTCATTTTGGCTGCAATATTACACTGAGTATTATAAAAAATAATAAATAACCCGGAAATATATACTTGACTTACGATAGCTTGCTCATTTAGATCCTAAATTAATGATTAATCCGAGAAAGTCTTGTAGCCAACATGATTTGTTGTCAGCCATCTTGGTTTGAGTTGATGAATATTCATTTTTTCTTTTCGAACGTCCAATAGCTACGTATGAGTCAGCCCGGCTTGAGCCGGTGATGTTTGAATATTCATAAGTCCAATATCAAACACGTGCTCTGATTGGCCATTGGGCTTGTTTTGGTCGGTTGACCCGGAAATATATCGGCGGGTCATGTCATAGATTACCAGTTCGAATGCCGTTTCATGGTTCTGAGATAAACAATTGGATAATTCATATACGTAAGTCCGTAAATTTCGCATTTAGAAATAGGTAATAAAACTTATACAACTGTACATAGGAGAAAAAAATACAAATTTGATTTCTATCTGATTTATAAATCAGAAAATTAGATCTAAATAAGGAAAATCGTGGGAGAAAGTTTCGGGTAACAAGTGCTGCACAATCTGCTCAATCTCTCCCCCCGTTGCGAGCCGTATTGGTTACCGTCTGTGTATGGGGAATGTCAACAAATGTCAGTTTTATTAAAGAATGACCCATACCAGACGGTTATTTCTGTCTAATGCCAGGTTACTTAAACTTAAAGGGCAAGTCCACTCCAAAAATAACTGACTTTCAATAAAAGCAGAAAAATCAGACAAACCAATCAAAAAAGTCTGAGTGTTATTTTTCTTAAATTTTCTGTCCTTTTTTCCCCTTCTTTTTATTGTTTGATCTGGTTTGTTAAAAGTACTATTTCTTAACTTTGGCAAAGGATTTATGAATTTAGTTCCCTGATAGCTTTTCTAATTATTTTCTAATTCACGCTGTTCAAACGAAAATAAATTATTTTCCATCGCGCTTTCACCCACCTGCTGAAGGAAACATATTAAACACTTTCCAAACACTAGGGGAGCACCACTCATCTAGGACGGCTGCGGACGTTTCGTTTACTGGCACCAAGTAACGCTACACACAACAGGTTACCTTGGATAATAAAATTTGATACATACCTTCTCAAATACTTACGTATGCATTTTAAGCGTATGAATAGAACACCTCTTTGTGTCAATGTTGGTTCTAACACCTGTCAAGCCAATCTTTTAAGCATAATTTATTTCATTTGCTCCACCTAGAGCCAAGCTTGTAAGCAAATTAAGATATTTGTCACACATCTCCTGTCTAGCCAAGGTTGGAAAGACCTGACACCATCTAGTCAAGCAGAACATAAGCAAGAATATCAACATGCCTAAAAAAAGAAAAGACTGTAAAGAAGGAAAATTTCTTTTAGAATTTTTAAAAATTGGGTGGTCCGCACTGCCTCGTTAGATAGCAGTCAATGACCAACGCCCTAACTCTATTCAACTTTCGCGCCACGCGATCTTTGCATACATTATGCAAAGTGGGGTCAAAGCTCCGATGGAAAATGTCATTGTCATCATGCATGTACATGTATAGCCTGCTTCATACAAGAACCAAGTAGATCTAATAATCAAAAATCCATTCTCTCATTTCCCCTTTCAGCGTCTCCCAGAAGCAGATCCAGTAAAAATGGCTGAGTCAAAGCAAAGGACTAAAGATCTCGTAGCGGCACTGAAAGCAGCATCAGAAAGCCCCTATCCTATATACAAAGATGTAAAACGGGAATGATACATGAACGGGAGAATAGAAGAAGTAATGAACTGGAACTCAAAGACAGCTACTGGCTCTAATGAAGAGAATTTAGAAGTGAGCATGGAAGATCGAAACATGATTGATAGCTTCAGGCTCAACACATTACAGGAATCTGTGATATACTCCAGAGAATGAATGTCACTGTTACTCGCTAACCATGTAACTTGTTGAGTTATCTCCTTGTATGTTATTCAGCATTATGGGCATCGTATGTCCGATTCGACTTAGTTACATAATTTTGATGATGAATAACCCTTGACTCCACAATTACTATTTTTCAATGAGGGGATTTGAGTCTTTATGTAGGGTCTGTTCTGTTTTATGCATTGGCCCCCACCTAAAAACTTCAAAATTCTAAGGGTTGTGGTAAGAGCTAGTAGCCCACTTGTATTGTACCACCGTTTATTTTGAGGCTTTGTTAGCCAAATAGTTTCTTTTCAGACCTGAGTCAATCTATTTACAGGTTCCAGAATGAAAACTTTTTTTTTAAAGGTGTGAATGTTTTATAGATCAAGTGGAAGCATACTGATGCGGATTCCTTTGATTCCTATTACTTTTTAGTCAGATTATGCAGAAACATTTAAAGCACCTTTTTATCACACTGTTAAATTAGAAAGTTGAATTGATTTTGAAATCAAATCAGTGAGCCCCAAAGGAACTGAAATATCAGTCAAAATGTATCTGTGTGTTGGGGGGGGGCTAAATAAATATTACTTTTTACATTTTGTACTTTTGAAGATAATTGTAAAAGAGTCCTGTTTATGTAAGTAATTTTTTACATTGGACATTTTACTTTCAGGAAAGTGGACAATTGTAAATTCAATTGAATGGTAATAATTTGATTATGTGATAGAGGGATAATTAGTCTTGCTAATAGCTAATTCACTAGATCATGTGATGTGCAATCTCTTGCAAAGAATACAATTTTTGCATAATACTGGTATTCAAGAGTTCATTTGCATCGGTTTTGGTAAAGATCATGTGATATGTTAATCTTCTTGAGCTTTATCCTTGCATCATTTAAACTTGATGTCATGTGAGACAATTTACCTTTTATTGCAATGGGGTGAAAACTGGGTGAGTCATCACTTTAGTCATTACTTGAAATGACATGAGATGCATGATTTCAATTTTAAATGGATATGGGCTCATCATTATTTTAAAAGTCAGGCCCAGGATCTAAGGCAACATACATTTTCCCTTTACTGAATGCTGATATTGTGTAGCCAGAGTTTCTGCATGTAATCAAACTGTACAATGATTTACCAGAGTTATGGTGGTTAGAAAGCAAACAGAATCCAAAACTAGTACATGTTCCTCAGGTTTTTTCCATTTTAACAGAATCTTTACTTGTGGAATAGTAATCCCCTCATTCCCCTTGGGTAAAATAAAAAAATCCTTTGAGGGTAATTGTGTGACTGAATAACTTTTGGGCATTTGTAGGCCCAACTTACTCAATTTTTGCTCAGTTTGTAGATTTTTTTGTAAAATTTGATTTTATTGGGCAAACATTATCCAAAGATGGGCATGAAATTACCCCCAAAGTTGGTCTGACACATAATTACCCTGTCCCTGATGTTGGGCAATAATTTTATTCATTATTTTGTTGTTTTTACAGTCGTCAAGTATCATCACACAAGTGGCACAACGTTCTATGAAAATATTTCATTTGTAATTTTTGTATTGGGTGAAATGGAATGTCTATTGATTGGATGATAAGGATATGATTCAGTTGATAATATGCAAGCTTCATCATTCATGTCCTAGACGGTTTTATTTTTCACTTACTCTCATATGCTTTCAACATAGTGAAATGACTGTCCGTCGTCAGGAGTGGGGAGTAGCTGGCGTGCGTGATGCAAGCCGACTGTATATCTACATCACCATGCAAGCCGATACTTATAAGCAGCATACAATGAAATTGTTGACAGAAATTTTATTACAGAAATGATAAGCCTCTGGACCTTTTAAAGGCCTGTGTGATATAATTCTATCAGTTTGGAAGAGTGTATGTGTTATGATTTGGGGGATACAACATTGCAGCAATTTTTTTTAAAAACTTCTGCATGTATTATGTATTTATTTCATGAATATGTTAAAAGTGATACAAATAAAGAATGATTTAAAAAAAAAAATTAAATAAAAAGGAAGCTTCACTTGTCATGCTAAGGCTATAATTTTTACAAGTGTGTTTTTTGTTTTATGTCAATATGACTCTTTTTCAAGTCAACATTAAAAAGAAAGACAGAGATGGGAGAAAAGGGTTAGCATAAGAGAATAAAAACTAGGACTGTGTTTGGGGATATAGGAAGAAACAAATAATGTAGTGAGAAAAAAGTTAGAAGGTGAATAGGGTAGAAAAGAAGAGATAGGAAGGGAAACTAGACTACAGTGCACAAGACGGAATTCTTGATACACAAAATACCAGGAGACTGCGCACTACAATACAAAACGTACTACAATAGAATCCATTACAAAAAAATAAAATATCAAAATCTTATCCAGTGCCTGATTTAGGGGTGGGGGAGGGGCGTACAGGAACTAGCTGCCCCCCTTCCTTAACAGAATCCTTCTACCCCTGACAGGATCATCACTATAGACCATTATTGAATTTGGTTTCGGACTAAATTTGCCGACAAGCTGACTGAAAATTCATGTATTAAAAAATGCATGACAAGCAAGCACAGAAATGTATACAAGATGGGATGAGAGAGAGAAAGGGGGCCCGGGGGAGCTTTAGATGTTTGTTGATGTTGCTGTATTTGCTGTTGTTGATGTTATATCATTTTTTGTAGGCCTTAACAAACTGACAATGCTGAACGTAAAATATGAAATATACCTAAATGAAATGAATTCCTAGCCAATGTGTCAAATTAAGAATATAAATGGAGATTTGATATTTCCGTCTAAAAGTTACATTTATCGATCTCAATTAATCAAAGTGTATGTTTTATATAACTCCATGAGATTAAAAAAGAAAGAAAAGCAAAACATCGATACCAATCCGAGCACCTAGTCTAAATTATTTCCTATATATTACTTACTATTTAAGAGATGAAAACGAATTTGAGATTAAAGTATAGTTGCGCCGCCATATTAAAGTTATGTTTTTTGTGAATAGAATTTAATGCACCACGGCCACGATATTAAGAGCATGATAACCCAATGAGTTATAACTCCTTGGATAAACTGATAATACTGTAAGTCCGATCTGTTACTGTTGAGCTGGATATTATTCATCATAGAGGTATATCAGACATATCAGTACATAAAAGTAGGAAACTATAATTATGGTGGAGAACACATGCATGTAGGCATTTCGACATAGAACAGGAGGTACGTTCAGATTCTCAAAATGTAGGTTCTTTGGGCCCGTGATAGTTCCTTTCCGCTCCGCCCTCGTTATCACATGGGTGTGCTTTGTTTTACGAATCCCCCGATATTGGTAGCACCTATTAATAGGATCTTCTTCAACCGTGTCTGATGTTGCCGATCATGCTATTGATATGTTATAAAAGAAGCATGCATGCGTGCGCGGCGACTGGTGATGCATTGCATTCGTGGACCAAGAATTAGGAGAATAGGTAACGAATGCTGTTTTGATAAAACATTGTTATATCCATCAAAACAGCTCGGGGAGAGATTCCGAAAGAGAAGGGTATGTGTGATACTTTCATATATTCCACATTTTTAAAGGGCTTTTCTATTTTGTACGCTAATTCAGGAGGATTTGGGGTATATTATTTTACAACTGGCGCCCCGACGATCTCTACTACCAATACCAACACACCCCGTAAGGAGCCGCCATTTACAAGTGGTGCGAACAGCGCCTGGCCTGCCGCACAGGTGGGTGGGCCAGGCCAGGGCTGCCAGGCGATCACTATGCGCTGAGCGGCTCCTGACGGGAAATACATCTTCGTGTATATAAAATGTGTACGGTATTTAGAGGATCTATATATTGACCTCTTTCTTAAACAGATGATTCCGACATAGCACGTGTTTGGATCCAGAAGAGTATTAATAATTAATGTCAGTTTAACTTTATGCAGAGTTCATAATGCTCTTTTGGCTCTAAGCTGATAGCTGTACAAAGGACAAGTAGGCTTACAAGTTCAACCCTTATTTATTAAACGTACCCTATCCTACAATATTTTCCAGTAGATTTGGTAACAAAGTAAGAAGAGTGTAAAGAAATATTTTGAGGGTAATGAAATTCAATTATACTATGATGTACATTGTACAAACAGTACAATTCATTTATTCGTTACCTGTATTCTGTTTTTTTTTTTAATTCATGTTCAACAACTTTCACTATTATACACTTATCATAATTCATAATCCCCAGTCAAAGCTGTCCATACAGAGGCCAGAGCAAGCTCGAAATGTCAATAGAAACTTATACTTATATTTTGTAGAATATGCACATTACAAACATATACCTACAAATTACAGTTGATACTTGATTTCCACATATTCATTTTATTTCCTTCCTTCCTTCTAATCCTTCCTTATCTTCCTCAATCTAATACAGGTGTTAAAGTGAGAGTTGTTCTAGTATGGTTCGATAGGCTATGTTTATACTGCAGTGAGAAGATTTTGGATATTTGTACAGACAAGAGACTGGCATTGAAGTACCTGTCTCCTACATGCTTCAAGACCACTACACCTACACCAAGTACCCCTCCAACTTCTCCAAGAAGACTCTTTGCCATGCAGCATCATTCATAGACTAATTGGACTAATGAAAATTTCCAGATGTTTGCTCTATCCATGTGAAAACCGCTGGATCATGCTATGAAAGTGAACAAGGACATTTTGTCAAAATGGCGAAACAATACGATGTTCTGATAAGACTTCTCATGCTCGGAGACTCAGGTGTTGGCAAAACATCCATGTTGTGTAAATTTACAGAAGAAGGCTTCAACACTACACACATTCCCACGATAGGTAAGATTATTTTCTTTCTTTATTGTCACCTTTGATCTACCATTCTCTCGGCAGGGCAAGCGCTATGTGAAACTGAGTGGGGGATGGTCAATTTGGTGAGTTACTTTTTCGATACTATTTTTCGATAATATCCTATAAGATACATGTAGATGAATACAAAATTAAAATTAAAAACAAATAAAATAAAAAATGAGAGATATAATCATGTGACGTAAAGTAATTTGGCGACAATAGTCACAACTGACTAATTGCCATTGAATCAAAACAGAAGAAGAGAAGACATGTAGATCAGTTATTATCTGCTGAGATCCAAAATGGCACTAAATCATATCTTATGATTATAACAGAGTGAACAGCTAGTGCAGGCCTTTGTGTTGCTCAACAAACATGAATAAAATCATATTGTATTACAGCAAGAATCGACATACTTTACACAGGCACCAAAAATGGGTTTATTTGAGAGTTTCGGTCACCCAACACAACAACCCAAAATTTGTACTCATGTGTGTGGGGAAAGTAATTTTGTGAAGTAAAACAGAAATTAATGTTGAATTCATCACCTCATAGTGATGATATGAAACACGTGTCACAAGAGAGGCTATGAAGATGGAGGTTGGGTTTATAAGCCCTATTGTTCCAAATCTTAGTCTGACTTTAATTAAAGATGATGATGATGATGATGATAAGTCTGGCCATTAAATAGTTTCACTTTCCTATCAATTGTAACTCCGAGGTTTCACTTATCTGATAGATTTGTGTGACTACAGTATACTGTCTGAAACGCCATCAGATGCAGATGCTTTTAACCTCTCTCTGGTTCAGTATTTTGATAATTGATCTGTACGGCAAATATAAAAGTATGTGAATTATTTAGGAAGATTGAGTAGGGATAGTTGTAGGAAAGCTCCTTGTCGAAAGAGGACATTGCAGCTGTTTCCATTGTTTACATATATGAATAACATTTACATAGATTAGGGTTCATGAGTTATGATTTTGTAATAGGATGTAAAAAATACAGTATGTTACTGATTTTCTCTTCATTTCACTTAGATGCCATATGTAGCTAGTCACCAGTTTTTGTATACACTATTTTATTTAAATGTTTTACTTTAAAAAAATGTTATTTGTTATTTGGTTTAGTGTGCCTGCATACACAACTGATAATCTTCTTACAGATCTTCTTGATAAGCTGCATAGCCCTTTGAAAATTAACAGAAGAAGAAGAACATTTTACACATCAATGAATCTACTTTAATCATTAGTCGGTATGATTTTAGAATGTTTGATAACCATATACTGTACCACATATAAACATTCTTCTTTAATGCTCTGGACAATTCAGTGAATTCACTTGTGTGGTACTTAATATCTAAAGACTAGATTTGTTACACAATACACATCATATTTGCACATCATTATCCAAATTCCTCAGTTGTACAGAGGTCCTTGCAAGACTATTTTTTCGTACAATTTGTCCCCAAACACCTCTGTTCAAAGTCTACATACTACATAGAGATGTTGTATTGTTCTCTTCAAATCTTTACTTTATTGAAAATATATGCATTTGCAATTTTAGGTGGCTCACCTATCCTATCAAGGCGTTATTTATACAAGAGACTTGCACAAATCGTTTTCTACATGGGAGAGTTTGCATTATTTAGGGTGTGTTGTTTTTTTGTTTAATGTGGTGATTACTTGAATATCCGGAATGATATTACAGATGGGAAAAGGGAAATATGTTTCCAAGGTAGATCGTTTCCAATCAGGATATTCTTTCAGACAATAGTGCATAAACATGTGATATCTAGCAAGATGAAAGAAAATTGTTTCCTCTGATTTAGTCCTAGGATCAGCTTGCCAGGGTTAACATGAAAATTTGTTATTCTATTACCATAATGTGAAACTGAAGTAATGAAATTAAAAAAAAAAAAATTCTTCTCATTATTATCATAATTCTTCTTCTTCTTCTTCTTCTTCTTCTTCTTCTTCTTCTTCTTCTTCTTCTTCTTCCTCTTCTTCTTCCTCTTCTTCTTCTTCTTCTTCCTCTTCTTCCTCTTCTTCTTCCTCTTATCGTTGTTGTTATCATCATCATCATCATCATATGGCATGACAAAATCAGTTTTACATTTTGTGTGCTTACAATGATTTGTGGATCATCACATATTTTAAATTGTTTGGATCCTCACAACCTATTGCATTATTTCTTCTGATAAATCCTGGTAGAGAATGAAAAGCAAGTATCACTGTCTATCTAAAAGGAATCACTCATGCACTACATGTATGTATTGTGTTTGGTGAATCAAATCCTTTAAGAGATGTATTAAAGACCAAAAATGCTGGACTTACCGTAATACTGCAAAGAGGTCTTACAATCCAATTGAAATGTGGAGAGGAGTCAATGATAAGTAAACAATAGATGGAATGAGCAAAGTAGTACTATATTTATTTAGCTCTTGATCACTTATTAGTGTTACCGTAGTAGCATACTATGTTTGCTAGATTTGAGGGTTATTTCAAACAATTTGAACCCTACATGTACTTGTACACTGTAAAGGTTGTATTTTGTTTCTTTGTTAAGTCGGGTTCTACGAAAAAGCAAGACTGGTTGAAAAAAATGATTCAGATGTTATTTGAAATGTTTCAAAATGATATTTATTTCAAATGGAAAATCTTATTTCAATGGCAAAATGTAGTTCAGATGAATTGACTGTCAAGATTGATATTTCATTCTGTATCAAGTTCGGTTCTCCAAACCATAACATAACCATATTAAATATTTAACTGTATATGATTAGGTTCAGATCAGAGTTAAATTCTTTATTGGAAATCTCATGTTCCCCATTCTTAATTCAAAAGTATCCTTTTCTATGTAATTTAATGGTTTATGCATGGTAGAACTATTATACACACCGCACAATGCACAATTATGCATGATCAAAGTATTCTTTGACCGTTTGGAATAGACCAGTTTACTAACTTTTTCAAATTTTATGCATAACTTTTAAAGAAAGGTTGCTCTTGACAATCTGAAAGCTTGTCCAAGGCTTGCTCAACATAGCAACAAGTACTATATGCAGAATGGATTCCGGGTATGTAGTTTATATAATAACAGGTTAATGGAATAACTTGTCACTAGGTCCCCAGGAATGAAACAACCATATAGTTGAATATGTTTGTAAACCGGTCTATTAAATATACATGTATACTGCAGATCAAAATTTTCTGAGGGAATTATAGTTTGATATGTTTTGACTGTTATTCTCTTCATATGCTTTCTACCTTCCGCATTGCAGGTATCGACTTTAAAATGAAAACGCTTGTGGTGGATGATAAAAGATCCGCATTCAAATTTGGTGAGTAAGGAATATATTTGATGAGTAATGGTAGACAAAATATTAGCATGATCCCAGAATTCCATACATGCCTTTCATTCTCGAGGTCAGGGTCTGTGATTGTTCCCATTCATTGTTCTGCATGGGTTCACAACCCAAATTCAATAATGCATAGTATAAAATTGACTGACTGGGAGCGTACACACTGCAAAGCAAAGCTGTGAATTGTATTTTCCTGAACTACATGTATGCATTAACTGTTGATTCACCCACCATGAATATCGTATGATCATGTTTTTTTAGCCTTGGGGTATGAATGAATGAATGTAGATATATTTGTATATTGGCTTAAAATTGATCAGGGTTAGCTCAATCATTCCATTTTATTCCCATTTCTGCTTTGATTTTGTTTATATATATATATGATTTTTTTTTTTTTGGGGGTGGGTCATTATCATAATTGTTTTTCATCTGCTACTAGAAATAGAAATAAACATATCCATTGGTTAAAGTACTGATACATTTTCTATTTTCCATAACAAAATAATGTATTTATTTTTAGTAATGAGAGACACCCCCTAATGCTTTTTCCTTTTCCTCTTTTTATGATTTAAGTTTGATTTTCCCTTTTATCAACAATGATCATTAGTGCAAATACAACCACAATAACCAATACTCCTTTTTTCCGCACGGAATGATAATCAGCATTAGTTTGATTTACTTTTCATTGAAAACATCACACTAATGTAATGAGAACAAATATTGAAATAGTGGCTTAACAATGAAATGGTGTCCTAGCACAATCCTCATTCATACATTGGCATTGATTTAACACAATCAGGCATGCATCAATTTGTTTAAAGATAAAGACCAGTTCTGGTCATGCAATTGAATTGTGAAAGAAACGTTGTGGAATTGATCAGAAAAGGTTGATCATCTAGCATATAAGTATTGGTGTGTACTGCAAGGTTCTGGAATCATCAAAATGATAAGAAATTTGGCCCAGTCTTGGTAAAGTTACAAGCACTGTACACAGAAAGATGTATATGGGACTACGCGACCACGTGCGCGATATCTATTTGGTCCCAATAGATATAATAATTTACCAAATATATCAATTACATGTAGTATGTGGTTTCCCGACTTTCCCGGCAAAATTTGTATCATCACGTATTAGTCAAAACATATTCTTTCACATGATTGGTAATGAGAGCTTCCATTTTATTTTTTTGAGAGAGGGGCGTTTCCAAAACTGGTCTTTACCTTTAAAGGTACATGTTATTTATAGGCTTTATAGGCTTTATAGCCCATTAAGTAATTTTATAAAGTTATTAATCCACAGGTAATTAATCATTATCACCATCTAAAACTTGTGTCACCACTTCCTGAACATTACAGTATGTTACAGGTTGCCTGCAATTATTTGTACTCTATTTTTAACATGATACAGGGTCATTGCCTACCCACTGCCTGTATTAAGGGACAGTGTTATGAAGAGTGTGAGATAGTTTTGGACATTTCCAGAGTATCGGCTAATGTGCTGTTTACTCTGTATTACACAATGATATCATTGACAATGTAATATCATGTGGCAAACAGAGAAAATTTCAAATCTTAAAGCCACAAAATATGGAACACAATCACAGTGTTGACTAGATGTCCACACTGTGAGTGACAGACTGTGCCCACAATGTGAGATTGTGTACTGTAACACAATATGACACACAGTAGCCACAGTTTTTTAATGAGTACTCAACAAAGTGATAATCTTGTACCAAGCAAAGGGGGCATCAGAATGGAACTACAAGTCATGTACCAGGTGTAAAATCTTCCCAAATGCGGATGATATACATGATGTCAGCCAAAACATGCAAAATTTCTTTGGTAGTTTGGCCCTCCCACGCCATCCTGCCCACACGCCCTTGGATGATGCAAGGTCACTTACCTTAATTTTCATCCAAAGAGTAAACAAATTTCTAACAAGAACACTTTGCGGCTTTAAAATTAATCACAGTATGTACACAGCACAATGTATATTTTGGACTTATTAATATTGTTTACTCTGTGAATAAACAGTTTTAATGTGTTTGGTGGACACTATTTATTTTTGCCAGGTACGTTTGCACCATTTTTTTGCATATCATCTATTCGGAGACAGAATCATATCATCTTACCCAGCTTTAACATGCATCTAGTTCAAAACAGACGATTTAATTATTTTAAGACAATTATTTTGTCTGTTGGGAGCCAAAACTCACAATAGCATTAGCTCTAGCAGTCTAGCTGTATAAATTGATTTGCAGTCATACTATTCTGGCGCTCAGTAGACAAATTGATTTTGTAATTCGAAAATATATTGATGCTTTTTCTTGCTTGATACTATGTACAGGGACACTGCTGGGCAGGAGAGATACGACACAATAACTAAGCAGTATTTTAGGAGAGCACAGGTAATGATATTATGTACAATGGAAATTGATCCAAGCTGAATATATATATATATATATATATATATATATATATATATATATATATACATGTAATTTATATATATATATATATATAATGGACAACAGCAACCCCAGGCCTATACAGACATCATGCAGTATTATGAACAATTTAAGGATGTTTGATAAATTAAAGCAGTTTTACAGGTTTACAAAATATGTTAGTGAGTCCAGAAGGTTACAAGTATATGTCTCTAGAATTGGTTAAATCATGACGATGCTGATATTATGAAACTGAAGAACGAATGAGGACATAGAATTATGAAATCATTGTTTTTTTTCTTTCCTTTTTTGTTGTTGGATACATCATTTTAGAAATGTATTACATTCAAGAAATTACATTCTTAATGTAAACTTAAGGATGGATTTTAAAAATCTGTTTTGGAATATAAACAAATGTAAAAACTAATGTGTTAATAGTCTGTGATTATTTATCTAATTCATTGTCATTCTGATAATTTTCATGAAATTCAGATATTCCCACTATGATATTTGCTTGATTAATCATAATATATGAATACATTACTTCCTTTGTTCTTCATAGGGTATCATGTTAGTCTATGACATGACAAGTGAAATATCATTCAGGAAACTAACCAAATGGCTGGACATGATAGATGAGGTAAGAATGAAATAGGGCTCAACAGTAGCAGGTGTCCAAGACACATGTGCACCTAAAATCTAAGCCAAGACCCCTTAGAAATCAAAATGTTATCATAGGGCCTGTGCACAGAGAACCAAATGATTCGGACGCTCCCATGCAAAATATAGTGGGACATGGTCGATCTGCTGTAATGTCAGAAAACAAATCTTAGGGTTTTGAGAAAGCTTATTAATATTAAATATTGAAATGGAGGTGGACGAAAATATGGTTTGTCACAGAAAATCCGATTGGAGTGTCACCATGTACATGTACATGTAATATGATGTTTCTTCCTGTAACTGTTTAGACAGATTTTGTTGAAGAAGTTAAATATTACCTTAAAAATCAGAGATTTAACTCTCATGAAGGAAATATTATGTGTGTTACCATATACCCTTGTACATGAATTTGACTGTATGATTCTCTTCAGCATGCAATGCAATACCTTTCATACGCATTCTGCTGGTATATGGATGCGAAAAATATATTCTGGTATAAAATTTACTTGGAAATATCAGTCAATATCTAGAAATATCAGTCATGTACACTATTCTACAGTGATCTACTTATGTAATAAGAGAAAGTGGCTTTAAAGTTTAAATAATACCACATTGAGGCGTTGTTATTACTGAACAATGCAAATGTGATTTTAATTTCAAATTTTAATGTTATTCATGTATTGCCTAGAATCTACTGATGATAAACGAACATAATGATTTTCTCCTATTTGTTCTTGTGCAGGGTGCTGGTAGTGTTGCCAAAATCCTAGTGGCTAATAAATCAGATGCATCGGCACTCAGGATCGTATGTAAGGAAGAGGGTGAGACGGTAAGTAAAAGAAGGAAAACTCTAACATATAAAAGTCTTTTAAAAAAAAATTTGGATAGGTAAAAGAATATTGAATTTTGTGTTTGATTTTTTTTAAACTAGAGATACATGTATATATGATAAAAAGCACAGAGAGTTAGGAAACTAGTCTTTTTTCAGATGATATGGTAAACTAGAAAATATTGAATGCCTGCTTTGTTTATGTGTTTTTTCTCAACTAGTTATCTATGCAAATGCCTGATGTTGTATTTAATGATGAATTGTTTGAGGGCATTGTTGATATCATTTGATCTAAAGATTATTGAACTTTTAATTACCACCATTTTAATTTGTTTCTTGTAGTTTGCGAGGGAGAAGAACCTAGAGTTTGTAGAGGCCAGTGCATTCAGTGGAGACAATCTCAACGAGGTATGCTCAATTGTTTTCGTATTTGAACAAAATATATTCAATCTTGTTCCCATGTTCAGCTCTTTCAGTTTTCATATCAAACTCAGTCAATCAGTCCATTCGAAATCAAATTCTGTGATTTTCTTATTTAGAATGTAAATACATCAATCTATATAATCCATATTTGCCATTCTCCACCCATGTGTAGTAAGTGGTAGGATTTACTCCTTGAAATGCACTGTGGCCAGCTAAGACTGCCAGAGCTATATAAGGCTAGGGTAGTAATTCTACTTTGGAAGGGGATAGAGGCGTATGCAATATATACTAAACAAAGTAGAATATTGGTATCATTATCATTATTATTGTCATAGCATATTTCATAGGTTTTATTTATTCATCTTTTCCGCATCCTAGGCTTTACAGGTGCGAGAGAAAAATTCCTTTCTGAGAAACTTTGTGTGAATCGAACATTACATAAAGAAAATCAAGTATTTAATTGAAAATGTGTATATTTTATTTGTGTTACATGTTGCAAATAGGACCTCACTGAAGACCACTAGTATTGGTGAAATAACCCCTCCTTTGTAGGGAATAAAAGAAGTGAATAAATGTATGTATGTTTTATGGTATTTTTGTTTCTTCCAGGCATTTGAAAGTCTTGTTAAGAGTGTCATGGACAGGAATAAGAAGGACATAGATGAACAACTACAGAGCATCAGGCTATATGGTGCCAGAGAGGACAGTGTTGCAGATGCTGAGGTCGAAAATGTCAAACCGGATGGTTGCTGCAGTTGATGTTGAGTGTCTATTTATGCTTTGTTCATAATTATGTGACATGGTAAACTACTTTTAAAAAATGCTTGGGCAAAATAAAATGATGTAAGCAGTGTGCTCCATATTTCTGTTTCTTGTAACGCACAAATGTGGTAAGAGGCCTTGTGGTGCCTTATATTCTACCTGTTTCAACACCATTTGCTGTTCATTTACCGATACATGGGAAAAGGCTTCTATTTTGCGCTAGCATGTTTATTTAAAGGCTGTTTAACATGTTCTGTCTGAACGAGGCTTTATTGTGTAGTTTTTGATTTATGAAAGAGATATGGGTCCCGTTGCATAAAACTTATCATTGATGGCAACTTTGTCATCAATGGTAACTTCCATGGAATACTTGATTTTGATTGGCTGTTGAGCAATGTTACCATGGTAGTTACCATTGATGGCAGAGTTAAGTTTTATGCAACAGGTCCCAGATAGTGAATAAGAGTATAGTTTCATCTTCTCAGAAGTTTATTCCTTTGTATTTTCTTTTGTCATGTTCCACTGTGTTATGGATATAAACTTGAGTTTAAGAACACCATGATTTTTAGTAAAATTTGATTCAGCAGCTTTTTTATTGTTTGTTTTGTTGTAGACTAATAAACATGAAATATTCCAAAGATCATTTGGGGTTGTGTGGTATATGTGAAATCAATGTCAATTCAATGACATTCTTATAATTTACAACATTATCTTCTTTCATATTTATTGTTTTTGTACTAGGCACCAGTAGTCCCTACATTCCAACATGCAGGTGATACTTTGAATAAACAAATGCACCAAATTGGCAATTTTTTAGATGCTTCCTTTCCATATTTTCAACTGTATGCTTAAAATTAATCATTTTGAATGGCCTTGAAAAAGCCCATTTAAAAAATGATAATAATAATTTTGATAACGGCAAGAATGTCCTTATCCATGGATACTGTAAATAAAAAAAACTAGAGAGTATGGTAATTGATCAGAACTATATAGGGCCTTGACATTACCTCACTATATAAATTTCATACTATTGTAAAGTAATTTTATCTTCATGTTTTGCCAGGATAAATTTATTCTTTGGACATATAAGTTTATGTTTTTTTTTCCCAGAATGGAAGCTGGGGTGAAGGATATAGGATAAGCTGTTCGGTTTACATAAAATTATTAAATTGATAATAATAATGATCTGCCTTTTGAAAAATGTATAATTGCACATGCACCTTTTTAATCATTATGTTTCACACTCTGGTATTAAGCACTCTGTGCACAGTTAGCACATACTCACCAAAAGAATAAAACAATCTGAAATTATTTGTACTATTTCGACCAAAACCTTTATCTTTTCATGAGCTAGGTACTAATATGGGTCATTATAATAAAACATGTTTTCCAGTATGTTCTTTTATCAATTTTGCACCTCTATGAATCATAGAAACTAAATACTTTCTGTATTTAAAAGTATGACTTTAGAGTTTATAACCTGTTGGAAAGTGTTTTTTACCAGTAGAGTAGTAATTCATTCTTCTCTCTAATTTTCTTAAATTTACCATTTTGGGGGTTATTTTATTACATTAAAATTTATACTTTAAGATTAATTATATTTGCCTTGAAATTCATATGCATTCCAACACCAGTGGTCGTGTATATGTATAACAATGACATTTAAAACCGTAGAATGAATAGCAGCACCATTATGTCTATATCAATGATCAATGAAGTGTTTTTGAACAATTCGGCAGAAATGTCTACTTTAAAGCGGGACTGCACTACTTGTAGCTACTTGCGCCCTCTATATAGCAAACAATGCCTTATTGGTACCTGTTGTTCCCCCATGATCCCCTATTTCTTATATTAATTTAGAGCTGATTTGATGAGATAACCACCTGTCAGTGACCACGCTGGGAGGTCTAATCCCTCCTGGCCAAACTAGTGCATCCAGGCTTTAAAAAAAAAAAAATTGATATTCTGTTCTGTTAGTCAGTACGTTTACTTGTAATGTATTTAACAATTAAAATATTAGCTTCAGTGAAAGTGTACAATTACTAATACTTTTTGTATTCCCCCTTTTGTCATTTCATACATGGCTTTTCCATCTTTTTCCAGCAATGGTCTGTATTTTAGATATAATTATGCTGCTGTCTTTCACCTTGAATAATAAAATGTTAGGATATATATATATGGGTAGGTGTCTTCATTGACAAGGACAAGAAATATATTTAACCTTTGTCCTATCATTTCTAAAGATTTTTATTGTAAAATTGGTATTTAATTTCTAGTGATATTATTTAAATACATGTGTAGTTTGAGAAGTAGAAACCAGAAGTACACAGATTTCTCCTACATATAGATTTATCAAAGATTATATTGATTCATATTCATATATAAAGGGATTATACAGTTCTGAATGGCAGGTTTGTGTGTGATCTGCCAACAAAAGAGTATCAACTCTTAAAATCTTTTAAAAAAGTTACTAGAAACCCAATTGCTAGCGGCAACCAGCTTTGTGAACAGGAAAGGAAATTTAACTTCAAGTCAGAGAAAAGGAGCACTTTAAAACTCCTATGTATCTTGCTGTGTTGGTCAAGTGTCATTCAATTTCATAGATTGTAGCATCCATCTGAACTTCGGTTTAGATGAATTTATAATGTAGAGATTATTTGTGTAAAGTTTTGGATACAATACAGCTTACTGTCAGTTCTGCATACTGAGTAAGTCTGACAAATTTATTATCTACCAGAGTTTGGTTTGTTCATGAATTGTGCATCACACATTTAGATGCTGGGTATTGTGCAATGATGTTAAAAGAATTTTTACAATAAATATATTTGTATATTGAAGGAAAAAAAAAGAATGTTTCCTAATCTATATTTGGCATGTAAAAATACCTCTAGAGCTGTAAGTGATCGGTCACAGGCCAACATTGAAAAACATTATTTATAAAATAGGAGATTATACAGACTTAAACAACATTATACAGAACATAATTGTCAATATTATGTGATTTAAAAAAAAAAACATTTTTTTGGAGGGGGTGGTTATTACTGTTAACTTGTTGTAGCACAAAATCTTGTGTGGTCAGTACTTAAATTTGCACAACTTTTAAATAACATATAAAATCTTATTTGCACTTTTGACTCATTAGCAATTATTTTTCTTTTTTCATTGTATCTGAACATTATGTTGTGGTTAGTTATTTTGCTCCATCAATAACCAAATGTCATATTGTATGAGACACATGTCCGTCATAGGTTTTTAACGTAATACAATTTTTCTGCTGTGAGGGAAGTTGTGTAAATAATTTAATTAAATACAATGATCTAATGAAATAGACATTTAGTATTAAGAATTTAATCTCAATTTTTCAGTTGTAAAGTACCAAATCAATATGGAAAGTGATGTTTCCAAAAATGCCAAATAAATTGTCTTCCTATCAGAAATGAATGGTATATTAAAGATATATTTAAAAACACTTTAAATATTTGTATTTTGCATTTCATTATGTGCCTTTAATTTTTCAAACTTAACTGGGTATATTATTCTATAATACAGTTGTATCTATTTAATATTTGAGTATAATGCTTTATTTTTGTAACACGTTGGATTGTGCAAGAGCAGAAAATTCGCAAAACAGTTGGGTGAAAGCTTAAAAGAAACTGGGCAGATAAGAAAGTGATGAATATTTGAGAGTCGAGATCAAGAAACATGTTCATCTCTCATTGGTATATTATCAGTTAAATGACATCATTCAGTAATGTAATGAGCTAAAATTGTGAGGGATCCCCCCACGGATTCAGAAAGAATTAGAATACATGTATTTCTCAAGCACTATGGAAACACTATAGAAACAAAATAGAGCAACTAGGGTATCAATTCTCCCCTACCCCCCATAATTTCCAATTCAATAACTTTGCATTCTAGCAATTGCAGCATTTGAATGATAAATCAATTCGCAAGCATTGTGACAGAGTATTGTTTTACATTTTGTAGTATGTAACTTTGCATTTTAGAGCACTTATATCACACAAATAAATAAAATTCAGAGTTGGTAATCAGATATTGATGATTTTCCAAATTTAGAGAGTATTGTTTTACGTTTTGTAGTATGTAACTTTGCATTTTAGAGCACTTATATCACACAAACAAATCAAATTCAGAGTAAGTAATCAGATATTGATAATTTTCCAAATTTAAAGGGGGCCACCCTTTGAACATTTATCTAGGCCGAGGTTGGCGAGGTGCCCCATCCCCTTGAATTGTCAAAAGAAAACCTTTCCCTCCTTTCTATTTACATGAATCATTTCCTTGAGGGGTGCAGCCCGACTAGTATACTGGTGTTGATTGCACGTTTTTACTAACATCATCTGTTCAGAGCCACAAAGGCATCAAGTCAGTCAAGTCAGTGGTAGAGTACAGGAGTTAATGCCCTTCTGGCTCCTCACAGACAATATCAAAAATGGTCATACCTTGCAGTTCTCTTAGGGGCTGAAATCAGTTATTATGAAAGCAAGCGGAAACAAATTGTTTTCACATTTACATCACATTCACATTCACATGTACTTTGGTTATTTTGTTTGCTGGACCAAATGGGAGAGAAGTCCGACTTAACTTGACCAAGTTGCTAATTTGAAATTCAAAGCCCATTTATATCTGCCGATATCGACTGCCCAATACTCCAAACCTTTCCTTATTCTTAGCAACATTATCGTTTGCACTTGGATCAACTTTGAATGAAGGTTTAATATGTAGCCTTCTTCAAGATCACCTGTACCAAATTCTGCAACAGTTTTCCTCTTGTAAACATTTCATGCAGATCTTTGCTTCCCTCTACATGGATTCATTCAATCATAACACACATCTGTACACTAATCATTCTTCCCTTTTGTCAAATCAAACAATCATACAGCCTACAGCCAACACTGTATCAAGTTACTGAACCGATACCAAGCCAAAACTTTTATCACATCATCCACTTGATATCATTAACAGTACATGCTTAAAACTATGAGCACTAGGTGACATTTTAATACTGATTTTCAACTAGTACAGGGAAATTCTTGTTAAAACACAAGTCTAAGGGACAATATGAAAAACATTTCTCACACATACATATCCTAATAATGGAATATGAACAATATCCAACAGTAAATCTCCCATATAAACATTCTTTGGTATACAACATTGTTTATAACATGATTTCCACATAAAATATTCAAATTCAAACTTTCGCAAACACCAATGACACCTCTAATAAAAACTCACACACAAGAGTAAATTGCTGTTGCACATGAGCAGACTAGGTTTTATTATCTGATCAACACATCGACTATTTTACAATTTGTTTTATGCAACATTCTCCGGCAGGGAATGACAGCTTAGGAGTTGGAGTTGGGTCCACGCCTCTTTCCGAAGGTCTGAACAACGTTGACGAATCGGCGGTTGTACTGCATGCGGCGCTTGGCACGTCCGACCTTCTTCTTCTTCTTCTCCTGGGGGTCAACCTGATAATCAGAGCAAACAAACAACAAATGATTTCATTGTCATTCTACAGATAGTGATGCAGAACTCATGGCAAATATTAATATGTTCTAAAGAGCTATGCTTGGTCAACAGTTTCAAGTAACAGTACGCTCAAAATGATCACTCCATGACATATTTTTCCTTAGCATTTTGTGCAAAACAAGCAATGAGAGAAAAGTGGTCAATGGCAACTTTTCTTAATATCCCTAGTCTCTCACTACTTTTTTTTTCTTTCTTACTCATTTACACTCACCTTTTTATAAGACTAACAAACAACGATGTTGGGTTGCCCTCCACAGAGACTTATTTCAGTAGCCAGGCAGTCCTTTTTGTTGGCCTCATTTCAGGCACTTGCTACAGCTGAGCTCGTTAATGGTTGATTAAATGAGCGATTAGGAACTAACATCTAAGAAATTTCACTGATGCACTTCCCAAAATAATTTTTGAACTTCTAACAATATAGTTTTAAAGTTTTTCTTTCATGAGAAAGCCAAACTTTCGTTTCAGCATTTTACACCGACATGGAGAAATAGGGAATGAATAGGAAGGAACAATATGGATTGTGAAACTTACCTTGGGGGTCTGACCTCGCACTTTACCAGCACGAGCAAGGGAACCGTGAACTTTTCCTCCGAGCAGACGTCCGGAGAGCTCAAGGGTCATCAGGTCAATGAGTCCATTCTGGGAGAGGGAGAGATCCTCATCCAGGGGTGTGCCACAGCAGGACAGGACCTGCTCACAGGCTGAGAAGCCAGACAGCTCCTGGATCTTGGCCTAAATGTGATTATGATGAGAGGATTTATATTTCATGTACAAATTGATGACATGTACAATTTAGATTTATGCATTAGTTATAAAACTATCTGAATATTTAGTGCACACAAAAGCAAGACTTGGCTCATTTGAGCATTCTGTTTAGTTTTAGCTTCATGAAGGAATGATTTATACATACCCGGTAGATGCTAAGTGAGGCAACTGTACATGCAATGGCTCCTGGTCTTGACATTTTAGAAATATTTTTTTTCATGCAAACTTTTACTTTTTGCTTTAATTTAGGTACAACTTAAAACAAGCTACATTATGGTTTTAAAAAATTGGTGTCTATATATTTCTTTCTAGTATATTGTCAAATATAGGAGGGGATATCAGAGGAGTAATAAACAACATTTGAAATAGTTAAAATTAATGGCTTTGACTGTTCAAACCTCAATATCTCTTACTAGTTCAGTTCACTAAGTTTTGGAAGAAACAAAACCATGAAATAAATAATTAATCAAAGGGCAAAGAGTACTCGTACAAGGCCTTCACTGTATCACCTTTCATGACCGTTATTCTTTATTAAAGAAAAGAAAAAGTTAAGATAGAAAGCTCTCTTTACCTTCAAATCAGCAATAGATTCTTCACCAGTCACCTCAAGGGTGTGGGTCTCGTTAGCTCGGACAAACAGTTGCATCTTGGTGCTGTAAAGGTTTGAAAAAATGAGTAAAATAATCTAGGTTACTTTTCTTTTGAGTAGGGAATAATAGAGAGTAGGGAGTACAAATTGAATTTCATCTTCAGCACATTTCATGGATCCCATCCGGCCATCCCTAAACATTTACATCTCATCATTCATCAGCTTTCTATCTCAATCTGGGAATCCAGTGTTTTAACTTTGTTGACACTGATAGGGTCTCAGATAATTGCATTGCCATAAATAAATGCAGGTACTACTACTGGTAGCTGATGCCTGATGGAGGTGATTGATTTCCAATTGCTAGTGTTGATTTTTACCACTAGTTTTGAGACTATCCATGAAGAAAAACAAATTGACAAATTGGCCCATAGTGAACCCTAAACTTGTCCCGATCAATCAAGTCAAAAACTTTTTAAAAATTACATCATAAATTAAACTGACCTTTGAGTCATGCGAGTGTAACAATAATCTGTGCCAATAAAAAATGTATACGGGTATATAGATCTAAATATATAGTATAGCCTATACTGACTATAGATCTAGGCTAGTTATAACTTATGCGCTCATAGTTCTCACTTGTAAATTGATTTCCAACTTCAAAGTTCAGGCTTAGGCCTAGTCTATGTCCGATTCTGAATACCAATAATATTACAAAAGGGCAGAGCTAGAGTCGAGACAGAAGTCAGAACCCAACGTCAGTCAGTTCAATTATAATCGGCGTGCGCTGTCAGATCATGAGAAGATTAAAATTATTTGTGTTCTCTGCCTCTGGGCTCGAGCTCTGGCTAAATCACAATTCCTCCTAAACATAATGTCATGATAAACAGTGAAAAACTAGACATCATAACGATTGCCTGTTTCTGTTGCAATTATTTGCATGGCCATAGCGACCATTCATGTCGAGAAGATGGCAATTAATAATTGTTCAAGAATTGGGATTGCATGTTGCAATAGCCAAGCCCAACAATACCCGGCAATAGTCTACATGTAGCCATAAAGCTCAATGACATCGCACCTGCACTGCATGATTGCGTGCATACAGCACGAAAGAATGGACTCTGAACACTACGGGCCACTACGGGCAAACAAGCTCATTTCTTCCCTCTTCATACAACGACATTTCATAATGAAATTTCAATTATCTCACACCATTATGTTTCTCAATATGTATACCATCCTAAAATATTAATTCAACAACATAAACATTATACATAACATGAAAATCGCATTTTCATAAGGACGTATCAGTATTCACCTTGGGTAAGCCACGATGTCGCACAAAAAAGGAAAAAACATGGGTATATGAAGCGCCACCTACGATAGAATATAGAGAGCAATTTCGATCGAAATGGCCGATGACTGATCTGTAAACAAATGATAACTCTCACTTGAAACTGTTTGAAATCTATTTATTAAAACGTTTTTATTGATTGAACTATCAAGATATGGAAGCTGAAGGAGGTACAGATGCAGGGACATCAAACATATCAACAGACATGATCGAGGTTAATCATGAAACGGTAATTTGTTTGCTTGTAAACGATTCATGAATAGGCACTTGCTTGCACTTGGCATAGCTTCAATACATTGTCATTATCATTTTGCCCGGCCATCACTCAATAAACTCAGAATAACCAGTGAAACTGAATGAGAAATGAATAACAAGTGAACCTGAATGAATAGTGATAATTGGCTGATCAGTCATCAGTGATAATGGACTCTAATGAAGAAATAAAAAGAATTTCAGATTTAGAATATTAAACTTGGAATTGGATAGTCTAGAGCTAGATCTAATTATAAAATTAAAAATTATTAATTACTAGGCTTAGATCTATTATTAATTTAAATACGAAAAAATTGATCAACAAAAGATGGATAATGATTAATGGTGGTGTGTGTAGTTGGGTTTTTACAGACGTGTATCAATCAGATATGATTATTTACGTCTGGAGACCGACCTTTAACGTCACCATCCGAAAGACCCTCTTATTTTGATTTCCTTTTTGTCTTTATTTCATTTTTTTAACAGGAAACGGGGAGCACTGGCCAGGATGAAGCCTCCTCTGTTCCTGTGAGCATCATCAGCAAGGGACCGGTGTACCCCCCATCCCTTGTACCAGGAGCATTCGGTGGGGATGCAGCTGGAGACGGGTCCCATGAGAAGAAGGACTTTGAGAGCATCTCGTTGGAGGAAGTGAAAAAACCCAGGAGAATCATCCATTTCAGTGATGGGATACTGGAGGAATACAGCACAGATGAAGAGGATGGAGAAGACGAAGAGTTGATGAAGAAACCCCCCATTGATCCAGTAAGATTCATTGCTGCTATTTTTCATTTGGCTGCTTTATTAAATAGCAACTGATTGGGATTAAAGTAAAGGAAATATTTTCTTTGTAAGAGAAAAGTAGAATATGATATGATAAAGTATGACCTTAAAAATGTTTACATTCAGGTATGGTTTAGAAAGAAAACAAACTTTTTATAATTCAAAATCAAAAACACATCAGTGATAACTAACAATAAGTAGGGAGTTGTTGTTGGACCAGGGGGTGTTTCACAAAGACTAAGATTGACTTTAAGTTGGACTTAACTATGGCAGGCCGTTCATGCCACTGTTTGCTCTCACCATTATGATCTTTAGATAATATTTTTTCCGTCAATAATGAATTATCACAAAATATAAATTCTATAGATTTGTGACCATGATTTGTACGTCCCTTGAGAGACAAATGCCAGTATATAGTGAGAGCAAACAGTGGCATGACCGGCCTGCCATATTTAAGTCCAACTTAAAGTCAATCTTGGTCTTTGTGAAACAGAAACACTCGCCTGGTCCATTGTAATCTGCATCTAGATCTTTAACTCTTTTTCTTTCCTATATATTTGATTGTTAGAAAACTTTGGACTGGTTGCCCTACATGTGGTACTGTATGGTTAAATCAGGAACAACTACATACAGAGGTGAGATTGATTTTACTTTTGTCTGAGATTTTGAAGTTTGTTAGAAATTATCTTTGAATGTTTACTTGCACAAAATTAATGTATTCACAGTTATCTTCTTAGAAATTTGGTCAATGGAGATGAGAACCTTACTGAGAAGCTCATGATACAATCAAACTGCGTGGTTATATTTAAGTAGACCATGAAGTTCATATGAAACATTGGAAGAGTAAATATTTTCACCAAGATGTTAATTTTTTTCCAAATCTAACTGTAATTTAATGTAAATTTTCTCCCCTCAAAATATTAAGAAATCTCTTCTTTACTTTGTTTAAAGCCCAAGTCCACTCCGATTTTCAAAAATTATAACATGTTGTAAATAAATCAAAGGTTAAAACTGCCAAATATCACGGGCGTACTTCAATCAGGTGATTTTTAAGAGCGATTTTTGTTTCGGGTATTTCGAGCAAAACATTTATATTGCTGTACGGATGTGACGTATGCTCCTCACAACGAAAGTGCCAGCGGTATACATTCTGACAATATTTTCGTAATGTAACCAAATTTAATGCATACGTCTTTGTGAAGTGCCTCTATACAAACTATTTCATTCACCTGATAAGAATAATAGTGTTTCATTATTCTTATCAGGTGAATGAAATAGTTTGTATCGAGGCACTTCACAAAGACGTATGCATTAAATTTGGTTACATTACGAATCTGTGTTGTGAGGACCCTACGTCACAACCGACTCGCTCATTAACTTGTTTTTTGCTCATTAAAAATTATTAAAAATAAATCTGAGCACCATTTTCCAAAACCAAGTTATATTTGGGCTTTTTAGATTTTTGTCTATCTAATCAGCTCAACTTTTCAGTGGAGTGGACTTGTACTTTAAGTAACTGTCTGAAAAAAAAATGATTCTGCAACAAAAATAACATGTGTCTGGAAACATTGAAGAGTGCAATGGCTCTTGATATGGATCTGTCTCTGTTATTTGATGGAATTTGATTATTGGATCATTTTGGATCAAATGCTACTTTCCTTGAAATTAGGAACATATGAACGCCACATGAGAAATGTATCATCACAATAAATTCTATTTTCCCACAGTTTGTGACTACCTTGGCGAGAGACTGGCATATTTTTTCGGAATCACATCACCAAAGTATGGTTATGCCCTGAGTGAATACAACAGATTAGAGAAAGAGGTAAAAGTTCATGAATCATGGCTAAATCAGTCAATTATAAATAATTCACTGCTGAAATTGTTTTCTTTAGTTCAAGTTGATGAATTTCAAAGTTCTGACCTACATGAATAGTGTTCTCACACAGGTTGAAAGAACTGATTATCGATTTTTGAACAGACCAATTAGATGCCCCGAGTACAACAAAATTCACATTGAATCCATGACCTTGGCAAACGCTGCCTATTACCTGACCTTAATTTGATATTATTTTCTCTTGCCATACGGCATGTTGTATAATATGGTAAGAATGGCAGACTGATTTGGTATGGCAATTAATGTCTCCAAGACTAAGACCATGGTGGTGTCGCGGAAGAAGGAAGTCCCCCGTGTTAGCATTCAAATCAAAAATATATTAGTAGAACAAGTAAGCAAGTTTGTTTATCTTGGGCAGACAGTCACAGCTAGAGGATGGAAAATGTAACGATGCAATAAAACAGGATTGAAATTGCAAGATCAGTCTTCATGAAAATGGAAAATATATTATGTTGTAGGAACTAGGAAGATAAACTTTGAGCTGAGATGCAGAATCTGTAAATGCTACATCTGGAGTACTCTATTGTACGGAGTCGAAACATGGACTCTATGCAAAGAAACAGAACGAAAGTTAGAAGCTTTTGAAATGTGGTGTTTCCGCAGAATGCTAAAAATCAGCTGGGTGAGGAAAATTAGCAACAAAGAAGTCCTGAACAGAGCAAAAAAGAGAGAGAACTGATTAACGCAGTGCAGAAGAGAAAACTAGTGTATGTTGGTCATGTGATGAGAGGAGGAGGTTTGCAGAAGATCTTGCTGGAAGGAATGGTAGAGGGTAAACGAGAAAGGGGAAGTATGGTAATAGAGTATGTCAAATATATTTTCTTGTCCAGATGTAGGAAGTACACTACCTTCTTGATTCATTCATTCCTTGTGTCCATGCTATAGGAGAAGGAGGAGCTGGATCGCCAGATGGCTGAGAGAGAAGAGCAGAAGGACCTGGTAACAAGACAGGAGGCCGAGAGAGTATTCCAAGCATCCATGGCCAGTCAACCTGAACCAGGACTACCTACAAGCACACACTGAGATAGGGGGCTGTGCAACACATGCTTCGATGACAAGTGCTCTGTGGGGTCAGTATCCTATGCAAATCTAAACTTCCAGAAATTTATCAAGCTTCAACAAACTTCACTCAAACTTCGATCCGGGACCATACAATATACCTAACCCTAACCCAACCTATCCTAAACCTGATCACAACCTAACCCTCTATGTTCAATGAAATCAAGTCCTGAAGCAGTTGTTGCCAGAGGATATGTCAGAGCACCTGAGATGGAGCCAAGGAATTGCTAAAACCTGAAATAATATATTCAGATTAGAAGAGAGCTTTGGTATGTTTGATTTGCTTGATGGAAATTCATTAATAGTATCATTACCGGTTTTATTTGGTATGTTTGCTGAATTTTAGAAATTATATCGCAATTTTGAGAGAAAATAACACAGCCCCCCTTTATACAGCCCTTCAAGAAAAGTAGGAAGCAAAGACTCATTTCTTATCCAAGGTCTTTTTCCCGTTTATCATTTAATTGAGAAAGCTTTTGAATAACAATGTGGTACTAATCATTTATATTTTATTCTGAGTGAGTGTTTCATATACAACTACCATAACTAAATGCATCGCATCTTCAATCCACTACGCCATACATGATGACGTTCTTAATCTAAATAGATGTTGCTCATGCACACACACGAGTCATTGGTAGACTCACAACAGGATACATTATGTTGGGTCATTACCGCAGCACCAGAAAATTTGCACAGTTTGTGAGTAATTTTTGTTGTTGGTAGTCTTGGGTATGACCAAATTGCAAAACCTTTATTAACTATTCTTAAATGTGCTGATTTCAGGTCAGAATATGAATATATACCACCTACATCAAAATGTGGTGCCAGAATCATCATTGTTTCCACCTGTATAGTGCTTTATTTAGAACATACCTGATATCTTTTGCAATTTGCAAAGATTCATTTTTGTTTTTGAAGGATAGTCCACCATGATTGTTAACTCGCCTTTTCTTTAAATGGTGCAATATATTGTAAGATATAATTTATGACAATTGAAAATATATTCATATTGAGGGAAGAAAGGTGTGAGAAAATTTGTTCTGTCAATGTTGTGTTTGTGAACTATATTAGGATTGATGTTTAAAAAAAACCGCTATCCTGAATAAGCAAAGATGTTATTGGCTGTGGTTGTGTACATTGCCAACTATATTTATTTGTAATAATTTACCATTCTGAGGCAATACTGGTACAGATTTATCATGTTACACAGTGCCTTTTTTGTTTTTGTTTGTGTTGTGGTTGAAGTTATTACATTTCCTGTAGTTAAGCATGTGCCTTATTCTTGTACAAACTTGATACACATATTTTAATGCTAAACTATTATGAATTTACCTGTACATTCACTTTTGGATCTTTCTATTGATGTGATTCACATACACATTTATCTACATCCAAATTTGATTTCTGTATTAATTATGCATTCCTTATTTTTGTATTCATTTTGATGGTGTCAGATTACCATCATAATCATAAACTTATTGTACCAGTCATCAAATCAAGTTTTTAGAAGAGCCTTTTTGGTTTACTTTGTCATCCTCTTTTCATCAAATGAGAAGAGGGAAAAGAGATTAAATCTAACTCATGTAAATTAAGTCTGGGGGGGGGGGCTATTTTATATTATAATTGCTATTTTGCTCTTTTCCTCATTTTCTCTTGATTTACTTTTTCAAGTCACATTTCTCAAGAAATCTTTGCTGAAGATGCTTGTACAGAAAATTGGATATAAAAGACATCATGAATTTTTGTCGGGTGTTAATGAAATTTCGTAGATCTACAACTTTGGAGGGTCACAATTAATGTTCGGTATAGATGATTCATTTCTCAATTCTAGTATGTGAGGTTTTCTTAGACAATTTGATGTAGTAATGCTCCCTGAAATATTTAGAACATATTTATACAATGTATGTATGGAATTCAGCAGTTTAGAGTAGAATATATATATATTATATTAAAGTTGTTGTGATTTTTCCCTGCTAATTTTGGGATAAAGTGTTCTTGACAATCTTTATTTGTCTTACATACATTTTGTGGTCACATTTTGGTGTTATATAAATGGATGTCCTTATTTGGAAGTTACACATTTTGGATGTTACATCGTTCATACTTTCCATGGTTACATTTTGACGATATTTAAATGATTGTCCTTATTAGGAGGTTACAGTTACGGTATACATATGTGTAGTGGTGTTGTATTGATGTAATAAGGATTACTTTAAACCTTACCGGGCCTTAATTACGCCTCGGCTCACTACATTCAGGGAGATGAAACCTCCCTGCTACATTCAAGC